>LPNX010267930.1:190008-325014 GCA_001517045.1 Pseudotsuga menziesii | reverse complement strand
ATCTCCCTCCTTATCCCTCCTTCCCCTTCCTTCTTCCACCGCCTCTCCTCTTCCACCACCTCCTTCACAAAAATAATAAGTATTAATTAGGTATTCATTAGTTCTTTTCTTGGGCAGTCCAACACGTTCACTTTATTTAAGACATTTGTTTACACATAAATAGATTTTCTTGATTTGTACAATTCTTCACCCCCAATGAGGTGGTGGGAAATTACTACATGCTTATCCTATGGAATTTAACGTGTTGATTTTAAAACATACCCAACTATTATAAAATTACCCAATATTGTTTGTTTAATGTTTTATGCTAATGGTAAAATGGTAATAATAATATTGTAATTTAGTATATGTTATTAATAACTTAATAATAAGTACTTAATAATATATTATAATAATAATAGATAATGACAACAAAATAAAATAATAATTGTTATTATTAATCAATAAATAATTAATTGCAGTGTTATTATTAATTGATTGAAATGATAACATTGACATGTTTATGTTTATTGTTAAGTCCCCCCCCCCCCCACATTGATTTTTTTATAAATAAGGTACATTTACAGGTTTAAATAAATCACAATTACTTAGTTAACCCATCCAACTATTTAATGTTTTTCAATTAATATTTCATACTAGCGTAAATGTGTGAGGTGTGCATGAATGGCCAGTACATGCATAGGCTGCACATGTACTATATCAAAAAGCCCTAAATTATAGCTGATACAAATAATATTTCATGCAATAAGACCAATACACAGATATAATATGATTTCTTTTGACATTCAGAGTTATTTAACAGTTATGTTCTTATTAATCGGTCAGTTAAGATTGGTACCTACCATCACTAATCCGGTATCATAAATGTCCAACTCTTAATAATAATAACTAATATGTCAAACCATCCTAACCTATGTCTGCATCCTCCTTTTCCTTCCTCTGCAAGTACAAAGTGGATGCCAGCTGTACTGACCTTCCCACACAGAACCTGAGAGTGGTAGCGTCGGCTAACTAGTGGACCTAGCCTCTCCTAGCAGGCATTCAACCATCGTCATCACAACAACTTGGGGAGTGTGTCTCAGCACTACCCTCCCATGACCTCGGGTATTAAAGTGACATAGGGTGGGAAATGCATCCATCCCTCTCAACATACTGGGTAGATACTCATCAAACCATACTGCGTTGCTATTGATTTTATTGGCACATGTCATCGTACCATCACTTGGCAATTAAGGCTCTTCCTCAAGATATGTATTGAGTCATACTTTGCATCACACACTTGGCTATCACATAGCCCCTGTACCCTGCAGGTTAGCACTATGCAAACATGCATTCATAACAATATTAAATCAATAGCTGGTCCATATTATCAACATTATTTCCTTTCATCACATAAAATCACAAAATAAATCACATCATGGATGGGTGCCGATGTACCACATCATACATATCACATCATACCAAGGATTACAATCAACTATATGTTTTTGTTATGAAATAAATGAATCTGATGACAACTACTATATGATAATCGCATAAGCACAATAATTTCATATAAATGATAATCATCATAACATCATAATCAAAGCACCTACATAGGCATGTTAATTTTCGTAACATCATGATCAAGCATAATATAAGCATGATAACATCATAATATCATAATTAGAGCATAATCCTGATAACATCATAGCATTAGTAAATAACCACATATAACATGGCAAAATATAGTTTATGAAGTATAGTTGAGTCCACAGATCATAAGTAAATATAGTGTAATAAGTCTGAGTGATAAATAATCCTGAGTCAAAATATGGGGCACTACATTAAAGAAACACGAGTTTTTGAAAAAAACCATTTATTTGATGAATCCTATCAACAAAGTATACACATTCTACTATAACGCTCCCTTTAGTATGTTTCTGCATGCCATCAGTAAGAGGAACCGCTTAGTACCGCTTGTTTTTATAAATCAAAACATCTAAAAAAGCTTACTTTATTTAAAAAAAAACGTGACTTTTTAAAAGTGTCAATCATTTAATGAATATAACCAAAAAAGGATGCACATTCTATGTTTTCGTACATTTTTCTATGTTGCACATGCAATCAGTAAGAGGAATATATTAGTACCCCTTGTTTTTAAAATTCATGACATCTAAAAAAAAACAATTTGCATCTTAATACACACAAGTTTTTAAAAGGTGTCATTTACTAGATGAATTGAATAAACAAACCATTCAAATTCTACCTTACCCCACCTTTTTCTAGGTTTTTGCATGCAATTGGTAATACAAATAGCTAAGTACCCCTCATTTTTAAGAATCATGACATCTAAAAATAAATTATATGCATTCTATTATAATGCTCCCTTTAATAGGTTTGTGCATGCCATCAGCAAGAGGAATAACTTAGTACCCCTCATTTGGAAAAATCACAACATCTAAAAAAGGTTACTTTATTTCATAAAGAGAGAGATTTTTTAAACCGTCAATCATTTAATCAATATGCCCCAAAAAGGATGCACATTCCATGTTATCGCATATTTTTCTATGTTGCACGTGTGATTGGTAAGAGGAATAGCTTTGCACCCATTGTTTTTTAAATGCACGGCATCTAAGAAAAAAAGTTTGCTCCTTAAATAACACAAGTTTTTAAAAGGTGTCATTTAGTAGATGAATTGAATAAAGAAGCTATTCAAATTTTACCTTACCGCACCTTTTTCTAGTTTTTTTTGTATGCAAATTTTAATAGGAATAGCTTAGTACGCCTCATTTTGTAGAATCACGACATATAAAAATAAATTACGTTATTTCTTAAAGAAACACAATTTTTTGAAAAACACCATTTATTTGATGAATCCTTTCAACAAAGTATACTCATTCTACTATAACGCTCCTTCTAATAGGTTTTTGCATGCCATCAGCAAGATGAATCGCTTAGTACCGCTCGTTTTTTTAAATCACAACATCTAAAAAAGCTTACTTTATTTCATAAAAGACGTGACTTTTTAAAAGTGCCAATTATTTAATGAATATAACTAAAAAAGGATGCAGATTCTACGTTTTCGCACATTTTTCTATGTTGCACGTGCAATCGGTAAGAGGAATAGATTAGTACCCCTTGTTTTTAAAATTCACGACATCTAAAAAAAACAATTTGCTTCTTAATAAACTCGAGTTTTTAAAAGGGGTCATTTACTAGATGAATCGAATAAACAAACTATTCAAATTCTACCTTACCGCACATTTTTCTAGGTTTTTGCATGCAATTGGTAATATGAATAGGTTAGTACCCTTCGTTTTTAAGAATCACTACATCTAAAAATAAATTACTTTATTTCTTAAAAAGACATGAGTTTTTGAAAAACACCATTTATTTGATGAATCCTATCAATAAAGTATATGCATTCTACTATAACGCTCCCTTTAATAGGTTTGTGCATGCCATCAGCAAGAGGAATAGCTTAGTACCCCTCGTTTGTAAAAATCACAACATCTAAATAAGGTTACTTTATTTCATAAAAAAAGAGATTTTTTTAAAGCGCCAATCATTTAATCAATATACCCAAAAAAGGCTGCACATTCTATATTATCACATATTTTTCTATGTTGCACGTGTGATCGGTAAGAGCAATTGCTTCGTACCCCTTGTTTCTTAAATTTATGACATCTAAGAAAAATAGTTTGCTCCTTAAATAACACGACTTTTTAAAAGGTGTCATTTACTAGATGAATCGAATAAACAAACTATTCAATTTCTACCTTGTCGCACTTTTTTCTAGGTTTTTTGTATGCAATTGTTAATACGAATAGCTTAGTACGCCTCGTTTTTTAGAATCACGACATCTAAAAATAAATTAATTTATTTCTTAAAGAAACATGAGTTTTTGAAAAACACCATTTATTTGATGAATCCTATCAAAAAAGTATAGGCATTCTACTACAATGCTCCCTTTAATATGTTTATGCATGCCATCAGCAAGAGGAACTGCTTAGTACCGCTTGTTTTTTTAAATCAGAACATCTAAAAAAGCTTACTTTATTTCAAAAAAAAACATGACTTTTTAAAAGTGCCAATCATTTAATGAATATAACCAAAAAAGGATGCACATTCTACATTTTCGTACATTTTTGTATGTTGCACATGCGATCGGTAAGAGTAATATATTAGTACCCCTTGTTTTTAAAATTCATGACATCTAAAAAAAACAATTTGCTTCTTAATAAACACAAGTTTTTAAAATGTGTCATTTACTAGATGAATCGAATAAACAAACTATTCAAATTATACCTTACCCCACCTTTTTCTAGGTTTTTGCATGCAATTGGTAATACAAATAGCTTAGTACCCCTCATTTTTAAGAATCACGACATCTAAAAATAAATTTCTTTATTTCTTAAAAAAACCACGAGTTTTTGAAAAACACCATTTATTTGATGAATCCTATGAAAAAAGTACATGTATTCTACTATAATGCTCCCTTTAATAGGTTTGTGCATGCCATCAGCAACAGGAATAGTTTAGTACCCCTCGTTTGTAAAAATCACAACATGTAAAAAATGTTACTTTATTTCATAAAAAAAAGAGATTTTTTAAACTGCCAATCATTTAATCAATATACCCAAAAAAGGCTGCACATTCTATGTTATCGCATATTTTTCTTTGTTGCACGTGCGATTGGTAAGAGGAATAGCTTTGCACCCCTTGTTTTTTAAATTCACGACATCTAAGAAAAATAGTTTGCTGCTTAAATAAAACGAGTTTTTAAAAGGTGTCATTTAGTAGATGAATTGGATAAACAAACTATTGAAATTTCACGTTACCATACCTTTTTCTAGTTTTTTTGTATGCAAATGTTAATACGAATAGCTTAGAACGCTTCATTTTTTACAATCACGACATCTAAAAATAAATTACTTTATATCTTGAAGAAAAACAAGATTTTGAAAAACACTATTTAATTGATGAATCCTATCAACAAAGTACACTCATTCTACTATAACGCTCCCTTTAATAGGTTTCTACATGCCATCATCAAGAGGAATCGCTTAGTACCGCTCGTTTTTTTAAATCACAAAATCTAAAAAAGCTTACTTTATTTCATAAAAAATATGATTTTTTAAAAGTGCCAATTATTTAATGAATATAACCAAAAAAGGATGCAGATTCTATGTTTTCACACATTTTTCTATGTTGCACGTGCAATCGGTAAGAGGAATAGATTAGTACCCCTTGTTTTTAAAATTCATGACACCTTAAAAACACAATTTGCTTCTTAATAAACTCAAGTTTTTAAAAGGCGTCATTTACTAGCTGAATCGAATAAACAAAATATTCAAATTGTACATTACTGCACATTTTTCTAGGTTTTTGCATGCAATCGGTAATATGAATAGCTTAGTACCCTTCAATCTTAAGAATCACTACATCTAAAAATAAATTACTTTATTTCTTAAAAAAACACGAGTTTTTGAAAAACACCATTTATTTGATGAATCCTATCAGCAAAGTATATGCATTCTACTATAACGCTCCCTTTAATAGGTTTGTGCATGACATCAACAAGATGAATAGCTTAGTACCCCTCGTTTGTAAAAATCACAACATCTAAAAAAGGTTACTTTATTTCATAAAGAAAGAGATTTTTTTAAAGTGCCAATCATTTAATCAATATACCCAAAAACGGCTGCACATTTTATGTTATCGCATATTTTTCTATGTTGCACATGCAATCGGTAAGAGGAATACCTTTGTAACCCTTCTTTTTTAAGTTCACGACATCTAATAAAAAGATTTTGTTGCTTACATAACACGAGTTTTTAAAAGGTGTCATTTACTAGATGAATCGAATAAACAAACTATTCAAATTTGACCTTACCGCACCTTTTTCTAGGATTTTGTATGCAATTGTTAATATGAATAGCTTAGTATGCCTCGTTTTTTAGAATCACAACATTTAACAATAAATTACTTTATTTCTTAAAGACACAAGTTTTTGAAAAACACAATTTATTTGATGAATCTTATCAACAAACTATATGCATTCTACTATAATGCTCCCTTTAATAGGTTTTTGCATGCCATCAGTAAGAGGAATCGCTTAGTACCGCTCGTTTTTTTAAATTACAACATCTAAAAAACCTTACTTTATTTCATAAAAAATGTGACTATTTAAAAGTGCCAATCATTTAATGAATCTAACCAAAATAGGATGCACATTCTATGTTTTTGCACATGTTTCTATGTTGCACGTGCAATCGGTAAGAGGAATAGATTAGTACCCCTTGTTTTTAAAATTCGGGACATTTAAAAAAAATTGCTTAATAAACACAAGTTTTTTTAAAGGCGTCATTTACTAGATGAATCGAATAAACAAACTATTCAAATTCTACCTTACCCCACCTTTTCCTAGTTTTTTGCATGCAATTGGTAATACGAATAGCTTAGTACCCCACGTTTTTAAGAATCACGACATCTAAAAATAAATTACTTTATTTCTTGAAAAAAACACGAGCTTTTGAAAAACACCATTTATTTGATGAATCGTATCAGTAAAGTATATGCATTTGACTATAATCCTCCCTTTAATAGGTTTGTGCATGCCATCAGCAAGAGGAATAACTTAGTACCCCTCGTTTGTAAAAATCACAACATCTAAAGAAGGTTACTTTATTTCATAAAAAAAGAGATTTTTTTAAAGCACTAGTCATTTAATCAATATACCCAAAAACGTCCGCACATTCTATGTTATCGCATAGAATGTTATCGCATTCTAGTAAAGGCGTCATTTACTATATGAATCGAATAAACAAACTATTCAAATTCTACCTTACCCCACCTTTTCCTAGTTTTTTGCATGCAATTGGTAATACGAATAGCTTAGTACCCCACGTTTTTAAGAATCACGACATCTAAAAATAAATTACTTTATTTCTTAAAAAAAACACGAGCTTTTGAAAAACACCATTTATTTGATGAATCGTATCAGTAAAGTATATGCATTTGACTATAATCCTCCCTTTAATAGGTTTGTGCATGCCATCAGCAAGAGGAATAGCTTAGTACCCCTCGTTTGTAAAAATCACAACATCTAAAGAAGGTTACTTTATTTCATAAAAAAAGAGATTTTTTTAAAGCACTAGTCATTTAATCAATATACCCAAAAACGTCCGCACATTCTATGTTATCGCATATTTTTCTATGTTGCATGTGCGATCGGTAAGAGGAATAGCTTCGTTCCCCTTGTTTTTTAAATTCATGACATCTAAGAAAAAAAGTGTCCTCCTTAAATAACATGAGTTTTTAAAAGGCGTCATTTACTGGATGAATCGAATAAAGAAACTATTCAGATTCTACCTTATCGCACCTTTCTCTAGGTTTTTTGTATGCAATTGTTAATATGAATAGCTTAGTACGCCTCATTTTTGAGAATCACAACATCTAAAAATAACTTACTTTATTTCTTAAAAAAACACAAGTTTTTGAAAAACACCATTTATTTGATGAATCCTATCAACAAAGTATACGCATTCTACTATGCTGATCCCTTTAATAGGTTTGTGCATGCCATCACCAAGAAGAATAGCTTAGTACCCCTCGTTTGTAAAAATCACAACATCTAAAAAGGGTTACTTTATTTCATAAAAAAAATTAAAAAAAAATTAAAAGAGCCAATTATTTAATCAATATACCCAAAAAAGGATGCACATTCTATGTTATTGCATATTTTTCTATGTTGCACATGCGAATGGTAAGAGGAATAGCTTCGTACCCCTTGTTTTTTAAATTCACGACAGCTAAAGAAAACAGTTTGCTGCTTAATTAACATGAGTTTTTAAAAGGTCTCATTTACTAGATGAATCGAACAAACAAACTATTCAAATTCTAGGTTTTTTGTATGCAATTCTTAATACGAATAGCTTAGTACGCGTCATTTTTAAGAATCGCGACATCTAAAAATAAATTACTTTATTTCTTAAAAAAACACAAGTTTTTGAAAAACACCATTTATTTGATGAATCTTATCAGCAAAGTATACGCATTCTACTATAAAGCTGCCCTTAATAGTTTGTGCATGCCATAAGCAAGAGGAATCGCTTAGTACCACTTGTTTTTTAAAATCACAACATCGAAAAAACCTTACTTTATTTCATAAAAAACATGACTTTTTAAAAGTGTCAATCAATTAATGAATATAACCAAAAAAGGATGCACATTCTATGTTTTCGCACATTTTTCTATGTTGCGCGTGCGATTGGTAAGAGGTATTAATTAGTACCCCTTGTTTTTAAAATTCACGACATCTAAAAAAACAATTTGCTTCTTAATAAACACAAGTTTTTAAAAGGTGTCATTTACTAGATGAATCGAATAAAACAACTATTCAAATTATACCTTACTGCACCTTTTTCTAGGTTTTTGCATGCAATTGGTAATAAGAATAGCTTAGTACCCCTCGTTTTTAAGAATCATGACATCTAAAAATAGATTACTTTATTTCTTAAAAAAAACACGAGTTTTTGAAAAACACCATTTATTTGATGAATCCTATCAACAAAGTATATGCACTCTACTATAGCGCTACCTTTAATAGGGTTGTGCATGCCATCAGCAAGAGGAATAGCTTAGTACCCATAGTTTGTAAAAGTCACAACATCTAAAAAACGTTACTTTATTTCATAAATAAAGAGATTTTTTTAAACTGCCAATCATTTAATCAATATACCCAAAAAAGGTTGCACATTCTATGTTATCGCATATTTTTCTATGTTGCACGTGCGATCGGTAAGAGCAATTGCTTCGCACCCCTTGTTTTTTAAATTCATGACATCTAAGAAAAGCAGTTTGCTGCTTAAATCACACGAGTTTTTAAAAGGTGTCATTTACTAGATGAATCGAATAAACAAACTATTCAAATTCTACCTTAGCGCACCTTTTTCTAGTTTTTTTGTATACAATTGTTAATATGAATAGCTTACTACGCCTCGTTTCTTAGAATCACGACATCTAAAAATAAATTACTTTATTTCTTTCAAAAACACGAGTTTTTCAAAAACACCATTTATTTGATGAATCCTATCAACAAACTATACGAATTCTACTATAACACTCCCTTTAATAGTTTTGTGCATGCCATCAGCAAGAGGAATCCCTTAGTACCGCCTCTTTTTTAAAATCACAACATCTTAAAAAGCTTACTTTATTTCATAAAAAATATGACTTTTTAAAAGTGCCAATCATTTAATTAATATAACCAGAAAAGGATGCACACTCTATGTTTTCGCACATTTTTCTATGTTGCACGTGCGATCGGTAAGAGGAATAAATTAGTACCCCTTGTTTTTAAAATTCACGACATTTAAAAAAAACAATTTGCTTCTTAATAAACACACATTTTTAAAAGGCATCATTTACTAGATGAATTGAATAAACAAACTATTCAAATTCTACCTTACCGCACCTTTTTATAGGTTTTTGCATGCAATTGGTAATACGAATAGCTTAGTACCCCTCGTTTTTAAGAATCACGACATCTAAAAATAAATTACTTTATTTCTTAAAAAAAACATGAGTTTTTGAAAAACACCATTTATTTGATGAATCCTATCAACAAAGTATATGCATTAGACTATAACGCTCCCTTTAATAGGTTTTTGCATGCCATCGGCAAGAGGAATAGCTTAGTACCCCTCGTTTGTAAAAATCACAACATCTAAAAAAAGTTACTCTATTTCATAAAAAAAGATATTTTTTTAAAGCGCCAGTCATTTAATCAACATTCCCAAAAAAGGCCACACATTCTATGTGATTGCATATTTTTCTATATTGCATGCGTGATCGGTAAGAGGAATAACTTCGTACCCCTTGTTTTTTAAATTTACGACATCTAAGAAAAACAGTTTGCAACTTAAATAACATGAGTTTATAAAAGGTGTCATTTACTAGATTAATCGAATAAACAAACTATTGAAATTCTACCTTACCGCATCTTTTTGTAGGTTTTTTGTATGCAATTGTTAATATGAATAGCTTAGTACGCCTCATTTTTTAGAATCATGATATCTAAAAATAAATTACTTTATTTCTTAAAAAAACATGAGTTTTTGAAAAACACCATTTGTTTGATGAATCCTATAAACAAAGTATATGAATTCTACTATAACACTTTCTTTAATAGGTTTGTGCGTGCCATCAACAAGAGGAATAGCTTAGTACCCCTCGTTTGTAAAAATCACAACATCTAAAAAAGGTTACTTTATTTCATAAAAAAATGAGATTTTTTTAAATCGGCAATCATTTAATCAATATACCCATAAAAGGCTGCACATTTTGTGTTATCGCATATTTTTCTATGTTGCACGTGCAATCCGTAACAAGAATAGCTTCGTACCCCTTGTTTTTTAAATTCATGACATCTAAGAAAAAGAGTTTGTTGCTTACATAACATGAGTTTTTAAAATGTGTCATTTACTAGATGAATCGAATAAACAAACTACTCAAATTTCGCCTTACCACACCTTTTTCTAGGTTTTTTGTATGCAATTGTTAATACGAATATCTTAGTATGCCTCTTTTTTTTGAATCTCTACATATAAAAATAAATTACTTTATTTCTTAAAGAAACACAGGTTGTTGAAAAACACCATTTGTTTGATGTATCCTATCAACAAATTATATGCATTCTACTATAACGCTCCCTTTAATATGTTTGTGCGTGCCATTAGCAAGAGGAATAGCTTAGTACCCCTCGTTTCTAAAAATCACAACATCTAAAAAAGGTTACTTTATTTCATAAAAAAGGAGATTTTTTTAAATCGGCAATCATCTAATCAATATACCCATAAAAGGTTGCACATTCTGTGTTATCGCATATTTTTCTATGCTGCACGTGCAATCGATAATACGAATAGCTTCGTACCCCTTGTTTTTTAAATTCACGACATCTAAGAAAAAGATTTTGCTGCTTACATAACACGAGTTTTTAAAAGGTGTCATTTACTAGATGAATCGAATAAACAAACTACTCAAATTTCACCTTACCGCACCTTTTTCTAGGTTTTTTGTATGCAATTGTTAATATGAATAGCTTAGGATGCCTCATTTTTTAGAATCACGACATGTAAACATAAATTACTTTATTTTTTAAAGAAACACAAGTTTTTGAAAAACACCATTTATTTGATGAATACTATCAACAAAGTATACTCTTTCTACTATAATGCTCCCTTTAATAGGTTTCTGCATGCCATCAGCAAAAGGAATCGCTTAGTACCGCTCATTTTTTTTAAATCACAACATCTAAAAAAGCTTACTTTATTTCATAAAAAAACATGACTTTTTAAAAGTGCCAATCATTTAATGAATATAACCAAAAAAGGATTCACATTCTACGTTCTCGAACATTTTTCTATGTTGCACGTTCGATTGGTAAGAGGAATAAATCAGTACCGCTTGTTTTTAAAATTCATGACATCTAAAAAAAACAATTTGCTTCTTAATAAACACAAGTTTTTAAAAGGCTTCATTTACTAGATGAATCGAATAAACAAACTATTCAAATTCTACCTTAACCCACGCTTTTTCTAGGTTTTTGCATCCAATTGGTCATACAAATAGCTTAGTACCCCTCGTTTTTAAGAATCACAACATCTAAAAATAGATTACTTTATTTCTTAAAATAAACACAAGTTTTTGAAAAACACCATTTATTTGATGAATCCTATCAACAAAGTATATGCATTCTACTATAACGCTCCCTTTAATAGGTTTTTGCATGCCATCAGTAAGAGGAATAGCTTAGTACCCCTCATTTGTAAAAATCACAACATCTAAAAAAGGTGACTCTATTTCATAAAAAAAAGATACTTTTTTAAAGCGTCAGTCGTTTAATCAATATACCCAAAAAACACTGCACATTCTATGTTATCGCATATTTTTATATGTTGCATGTGTGATCGGTAAGAGGAATAACTTTGTACCCCTTGTTTTTTAAATTCACGACATCTAAGAAAAACAATTTGGAACTTAAATAACACGAGTTTATAAAAGGTGTTATTTATTATATTAATCGAATAAACAACTATTCAAATTCTACCTTACTGCATCTTTTTGTAGGTTTTGTGTATGCAATTGTTAATACGAATAGCTTAGTATGCCTCATTTTTGACAATCATGACATTTAAAAATAAATTACTTTATTTCTTAGAAAAACACAAGTTTTTTAAAAGCATTATTTGTTTGATGAATCCTATCAACAAAGTATATGCATTCTACTATAACGCTCATTTTAATAGGCTTGTGCATGCCATCAGCAAGAGGAATAGCTTAGTACCCCTCGTTTGTAAAAATCACAACATCTGAAAAAGGTTACTTTATTTCATAAAAAAAAGATTTTTTTTAAATCGACAATCATTTAATCAATATACCCATAAAAGGCTGCACATTCTATGTTATCGCATATTTTTCTATGTTTCACGTGCAATCGGTAACAAGAATAGCTTCGTACCCCTTGTTTTTTAATTTCATGACATCTAAGAAAAAGAGTTTGCTACTTACATAACACAAGTTTTTAAATGGTGTCATTTACTAGATGAATCGAATAAACAAACTACTCAAATTTCACCTTACCACACCTTTTTCTAGGTTTTTTGTATGCAATTGTTAATACGAATAACTTAGTACACCTCGTTTTTTAGAATCAAGTCATCTAAAAATTAATTATTTTATTTCTCAAAGAAACACAAGTTTTTGAAAAACACCATTTATTTGATGAATACTATCAACAAATTATATGCTTCCTACTATAATGCTACCTTTAATAGGTTTCTGCATGCCATCAGCAAGAGGAATCGCTTAGTACCACTCATTTTTTTAAATCACAACATCTAAAAAAGCTTACTTTATTTCATAAAAAACATGACTTTTTAAAGGTGTCAATCATTTAATGAATATAACCAAAAAATGATGCACATTCTACGTTTTCGCACATTTTTCTATGTTGCACGTGCGATTGGTAAGAGGAATAGATTAGTACCCCTTGTTTTTAAAATTCATGACATCTAAAAAAAATTGCTTCTTAATAAACACAAGTTTTTAAAAGGAATCATTTACTAGATGAATCGAATAAACAAACTATTCAAATTCTACCTTAACCCACCTTTTTCTAGGTTTTTGCATGTAATTGGTAATACAAATAGCTTAGTACCCCTCATTTTTAAGAATCGCGACATCTAAAAATAAATTACTTTATTTCTTAAAAAAAACACGAGTTTTTGAAAAAGACCATTTATTTGATGAATCCTATCAACAAAGTATATGCATTCTACTATAATGCTCCCTTTAATAGGTTTGTGCATGCCATCAGCAGGAGGAATAGCTTAGTACCCCTCGTTTGTAAAAATCACAACATCTAAAAAAAGTTACTTTATTTCATAAAAAGGGATATTTTTTTTAAGCGCCAATCATTTAATCAATATACCCAAAAAAGGCTGCACATTCTTTGTTATCGCATATTTTTCTATGTTGCACATGCGATCAATAAGAGCAATTGCTTCGTACCCGTTGTTTCTTAAATTAATCACATCTAAGAAAAAGCAGTTTGCTCCTTAAATAACACGAGTTTTTAGAAGGTGTCATTTACTAGATGAATTGAATAAACAAACTATTCAAATTCTACCTTACCACACCTTTTTCTAGGTTTTTTGTATGCAATTGTTAATAGGAATAGCTTAGTACACCTCGTTTTTTAGAATCACGACATCTAAAAATAAATTACTTTATTTCTTAAAGAAACAGAAGTTTTTGAAAAACATCATTTATTTGATTATTTCTATCAACAAAGTATACGCATTCTACTATAACGCTCCCTTTAATAGGTTTGTGCATGCCATCAGCAAGAGGAATCGCTTAGTACCGCTTGTTTTTTTAATAATCACAACATCTTAAAAAGATTACTTTATTTTACAAAAAACATGACTTTTTAAAAGTGCCAATCATTTAATTAATAAAAGCAAAAAACGATCCGCATTCTATGTTTTCACACATTTTTCTATGTTGCACGTGCGATCGATAAGAGGAACAGATTAGTACCCTATGCTTTTAAAATTCATGACATCTAAAAAAAACAATTTGCTTCTTAATAAACACAAGTTTTTGAAAGACGTCATTTACTAGATGAATTGAATAAACAAACTATTCAAATTATACCTTACCGCACCTTTCTCTAGGTTTTTGCATGCAATTGGTAATACGAATAGGTTAGTACCCCTTGTTTTTAAGAATCACGACATCTAAAAATAAATTACTTTATTTCTTAAAAAAAACACGAGTTTTTGAAAAACACCATTTATTTGATGAATCCTATCAATAAAGTATATGCATTCGACTATAATCCTCCCTTTAATAGGTTTGTGCATGCCATCAGCAAGAGGAATAGCTTAGTGCCCCTTGTTTGTAAAAATCACAACATCTAAAAAAGGTTACTTTATTTCATAAAAAAGGATATTTTTTTAAAGCACCAGTCATTTAATCAATATACCCAAAAAAGGCCACACATTCTATGTTATCGCATATTTTTCTATGTTGCATGTGCAATCAGTAAGAGGAATAACTTCATACCCCTTGTTTTTAAAATTCACGACATCTAAGAAAAACAGTTTGCAACTTAAATAACATGAGTTTATAAAAGGTGTCATGTAATGTTCCTCCTATATGCCCCTAAGCATTTTGCAATTTTAAATATTATTGTATGAGGGCTTCTGGGTGAAGAGCTCAAGTGCCAAGGTCCCACCCGAAGAAACCTGAAAGTTAGGTGAAAGTTTAATAACACAAACGGTCCGACGAACACATGTGCGACAAGAACTAGGGATAAGGGATTGAAAAAAGGGTTTGACAAAAGACATTATGAGGGAAAAAGAAAAAAAAATTAAAGACAAATATTAGATTTATCTATAAGGAAAAAAAATTATGAAGTCCTATGATATAAATTATATCATGAGGACAAAGGAAAAACATAATATTAGATCCTTTTATAAAAGAGAAATGATTAACTTTTATATTTTAATATAAGAGAGAAATTAATTTCCTTCGACCATCCGTGCCTTGATATCAGCATAACTTAAGGAGAGAATACGGCTTAAAGAAAGGAATTGATTACCATTAACCTTGACATTTGGTCACCTGCTCCGAGACAGAGGAGACCCTGCACGGTCAACATGCATAGAATTGCATGCGTTTATCCTTGGTTTGCACTCCTTTTTAAAGAGACCAGGTTCTGGTTTGAAGGGTGGCACCCAGGAGGATTGGGGCTGGTTTCCTATCTACGACCTTGGGGGAAGCAGGAATTCCATGAATTTCAGGCCATCACTATGCTCAATCATTCCTAACTTTACACGTTTTCAAATACTGCGCTTGCAAAAGCTGGCCCGTGCATATTTGACTATGACAAGAGTAAAGCATTTGAATAGAGTGGAGATACTGCAGACATTCTTTCATTGAGTCCTCCTAAATAGTGAAATAAGTAACACTCGTTCATTATCACTGCAATTGGCTTATTCCTTCCTATTGTATGCTTTTTCCAATTACTTTCCCTACTGAGTTTTGCATAAACGCCTAAATCTCATTCAGGGATTAGTGGACACTGTTACATTTACTAATTATTGCATGTTTTCTTGATTGAAACCATTCTTTATAGTTTCATAATTTTTATGCATTTGGGTCTGAACCAAACAATTGGTATACAATCCCTTTATTGTCGAGTTATACATAAGTCTGGTTGAGTTATTGTATGTTCTCTTGACTTCAGCCATTCTTTGTAGTTTCATAATTTTTCATGCATCTGGGTCTAAACTAAACAATAAGTATACAACCCCTTTATCTTCCAAATATGTCTAAACCTAGTTGAATGAAATGGGTGTGGTTTCATGTTTAGCGATGACCTTTTCCAAGGCCCACTGCAGACTCCAAAATGCAGAAGGATAGAATTAAGGTGCATTGATAAATATGTTGTTTTTAACTCATACTTCAGTGGTCATGATTCTTTTTCTTTGTTGATGAAAGCTTTGTTTGTGGAGGCGTCTCTGATATTGTCGCTGGGCCAATCTCTTTGTAGCTATTTGTAGAACCATGAGAGTGGGTTTATCCCGCCCGCATTGGGACTCAAGGCCTTTTGCTTGAGGATTAACATAAAATTTAATTGTTGTCCAATATTTAAAGAGTGCTCATACACTCTGATGTAAGTGGCAGCCTTCACTATGTACGTTTAGTACTTTTGATGAAATTTCTTAAATAAGATCTAAGTATTAAGTGAGTCTATGAGGCTGCAGCCCTAGACTATGTTAACTATTGAGTTAATGAATCTTCCTAAGTACATAAATTAAATTTAATAATACCAAGATGAGGGTAGATCTTTGGTCCTTTACCTGATCATACTTAGATGTTAGGTTGAGATGGGAAAACTCCAAACACCTTCCTAGACTAATACATAAGGTTAATCTATATAAGAAAGACATCATATGTGGATTTAACCTATATATAAGAAATAAACAAAGTCACTTATGATATAAGAGAGAATGAACCTCAATTTAGATGGAGATATGGTTATATGTTGGTTAATTAAAAAAGAAGGTTTCAATAATGGCATTGGGGATACCTACGTATGATTTAAAGGAAGGATTTGCCTTAAGTCCTACTAGCAATTTGATGGTGATTTCGATGAATGTAACTTCGAATAAAAAGAAATATATATTGCAGAAGGTGTTCTGCATAATTGTAATGCTGGGTGTTTTTGCATTTGTCTAAGCTTGTATCAAAGGACAAGTTTAGGTCTGGAATATTCAATAAACATTGGTACTTCGAAAAATGTCTCTCTGTGAAGAGACTTGAGGCAAGGAGAGGGTAGTGTATGTGCCACAGCATTGTAAATTTCTTCTCTTCGATAATTCAATAATAGACTAAAAAATTTGTGGACGTGGCCTCGTGGACGAGGTGAACAATGTGAACTGATGTCTCATCTTTATTTTCCTTGTACGCCTTCATGTTTTCGTGTATACTAATCTTCTCAATGATATCTAATCTTAGGGTTCCCTACAAATGATTTATGTTTACATTGGTATCACAGCATATAAAACACATTTGCAAATGTACTAGTGTTAATGATTCGGGACAAGTATTTTTAAATTATGTTATTTCCATGCTCAAGAGCTTATTTATGAGTTGTATTTATCTCATTTTTCTCACAAGTTGTTAACAGGATGATGGGGTTTGTTACATATGTTATCAGGGCCAAAGTGACAGCACTCGGGCCTATTTGGGTTCAACATGTCGTTAGGATGCATGAAGATGGATACCTCTAACCAATCGATTATCTTTTTTTTTGGATGCATGACACTGATGAGCGAGGAGGATAAGTTGTCCAAAGATCGAAGGAGGTAACGAAGAGGATCTAAGAAAATGTTAGGTTTACGCTTTAACCTTATCTGCATTATATCTTAACTTGAAGATATGGATTTTGATAAGAATTCCATCATTAACTGCATTTTGATATCTATTGATCTGGCTTTATCCACTACATTTGTTTTGAAGATAAATACTTAGATATGCATGTTTTTTAGACATGGCTTTATCCAATGTCTACATTTGAAGATCAGTACCTAGAATAACATTGTTTTTAAGCCTGTGTTTCTGCTTACAAATATGGAATTATCAAATGTCTACATTTGAATTTTTATTACAGATCTGGAATATGAATTTCCTTGTATGCATTTTGAATGACAACTACATCCCAACACTAAATGCACGATTTTAGTGGCTATCGTAGAAAACTATCACTGACCCTTTTTTAATAAGCATCTGCATTTTGATTTCATTACCATCATTAGCATCCACGTTTTGATTTCATTGCCATGTATTAGCATCTATGTTTGGGAATAAATACATGGTTTAATATTTTTAAGAATCATCTACTTAAATACTTATGACCAGGTCTATGCAGTAGTTTCTGCAGTATCTACCATTTTGATTTGTTATTTTTCAGATGTAAAATTATCTACATTACTATTGTTTTCAAACTCGGCGTTGATGTTGAGTTCTATATTTTATTATTTTCCAAAACTCTGGTAGAAGGTGCTCTGACTCGTCCTAGATCTAAAGGTTCCACTTTTCATTTCCAAACCTTGGGTTAGTTCAGTAGAACGAGTTATATGAATTGTTGCAGATCTAAAGGATCTGGAAAATTGTTTCCCTAATTTTGCATTGATTTCCATAGGATTTTGTTGATTTATCTTCCTTTGTGCACTAATAGATTCCTCCTTACCCTCAGAATCCTTGACTGTGTTCGACCTAGTATGCTTTGGGTTCGGTTCGGCATTGGAGATATATTATGTTATTAGGTCGTATCTGGTTTTATGTATTTGTTTTTCATTTAATGTAAATCATATTTTAGTAGTTATGTTTAAATAGGAAGTCATAAATATGGCACGGGTTTTAAATGTATGTGAATGAATAAGCCTAGTCCAAATGCAAACAGAGCCTATTTTCGTTTAGAATTATTCACTATATGAAATGCCAAACTATTTGTACTAGCAGATAAAACTACCATTCAGGTATCCTACTTTGGGAAAACAGTAATTTCCAATATAAAGTCAAACCGAATGTGATCTTGAAAAATTATTATTTGTTGAATATGAATAGATTTCCTTCCATATCATTTCATATGAGCTTGATGTTGTCTCATCTTAATATCTATACTGCCCTTATCCTCTTTATGTCTGAAATACTATTAAGATTTTCCTGGTGCTCAATTGAACCTATTATAACTCTGTTGAAAACAGCTTTCCAGTTGCACTCAAATACCACTGCAAAGAATTCCCACGGGTCTCCCTGTTTTAATTGTATTTGTATCAAGCATAAATCTGAAGTAGGGATCTTTCATTAATTAGATCAGTGGATAATGACCTTATGTTTAAGTGAAATCTCCATCCTCTTACTCATCATAGCGCTGATTTGCTCATCTAGGTTTTGCAACTTGGATAAAATATATCAAATAGATAAAGACTTTTGACATTTGCACATGTTTTGGATTGCTGCAAGGTTAATCTCTCACAGAAATTTGAGAGTGGTGTAAGGTTAAGTTTGTATGTATGTACCTAGTGGATGTTAATATAAATTTTATGAGTAGCGCTTGCTTTATCACCAACCTCATGTTGATTACTTTAACCATTGGTATGGCCCTCACTACTTTATTGCTAATAAACGAGGTGTTTCTTTAGCATTTGGTTGTTTGGTAGGTTGGGCTGTAGCCTGCATTGTGGTTTATCGCATCACACCATGCCTCCTGCAAGGAGGTTTATCGCAGCAGGCCTAGGTTTCTATTGGTTGATGATCACATATGGCCCGTGTTTGATTTCTCTATTGGTTGGTTAATTCGGGGATATGATCCAAACTCTAAATTATAGTAGCGTAGATACCCAATGCATCATCAAAACCAACTAGCCATATAGAAGAAAATAGTGAAAGAATTCAATAGGGCTTAAACGTGGGCTTCTGGAATCTATAAGGGAAGATGTTTAAGTAGTTAGGCTTGTGTCCTATAAGGAGGTTTATCACAGTAGGCCTGGATTTCTATTGATTGATTATTACTTATGGCTTGGGTTTAATTTCGCTATTGGCTTGGCTTATATGATTACTACTTATGGTTTGGGATTTTAGTTCATATTTGTAATTTTCTATTATAGTTTCGAAGTCTGTGTGAGTTTTGAAATACCGATTGCAATAATACTTCATTCATGTGCCTTGCTAATTACAGTTTCGAAATCGGTGTGGCTATAACCATTGTTTTCATTGGATTATAGATCTCTCTGAGAAGGTGTGATAAACACTTGCCGTTGATTGCTCATAAAGTATTTAATTGCCTTTAGATCTGGTAAAATTTTATGCCCAATTTCTATAATGCATTGTGCTGACTTGGAATACATCCGATAAAATTTTGTTGTTGATAGAGCATGTAACCTGCCTTTATATCAGATAATATCCCAATTTAGATATTGCCTTGATTTTGGGGATGTTGGGTAGAGATGACAAATGCTGATGGAATTTTTATAATGCCTCTACCAGATAGGGTTTTCAGTTTGAACAGATCTAAAGGGAAAGGTATTTCCTCTGATTGGTTTTGCTAGATGAATCGTTTTGATCGAATTCCAAAGGATAGGGTAATTTAATTTTGTTTAAAATTGCTAACAGGTTTTGGATGTTGGTCTTTGCGAGACTTTTCCTTGATTTTGATTTCTAAACTTTGGTCATTGCAACCAATTTACTTCTTACAAAATTTACATTCATTATTAGTTTTTGGGATATGGTTAACACTCTACGATTGACCTGCTTGGCATAAAACAAATGGTGGAGCTATGATAGCACCTTGTTTTTTGTGACCTAGCTCTTCCCTTAGGTTGGTTTATTAATGTTTTCACCATTAGTTAAAGTAGAGATAAAAGTAAGAAGTTGGTTTGCACAGAGGTTTCTCTAATCAAGATGGCATTTATTTAGTCTTTTACAGAATTATCGAGGCCCACAAGAATTCTATAATTTGTTTGAAGACTTATAATATCTAGTAGATAAAAAGATCAGATCTAGTATATATAAAATTGCAACAGTAAGTAAATTTTTTTATTCTGTTGTAATAAATTGAAGTTAACGAGTGGTTTCATTGTCAAAATTCTCAATGTTTTATGTAGTTTTTGCAAATGGTGTTGGTATAAGAAATTGAAAAGGTTTTGTGGCTTCTTGTAAATACCTTCTTGTCAATTCTGGTGTTAAAAGGCTCTTAACCGATGAATGAGAATTGAAGTAAGGCATGAATTATGCTAAAGGTTTGATATTATTTTAATTAATAAAATGATAAACTGACCACCTATGGAGTGATTGCAGGCATGGGAAATTATGGCCATGAGAAAAGGATAAAGCTCCAGGATGGTAATGAGTTAAGAAGATATGAGAGAGATATCGTGTGTATAAAGTTTTCACCATGAGGGAGTGGCGATGGAGGTAGTGGTTGAAAGCTACCTTGTTTTCCCCTGGGCCAGCGAGGGACCATTATTCATTCTGGGGACGCATAGATGTAAGAAATTTTGGTTAAGACTCGTTCCGCACACATTAAGAAGACTGTCACAAGAGTGGGGGACTCTATGAAGAGAATAAACTCTAGGAGTTGTGGTGGTGTGTGAGAACTCGAAGTGCCTCAACTTGGTGAAGCACCCTGAATAGCACAAAAAGGATATATGCCTTGCAAAGGGTATCATCCTTGTGTTGTCTGGATTGAATTGGTACTTAAAGTACTGTTAGCACTTGGAGTGCTGGGATGGAGGACATCTAGAGAAAAGAATAATGGCGAAGCACCCTGAATAGCACAAGAAGGAGATACGCCTTAGGAAGGGTATCGTCCTTGTGTTGGGTGGCTTGAATTGGTACTTGAAGTACTGTTAGCACTTGGTGTGCTGAGATGGAGGACATCTAGGAAAAATAATGTCAGGAACAGGTATTTGCATTACAGGTAAACTGGTACCTATGAGGTAATATGTCTATTTATTGGCAAATAGAACTCACATGTATATTGGAACCACTATGGATTATGGAAATTGTATAATGTTGGATTTCTGAGTTTTTACATTGTTTTTCAATGTCGATGCTATTATACATGCATATGCATGATTTTAAATGCAGGATCATGACATCTAATCATGTAGAAACCAATCCTACAATCAACTAAAAATGGCTCTACACTTACATCTGACCATGTAGGAACCAATCCTACAATCGCCTCATAATGGCTTTGCACTTACATCTGATCGTGTGGGAACCAATCCTACAATTTCCTCAGAATGGCTATGCACTTACATCTGATCATGTAGGAACCAATCCTACAATCAAATCAAAATGGCCCTCAGTCCCAGACTGAGTGTTCCTAGTAACTGATCAGGTGCCTCCATTCCAAGAATGGAATTCAACACTTATATCTAAACATGTAGGAACCAATCCTATAGTCACATCAGAATGGCTCAGCACTCATATCCGACATGCGAGGAACCAATCCTCTCATCATGACAGAATGGCTCAGCCCTTACATCTGACCATGGAATGAACCAATCCTCTCACCATGTTAGAATGGCTCACAGACTCATCACTTCCCTTTGGAGGGAACCTCGATCTAGAGAACACTAAGCTTCTCCTTGAAGTACTCAAACTCCACTCTGGCCAATGGCTTTGTCAACACATCAGCTATCTGTTTGTCTATTGCAAAATACTAGAGCTTCACTCCTCCTTTTTACACCATATCCCTAATATAGTGATAATCAATCTCAATATTCTTCGACTTGCCATGGAACACAGGGTTCTTCGACAACTTCACACAAATATGGTTGTCGCAATATATACAAGTAGCATCCAACTCGAGATCAAATAAATCATACAGTAGCTTCTGTAGCCATACTTCCTGACAACTATATGAACAAGCTACAACATACTCTGCTTCAGCTCTACTCAGTGCCACACATGATTGCTTCCTACTAAACCAAGAGATCACACCTGATCCCATACTGAAGCAACACCCTAAAGTTCTCTTCCTATGGATGGCACTTCTTGCACAATCTAAATCAACATAACCCTCCAGGTTAATCTTCTGATTCACCTCATACTTGAGCCCATAATCAACTGTACCCATTAGGTACCTCAGAATATGCTTTGCATCAATCAAGTGAACATGTTTCGGATCTGTCAGGAACTAGCTCAAGGTGTTGAGAGAAAAGCAAATATTTGGTCTCGTGTTCATTAGGTACATCAAGCAACCAATCATATGACGATACATCATAGCATCAGCCGCTTCTGATGAAGCATCACTCAATAGCTTTAGGGATGCCAAAGGTGTGGTCATGGCCTTGTAGTCCATCATACCGAACCTCTTCAGAATCACGACTGCATACTTTCATTGTCCAAGGGAGATTCCATCTGCATTCTGCCACACCTCCATGCCTAGAAAATAGTGCGTCATACCCAACTCCTTCATTTCAAACTCAGCATCAAGCTTCCTCTTCATATCAGCAATCAACACATCCATACCTATTACAAACAGATCATCTACATACAGTAGGAGTATTACTGGGTTTCCATATTCAACCTTGTAGTAAAGGTTGGAATTTGCTTTACTTTTGGTAAAGCCCAAATTGGTTAGAAATCCATCAATTATGTAGTACCATGTCCTAGGATCCTATTTCTAACTGTATAGGGATTTATTCAATCTACACACATGAGACTCCCTATCACGTGTCTCAAAACTTAGTGGTTGCTCTACATATACTTCCTCTTCCACTACACCATTCAATAATGCAGTCTTGACATCCATTTGGTATATCTTCCATTTCATTACTACAGCCAGAGCAAGTACTGATGTGATGGAAGTGTATCTGGCTACATGTGCAAAGTTTTCTTCATAATCTATTCCATTTTTCTTGTGAGAAGCCACGAGCCACAAATATTTCTTTATATTTCTCTATGCTGCCATCTGTAGCATGCTTGATCTTGTAGATCCATTTGGAAGTTACAACAGATTTCCCTTTTGGTCTTGGGACAACATTCCAAACATCATTCCTTATGATTGATTGATACTCTTCGATCATAGCATCTTTCCATTCTTTTCTTTTTGTTGCTTCTTCATATTTGGAAGGTTATTTCTCGATGAAGTCACATAATAAATTTATATACCCGGAGCAGGACTTGGTCCTCTTTCTTTCTCTATCATTCTCTTCTACAGCCCCATATCTTTCTGCACCTTGGATAGCTTTTCGTACCCAAGCAGGTTTCCTCTTACGAGGATTCTTCGCCTGAGGTGGATCTACATGTTATTCTAGTTCTCAGTATTCTTCTTGAAATTCTTCATTCATAGTTGTGTCATGAATTTTGGGTGCTTCTGTTTCTTCAAGATCTTCAGCAGGCCTCTTTCTTGATTTGTAACCTGAGTCTTCCTCAAATGTTACGTCCCTGCTAATGCCTATCTTCTTGAATCTTGGGAAATATATTCTATAATCCTTCGAGCTTTCAGAGTATCGCACAAATATACCCTTATTTCCTGAAGGATCTAACTTTGTCCTCTTTTCTTTTGGAATGTGTATGTACACTAGACAGCCAAATATTTTGAGATGGCTGACTTCTAGTTTCTTGTTGAAAAGACTTTTTCAAGTGTCTTCTTCTCAAGTACTCTGTGTGGATTATGGTTCTTTACATACACCGTTGTTCTGGCAGATTCTGCCCATAGATGCATGGGAAGATCTTGATCATGAAGCATTGCTATTGTAGTTTCCATGATAGTTCTATTCTTCCTTTCTGCAACCCCATTCTGTTGTGGATTATATGGAGTGGATAAATCCCTCTTAATCCCTGAATCTTTGCATAAATCTTTGAATTCATTTGATTTGAATTCACTGCCATTATTTGATTGAAAGGTCTTGATCTTCTTTTCAGTGTGGTTCTCGATCATGGCTTTGAATTCCTTGAATTTGCTGAATACTTCATCTTTTTTCTTCATAAACTATATCCATGTATTCCTATAAAATTTATCAATAAAAGAAACAAAGTATACATACCTGCTTGAATAACTGGATGACATTAGACTGCATACATCGTAGTGAATGATTTCCAAAATTCCTTTTGCTTTTCTTTCTCTACTTGGAAATGTCTTCTTTGTGTTCTTTTCTTTTGCACATCCTTTGTAGACTCCATGTTTTTCCTGAATTTCTGGAAAACCTTCAACTACTTTTCTTGCAAGTGGTATTTCTCTATAATGCACATGTGCAAGCCTTCTATGCCAAAGTTCATTTGTCTCTGTTTCATGGACCAAAGCTTGTTCTGGATGGCCCTTCAATTTGTATAATCCTCCTTCTTGTTCTCCAATTAGTATTGCATCGTCAATAGTCTTTCCTCTTGGCCACTTGAGGACTTGGCCATCTACAAATGCAACCCTCGCGCCTTTTGCATCTAGTTCTGATATGGAGAGAAGGTTCTTCTTTAGTCCTTGTACAAACAAGACCTCCTTCATTTTCATATACTTTCCAGAGTCTAGCTTGTAGGAGGATTCACCACTACCTTTTATGGGATATTGGTAGTCATCACCAAGTTTCACCTTATGGGGTGAATTATGTTCAGATAGTTTCTCAAAGGATTCCTTGAATCTTGTCATGTGTTTGGAATCCCCACTATCAATAAGCCAATCTTTGTTTCCATGTGTGACAGTTCCCATGAGAGCGGAGATCAGAACATATTCTTCATCACTTGAGGAGTCTTCACTTTCTTGTTTTACTCTCTTTCTAGGAGGATCATCATCCTCAGTAGTGTGAGCATGATGTCTTCTTTTGGAGTTCTTTTTCTTCTTATATCCACTCTTATTCATGGGACAATTTCTAGCAAAGTGTCCTCTTTTATCACATGTATAGCATCTGAGTTTTGATGGATCCTTATTCACAAAATTGTCTTTCTAATGAGAATGCTTACCTTGGTGATGATGATTTTCCCTCCTGCCTTTCTTGGAGTGTACTGTGAGAGATGGATATTCATTTCCCATATTTTCTTCTTGAGATATTATCCGATCTTCTTCTTCTGAGCATTCTTCCCACACTCTACTGAACTTGATTAGGTTCTTTCTAGCACAGATTCCTTGGATGAAAGAATCCCATGACCTAGGGAGACCCTTCTGAGCATTCTCCACTTCTTCATCTACTACTTCAAGTTGTTCTTTGATCTTGGAGACCCTTGTAAAGTATGACTATATGGTCTCCTCATTCTAGATCTTTACATTCTTCAACTGGTTCCTCAAATTCATCTTCTGGTTTATGTTCTTCCCTTCAAACAGTTTGGTTAGGGCATCAAACATGGATTTAGGTGTATTTAGGGAGGACACCTATGGTATGAGCTGATCCTTGATTGAATCAGCAATAATCCTCTTATCCATAACAAAATTCTTCTTATTTAAGGCCTTAGCCTCATCTTCCTCTGGAACTGGGACCTCCTCATTCATGTAGGAGTCCAACTCATTTTCTTCCAGGACCAAGGATATCCTATACTTAAAGGCTCGGAAGTTATCATCCCCCTAAATATTTTCATCAAGCTTGGTATGCTGAGACATCTTAACTGAGAAACTCAAATGGAAATCCAAAAGACTTAGATCTTACAACGTTAAGATGTCAGATTTGGATTTGGAGCTAAATTTTTGCAGTGTTGGTTGAGGAGAATATTAGGGTTTGACTTTCCCAGAGTTTTGTCCAACCGAATTCTTTGATATTGATCTCTAAACTTCGATTTTGAGGAGGGGATCAATCCAATCCTGGGCTCACTCAAAAATTCCACTTCTATGGGAAGCCGTAATTTCTAGTAGTAGTGTAAGGTAAAAAACTAAAAATGCTCAAAATAATATTCTGCTTCGAAAGAAAGATGCGCCTTAGGGAGGAGAGTCAGCCCAACCTTCTTTTACTGAAAATATCTAGAGAGAGATCCAAAAAGTAGGAAGCCCTAGTTCCTGTCACTGCATAATGTCTTCTACTCAGGTTAGCTCTGATACAGTGTTAGATTTTTAACATTTAAGCTAGCATTATATAAGGATCTTTAACTGAGAGAATAACAAGCACATCAATCAAACTCGAGAGATGATGAATAGAGTGTTTTTCCTTGGGGAAACCATAAATAGGTAAAACCCCACAACTTCCTCAAAGATAGAATCAGCACCAAAAGTAGAACCCCAAAATAGTAAGATGATCCCTCGACATCATTAGCCTTTTTCTTTCTAGCCCCATTAACTTCTTCTCCCTCAACTATGCGGTACAACTAAGTGTGAGTGACTATGTGAATAATAGAGAGGCTCACTCTCTATTTATACTAATTCCTAACCTGACAATAACTCGCTAGGTCCAACTTCACTAGGAGATTCTAATAACCCTAGGGCCCTGCAACTACGAGGACTTGAACCCTTCATCAATAGGTGGGTTACCCACAATGACTTGACATGACTTGTTTACATTATAGAAAATCCTAATCGAAACATCGGGGTAGGACATGACTCAATTATATTACAAACACTTCCCAGAATAAATATTGGGGTACAATACATAATATATACAAGTGAATACATTCCAAAGTTACAATTACATCAACAAGTTGGTGGCGATTTCCAGATGCATCTAAGGTTGTTGCTGCTATGGAGCAGGATGCTAGGTGGCTATCACCTTCAAATCCTTGAATAACGGCTCCACCGTTGAGGGGATGGGGAAGGACAGAGCAGTAGGAGGTGCAATGGTGCACCCAATTGCACTGCCACTACCTACACAATTAGGGAGAACCATGCCACCCGTGGCGCTACCACTGACTCCACCACCCCGATCACGCATTAGAGGAAATTTGGGGTCTAAAATGGGCCGTATAAGAAACACACCAATAATATGTTCTTGTGAGTTGGAGTTCAAGAACCAATAGAATTCCAATAAAATGAGTCAACCATAATGGTTGAATTGACATATTTGTCATAAAAAAACTACTTTTTTGTTCGTATTTTTGACATATCTCTGTGTGTTTTTACTCAAATTTCGATTGGGAGAGATTGTTGGATGTGGAATTTGATTCTGCATCCAACGTGTACGATACTGCATACTTTTGATGGACCCCTCTACCCCAGAAATAAGAAATACCTAAAAAAAATGTGATGATGACATCATCATCACATTTTTTAGGTATTTATTTTTTTTAGGTAGTGGGGTCCATCAAAAGTATGCCATGTGGGTACTCATTGGATGAAGAATAAAATTCCGCATCCAATGAGCTCTCTCGATCGATATTTGAGTAAAAACACAGGTATATATGTCGAAAATAAGAACACAAAAAGTAGTTTTTTTCTTTTTCCTCCAAAATTAATAAATATTATTTTATTATTTTACTTAGGAGGCCCATTTTATAACTCAAAATTCCTCTAATGGCTTCCTCAATTCAGACCGCCATGGCCTAAGATTCCTGCGTTTCCTTTCCAAGCAAACGAGATCTCCATTGTCGTGAGTTGAGCATCGATCTTGGAGATTCTTGTCTTCACCATCTAAATCGTGTCTCTGGTATCAGTCCAATTGGTAAGCATATCCTCCATTAAATTGTAGAGAATGTTCTTCATGAGCCAATAGTGATTGATCTGGCTTCCATCCAGACCAGTTGCAAGCTTCTGATTTAGAACGCGGCCCTTCTAAGCTTCCATGGGGACGTGAACACTATTAGATATATGGGGTTCATAGTCCACTACCACCTGAAAAATAAAACCTCGTTGATCTTGGCCTTTGCCCGAGGTGGCTCTTCTAAGAGTTCCACGTTGCCGCAACATGCTAACCCTGTTGGAATTCTCTTTCCAGAGATTATTGAGCTAGGGTGGTGGACACACTGTGAGTTTTCAGATGTTCAACAAGCCAAGGAGTGTGCATAGCTGTGCAAAGACAAACTCTTATGTCCAAATACCACACCATAACGTGCAAAACCTTATCTCTCCCTTCCATAGTACCTACAAGCATTGAATAACAATGCAGAGCCTTCAAGGCTAGGATTAAACTAGATGTTCACCACCCCACGCCACATGTGTAGAGGTGACGGACTGCTCTGATCCCACGCTTGGAGGACAACAAAGGTTCTTGAAAATTCCTTCACTACCAAGTTTAACATGATGGTTTCCACGTGTCCATTGCTCAGATTGAGGAAGGGTGTGTCGTTGATCTGTGGAGAATTCACCCGCATCCAGGAGAACTAAGAGAATGTTATTATTGCAAATATAATGTTATTGATATGGCATGCTACTTTAATTAGACACAAACAATGAAAATACCTTTTTATTGGAACTATTTAAATCAATTAGATTGTATTTCCATATTCTTGAAATCCTTGTTAAAATATAAGATATGGTGAAAAAACAGCGATATGCAGTGAATTTGTTTTATGAAGGAAGAGCAGAAACTGCATTAATGCAGTTTCTTCTCTTCCTTCATAATATAAGATATGGTTAAATACTTGAGTTGATAAACTAACTAGGATATTTTATGAGTTTTAACCCCAATAATTTATAAGAACTATACTCTTACAAATGATTTGAATAAATTCACATTTTTATTATATAAGCATATACATATAATTGTTGACAACGTACATAATAATGTTGACATGTTCTCTAGATACTAACCTATATAGTTAAGGAAATGATGTTTAAGGAAAACTTTCATACCCCATTCCCCAAAATAGTGCCAAGGAAATTGTGTACATTACATCTAACTACACGACAAAATCACTAAAACAAGGAAACTATGGAGTAATTGCACAATTATCCTTAATATATACGTATTATAGTGCATATCCAGCAAGTTATTGAGACAAATTCTAAGTATTTGGAGAAATCATTAAATGTATTCCACCTACTAGAGATCATGACAATGATATTCACCTACAACGAAGTAGAGTGCAACCTAACATTAGACCCTACATGTACCCATATGCACAAAAGAGTCAGAAATTGAAAATATGGTTCGAGAAATGCAGGAATCATTCAACTCAACAAAAGTTATTTCTATGTACTAGTGGTCATATATCAATCTAATATAACCCTAAAAGACAATTTTCATATTCTTGTCATTGATACATTATTACATGAAATATAGGGATCAATTTTCTTTATCAAGTTGGATTTTCATTCTAGATATCATCAAATCATAATGAGGAAAGGAGACATTTGAAAAACAACCTTTGAAACAAATGAAGGCCGTTATGATTTTTTGGTGATTCCAGTTGACCTTACTGATCCACCTAACACATTTCAAAAGCTCGATGAATTATATTCTCAACTTTTCCTTAGAAAGTTTGTGTTCATGTTTTTTATGATATGCTAATATATAGAAAATATTGAGAGGAGCATGTAGACCATGTTGACAACGACTTAAAACTATTGGAGGATCACCTAGTGTATGCCAAGCATTCTAAGTGTGCCTTTGGGGTTTAGGAAGTGGAATATTTTTGGTCATATTGTATCTGATGAAGTAATCATAGTGGAACCTAACAAAAATAAGGTTATGATTGAATTTATAGCTCCCAAAACCTTCAAGAATCTTGGAGGATTCTTAAGATTGAGAGGATACTACTGCAATTTTGTCAAAAATTATGGCCAAATATAACTACCTATAACAAGGTTATTGAAAAAGGAGGCATTATCTTGTGCTCAACAAGAAACTCAAATATTTAAAATTCAAGTGGCTATGTGTACAACTCCTATATTAGCCATGTCTGAATTCACAAAAACATTTAGAATGGAATGTGATTCCTCAAGGCATATAATTGTTGTATTTTCAATTAAAAAATTAAGTCTACTTTCCTTTGAAAGTTTCCAACTCGAAGGAAAAAACTCACCAAAACCAATTTATGAAAAGGAAATGTTGGCCATATTACATGCAATTAATGAATGAAACTTTTACCTAATAGGAATTCACTTCAAGAAAAGATCATGGTAGTATTATGTACTTCTTGGAAAATATATTATATTTACAAGAGAAATATAAATGGGTTACAAATATGGTATGTTATGACTTTGAAATTACCTAGAACAAAGGGAAAAAAATTTGTTGGGAGATGCACTTTCAATAAAAGAAGATGACATTTAGGGATTATTTGTTTTGTTTCCATTATACAATATGATTGGTTAGAAGAAGCAATGAATAAATGGAAAACATATCAAAATGCATGCAAGATAATTCAACAACTACAAGAAGTCTCTAGATCACTAGAAAAACTTGTATGGACTAATGATTCACTATGGTACCGAAATTTCCTATATTCATGTAAGAATGATCAACTCAAATGAAAGGTCATTTTGTAATCTCACACTTCTCATATACGATGAAATTCGGGGTTTATGAAAACATGCCATAGGATCAAGAATATTTTTTATAGGAATCTCTTAAAATTGATTTCCATAACTTTGTTGAGAAATGTTTGGCTTTCCAACAATGTTATAAAAACAATATCACAGAGCAATAACAATAAACAAGATGCAAATAATAAAAAAAACATACATTACAAGAGAAACACCAATATAAAGTGGCTCACTCAATGTGGGCTACGTGTGACAAAGACATTGCCAGTCCTTTATTATTATAAAATATAGCATAAATGAATGGATAAAACCTACAAAAAACCCATTGTAATTCCTCTTCACTCTCTCACAATTCCTCTCACACAATCATAGATATTTTTCTACAATGCTACAATACAATACACAACGATATTACAATGATCTCCTTTTATAGGGGAATTAACATTGAAAAATACCAATCTAGGAGGAAACTCAAGATCTTGAGCTATGAAAATAGTGGTGAGTATGTCAAGTCTGATTTCATATAGTATTGCAAATATACAGGTATCTAGATGCAGCATTATATTCCGTACACACCACAATAAAATCGTGTTGCTGAGAGAAACAACAGATCACTGAAGGAGATGGAAACTTGCATGATGGAGGCTAAAACATTGCAACCAAAGTTTTGGTCCGAGGGTATAAAATGTTCATCCTATTTCCATAATAGGGTTCCATATATTCNTGGGCACAAGCCAGATGTGACCCATTTCAGGATTTTTGGCTCAAAGGCTTGGGCTAGAATTCCAACTGAAAAGAGGAAGGCTTTGCAACCCCAAAGCCAACAGTTCCTATTTGTTGGGTATTATGAATATTAAAAATGGTACAATGTGATCAACTTGAGCACTAACAAATATTTCATTGAAATAAGTGTTCAGTTTGAATAAGAGCCTTTGACAGTAGTTGAAGTTCGAGAGTCCTCTTCACCACCACAACCATTGATTGCAAGTGAAGAGACTAAAGATTTTTATGATTATGATATGTCTAATAATGATGTATTAATTTCATATCTAAAAATCCCTACAATACCAAAGCTGGCAGCAAGGACCATTCATGCAGCTATGGAACTAGCTGGAAATCCTAATGACACTAAGAGGACTAGATCTTAATTTGAGAGTGCCCTTTACGTGAAAGATCCACTCTTTGATGAGAATTATTATTTGATGATATATTATTATCCACAGACATATGATGATATATCACATGATCCAAGATGGAAAATAGACATGAAAGAAGAATTTAGCTCGCTCCAGAAGAACAACACATGGGAACTGGTTGATCTCCCCCTAGGGAGAAGGCTAGTGAAGTGTAAGTGGGTATTTAAAGCTAAGTTTTCTGCTGATGGTTAACCTTTGAAATATATTGAAATATTGGTATCCAAGGTATAATATCACATACATGGTATTGATTACAATGATAGCTTTGCACCAGTGGAAAAGATGGACTCCTTAAGGCTTGCTCTAGCCATTGCAGCTTCGAAGCAATGCTAGGTACATCACATGGTTGTAAAGTGTTCCTTTATGAATGGAGATATGAATGAAGATATTTATATGCAGCAACCAAATTTTTTTGTATCTAATCCATCTTTAGTGTGTAGGTTAAATAAATCATTGTATGGGCTCAAGCAAGCCCCTAGGGCTTGGCATGCCAAGATTGATGGATTTATGTTGTCACTAAGTTTTGTTTAAAGGAAGTCTGATCCTGATGTCTATTTCAATATTATTCATGGATATTTAGTTATTATTTTTCTCTAGGTATATTACCTACTGATTACAGGAAGTTCAAAGGAAGAGATCACCTCAAAGGATGCAATGAACCATGCCTTTTCTATGACATATTTTGAATTGTTCATCCAATTCTTGGGTCTCGAAATTGCTCAGTCCCAACATTGAATCAAGGTTAATTAGTCAAAGTATGCTTGATATTTTCTGACCAAGTTCAGCATGAAATATTTCAAGCCAATAAATACTCCATTCCTTTCAGTAGCTAATCTTGAAGAAGCAGGTTCTTCTCCTATGGTAAATAATACACTGTATAGGAAGTTGATTGGGTGTTTTATTTATCTTACACATACTCAACCTGAATTATATTATGAATTTCGTGTGGATTTAATATATATGAATCAGCCTCATGAGATCCATTGGAGAGCATCCAAGAGGATCCTAAACTTTTTTTAGCGAACAAGGACTCATGGGATTTTCTACAAAGCAAAATCTGACTTAGAGCTAGTTGGATTTACTGACAGTGATTGGGCAGGTGAAAAATAGATCAAAATTCTACCTTATGATATGTGTTCATTATTTTAAAAGTACCAATTAGTTGGTCAAGGAAGAAGAATAATTCCATAGCACTCTCATCTACAGAGGGAGAGTATAGAGGAGTTGTAAATGAAGCTACTCAATGTTTATGGTTGCAGGGGATACTTGGAGAATTTGGTTTTGAACCAAAGTTTTCAACAATAATCTATTGTGACAATCAGATCACCATTAAAATATCCACTGATCCAGTTCAAATAAAAATAACCAAGCACATTGAGATCCATATGCACTATATCAGGGAGATTGTGCATGATGGTACCATTGGTCTACTGTACTGCGCATCTTCAGAACAAGTTGCAAATATATTCACCAAAGTATTTTGTTATAAGACCTTCAGTAATTTCAAATCACTACTGGGGATTGCTGATAATGTGGTGAAGAATCATTAATAACAATATTTCCAAAATTTTGTTTCTTGTCCATGTTTAAGGCAGGATTTTCCCATTGGGTTTTTTCCTCTTTCCTTGGTTGTATGGACATGTGGTATGTAAAATGGTGACTAAGCCTTGTTTATAGGACCTATAATTTTCTGATATTTACTCATAAATTCAGGCTTAAGGGGGGGTGTTAGAATAGTCAACGCATAGTTACCCATATTTGACATTAATTAAATCATTTTTGTCTTATTCCTAGATTCCTAGATTCCCTCTCTATGCTAGTTGACTTCTACATGTTCCTAGAAGTCAATAATTTCTAAACCTGTTCATGGAGCACTTTGAAATCATCTTGGAAACATATTTATCATGTCTTCTTTATTCCTGGTTCCTTAAAGTGCATATCTTTTTTTTGAAAGCTGCCTTGATTTATAGCAGTTTTAAGGCATAAAGGAAAAGCTAGTCTAGGGGAACTTGCCTTGTTTTTGAACACATCATCCTCCTTCATTTTATCCATAAAAAAGCATGAATGAGTTGTATTTCCACCACTTATTATATTTCCCACTTTATTTAGCTAATTCGTGATGATCTTCATGGATTTGGAAAGTCCTTTTTGCACTTATGGGGGATTTGACTTGATTTAGTAATCCTCTTTTTGACCAATTCGAATAGAAAACCTAGTGCTTTCAAATATCTCATGTAAATATATATTTGAGAAGCCTATTACTTCATATGGTTGGATAATGTACACTTATTCAATACAGGATTAAGTTATGCTCCAATTTTGGTCTCCTTTTGTGTGAATTTTGCATGTTTGATTAGCAATTTTGTGAGTGTAATTAATCTATCTCTTGGGTTCAATTTCCACATATTTTGTGATGGTATTGAAATATGTAGGCTCCAACAATATTATTTTCACTTCATGTATTTCCAGTTGTGACTTAATTTATGCTGCTTTGGGTGGAGTTACCCTGAGCTAGTCTTCCAGAAGAAAATTATTGACTATGGATTGTGCAACCAAACTATTTACCACTTTCTCATTGATTCATTTAACTTGATGTATGCTAAGCTTGTCCTACTTCAATATATCTTGTATTTATTTCAAATGTCCCTCTCAGTCGGGAAACAAAATCCTCTTATAAGATTCCATGCACTTCTAAAAACATTTCCCGACCCTAGTGGTCAATCTTGCAGTAGCCTTGATACTGAAATCCATGAGTTCAAACTTTATATTCAAGTTCTTAGTAGTATTCTGTGGTAGATTCTCCAGAAAGGCTACATTATTTTCTTCCCAAGTACGTTAGCCCTGAGTAATTTCTGCAACTTCAAGTGTTCTTATCCTAAAATCAATCAATTTTGCATAAATCTCTTGTAATCTGCTTTTTGCTTGTTTAATATTATAGAACTCTTCTATGAGCTATAGTTGGACATGATATGTTTTCCTCCTGATCAGGAGGGAGTGCTCTTGGATATGGGTAATATTGGCCTATGGTTCATTGGATTCCTTGAGCTAAACTTCCAATGAGTTGTTTCATGCCTCCAACTCTTCTACTCAGGCGTTTAACTCTTCTTCTTGCTTATCAGTTGTTGTGGCATTTTGCACCTCTAGGTATGAAATATTATTTTCAAGGCATTTCTTTTCTACATCAATGATTGTATTTGAAAGTACCAAGGCCTCCTTTTCTCTTTCTAAAACCTGGTAGGCCTCTTGGAGCCTCTCAAACTCTGAATGAGTAGCCTCATGTTTTCTCTTCATTTCTTGACTTTATCCTATTTCTTTCATCAAAGTATCCTTCACTCTTACCATCTTTTCCTTGTATTGATCTACAATTTATTTCAATTTGTACACATTATAAGCATCTACGACACCAATCAAGGCCATCGGTTGTGGATATTCATCAGTTCTTTTCATGATATCTCTTTAAGTACCTGTGGTTTCCTCTTGCTAGGTACCCACCTTTAACTTGTTTTCTGACCTCCAAATGATGGCTTTCTATTTAGGGTTAAAAACAACCTTAACTAGGCATGTAACTGCATGTTTCTTGGATGGAGTGAAGGGTACTAACCCTAACTCTGCAAGATAGAGGTAACCTCCTGTTATTGTGTCTCCTAAGGTAGAAGGAGGATATTTTCAATTGTCTTGGGCAGCATCATGTTCATGATTCTCCTTGTCTTGGTCTTGCTACTCTTCTCTTCTTAGTTCCTCGGATACCTTATATGCCTCTTCTCTTACTCTATCAGCTGATTCCTTTTTCATCCTCTCCTTTGCTTCCCTTTGCATTTGTTCTTCTTCTCGTTTTCTTTGTTCTTCTTCTTCAACTAATCGTCAGGCCTCTTCTTCCTTCTTCCTTGCTGCTTCTTCTTTTAGTTTATATTGTTCAATAGTGCTATTGTTACTTCCTTTTCCTCCTATTGTTGTATTTTTTATATGAACCTCTTATTCAAAGAAGTCATATTTCTTGTGTTTTTGAATATTTCTTCATCCTTGTCACAGTGATCAGAGTATTCAAAATTTTCCTTTACAAGTGCACAATGTGCAACAACCTTACCATGGGAATCATTCCTATGAAAACTCTTCTCACCGAAGTGGAAATTTTCTAGGTCCTTCACAAAATCCGGTGCTCTTTTTACTTTTGAAAACTTGTAGCTACCAACATAGAAATGCATTTGTGGGTGGACTGACTTCTTCATGTCAAACAAAAAAATTCTTAAATCCATCCAGAAAAAAGTTGTCTTACTACCTCCTCATGAACAATCTAGTCTTTGGAATACTTAGGAAGTAGTTATGGGGCTCAAGTCCCTCCATACATTCTCAAATAGGTGCCTTCATCGGACATACACTTGCACTCCTCAAGAAAGATCAACTGGTAAAGTGGCATCAGAACATCCTCACAGGTAAGTTTATAGAAGTTGTGATACTTATCAGCCATAAAATATGATATGCAGTGTAAATGGGTGTCTTGGATTCAATCTAACTATAGTTCAGTTTTAGGAATGGGTACAAGCACAAGATGCAATCAATTAGATATGATCCCATGTAGAATTATCATTTTATTTGGAGTAGTCCTCTTAGTGCGGAGCCTATGCAAGAAGACAATTTGTTGGATACAATGTCTTCCCAATTGAATATAGCGCCTTGCATAGTCACATGATACATTAGTGGTATCCAACCTATCTTACAGAACATACGATTGGCCCTGACGAATATTCTATTTAGAATCAAGGATACAAGTCTGTGAGGAGTGCGCAGGCTAGAAGTTTCATATTCTCCAGAGGATTTTTGTCAAAATGTCTTTTCCACTATCATCATCAGCTTTGCACATTTGATATAGTCTAAACTCAGACTATTTATCTAGTCATCCATCATGCTGATTTCTGGGACTAATAGATTACAAGATTTATTTAGGTACATAGGAGTGAAGAGGAAAAACATTTTCCTTTTATTTTATACATGATAATAGAATGTATGTCTTATTTAGGTAAAATCCAGCCAATGACCTCGACACAAGGGAAAAGTTCAAGTCGTGTGGATGGCTTCGTGATCCTAGATCTCAATATGTTTTTATATAGGGGTATATCTTCCAAGATTGCATCTAAGACCTTATAATATTTGATCATGGGGAATATATGTCCCCATTTGAACTATTTTTCAACTCTGATGACAGCTTTGGCATCCTCATAAATTATTTCTATCGTTGGGATGATTTCCAAATCTGATCCCTCCTTAGCAGCCTTAGCTTTCTTCCTTCCTTTCTTTGGCATGGCATTGTGTGAGGGTTGAGGTTGTGACACGATCACATCAAGAAATTACTTAATGTCCCTACGATTAAAAGCACATGCATTCATATAAATAGAAAACGAGAAGATACTGTAAGATATATAGGAAACTTTAGCTAACAAATCACATTTTTCTTCAAAAATAAGATTCCATCCGTGGAGAACATTAAATAAATATTTACTGAGTCATCTTTAGCCATTTAAAGGAGATCATGTGATGTATAAAAACTATGTATATCATCCAGACATTAAATCTTGTGGCGAGGTCAAACCGGAATGATAAAATCTAGCTCAAGCGCATGCTCTAATAAAAAACCAGTTCTAAAACCTACGTAGAAAAACCTCCCTTGATAATATTTCTATTGTATGTAAGAAAATATTCAAAAGGAACAAGTGTAGATGGATTCAAAGTCCATGAAAACCTCAATGCCAACAAAAAGGGAAAAACTACCTGACTTGAAAACAATCCCTAAACCATCCTGCGAGAGGCAACAACCATGTTGAACCATCGATTTTCTCTTGTCCCCATATAAAACAGTAAACCATACAAGGAGGACTTGATGAAACATTCACTTGGTTGAGGATTCATCATTACAATCCAGAAAAACTTATATATCCATCTATGTGGCTTAAAATTCGAAACAGTCATTGCGACGCAGGGAAGAATTAAACCAAAATTGGCAAGGGTATGCTAGCACACTCAGTGCAGCTATAGCGTTCTTAAGAAACTTCTGTGAAAATAAGTCAAAATGAAAATATAACGGATCTGGGGTAAAATATTTTAAAGTGTGACTATAGATAAATACGGTGAAAAACCCTAAAACCAAAAACACCATTTCACCAGACCACCTTAACACAAATAACATCAATATAAGGTTCAAAACCTACCTGGAAATGATGGATTTCTCGCTGGTAGAATGCTTGGATCAACACGGCTAGAAGACTCCAGATGGCATTTGTCAAATGGGCGTTCTCAAAACAGATAGCAGTGATAGTCCGTAACAAACCCCTAAGTCTTATATAGGGAAGAACACAAAATTCATAATCGATGTGGTTGCTGGGGCATTTAAATCGCAAAGGTGAAAACTCTATTTGGAAACTATGATCGAAACTCATCGGCACATCACCAAATCAGAGACAGAAAAAAAACACCCTTCAATAGTGTTGGTACCAAAAACCCGACTCTGTCGCAAGTTTCGGCTCGCTTCATCAAAAACCAACCACAAAAAAATGTCGTCATGGTTCATCCAAATGTTTCGGTAGGGAACAATCATATACAAGCCACAAAATTTTATGCTTTCTTCAGAAAGATATTCAAATTTTATCGACACTATTGAAAAAATTTGCTAGGAACTCCTGCTGGAAAGGTCATCAGAAGACTCATGAAGAAACCTTCGATCGGCAGTGGAGCTAAGTCTGAGTCGAGCACATCAAATATGAATGGAGATTTTAGTCGCAACCATTGGTTGAACTCAATGAAGAGAACCGTCAGCTTCAAAAGATGATTCCAACTGAAACTCATCAACTCCAAAACTTAAGTCCAACCACAACCATCTGCTATAAAACCAAACAACTTCTGACCAAGCCTAAAGCCAGAGGAAAAAGACAACGTAAAATCATTTGGGAAATATTGGATGGAGAGTCCAAAATTTCTCTGTCGTGTCTGAAAAAATCCAAAAATTATGACACACTGGGAAAAAGTGAGTTTTAGCTTGGTGCAAAAACTCCTCAAACTTGTTCAGAATAAAAACCAAGTCATGGAAAGAAACATTTAAGGGGAGAAAATAGTCTGAGTAAGATCCAAAGCTAAAAAATCAAAGGAGGGGACCTAAACTCATAAAAAATTTGGGCTAGTGGTTGCAACAGCAGCAAGTAGATAATCCTAGAGAAAGCTAAACAAATGGAATATGCCCCTTATGGGGTAATATAAAAAAAAAATAAAGGAAAGTATGGATGCAACATATGAACCACTTCCAAGTACTAATTGGGTAAAAATTGAGAATAAAGATATATGGGAGGTGGATATGACTCTAAAAGAAGTAGTTAGTTCAAGCAATTCGGAGTAGACACTTGGTGAGAAAAGAGGGATCGATGAGATGGAAATATATGAGGAAACGTAAGATCCTCAATTTAGAAAGGAAAATATTGATTAGGTAGAGGAGGCTAAGACATTATCGACAAGAGAGATTCAAGATAAAGTATGTAAAGGAGTTGGTTATATAGGTGAACCGACAATATTATTAGGGAAAAAACCAACCATGATGATTCCCTACTCTACCTTGGAATTCATAATACCACAAAAAAACAAAGAAATAACTCCTACATAAGCCATACTGGTCCAAATTTAGCCGCAATCTATCTATGGGAAAATAACAAAGAGAAGTGTAAAAAAGGTGAATGAAGAGAGAATGCGAGAAATTCCTACTAATATAATACTTTTGACAATTTCAGATAATGTCAATGACACATTCAGATATTCAATAATTGATCCCATGGTGCCCAAGCATGCTACTCTAAATTATTATAGGGCTACATAGCACACTTTTTACTGGCCCTTGTTTAGTGATCTTCATAAAGTAGATTTATTCAAACAACATGGTGATATGATCTGTGCTGAGGTGGTAAAAGATACTAAAATAGAGAAGATAATGACATAATCTTTGAACAAAGTAGGAAATATTTTAAAAGTTGAAAATTTGACAACTAGATCCAATCAAGTGACTATTAGAGAGATTGAGTAAAAGGTAGTGAAGTTATGTGTCGAACTAGGTGATGATTCTCAATTCAAATATATAAAGCCAAAAAAGACAATGAAATTGAAAATTTGAAGAGTCAAATTAAAATCCCAACTGTACACCCTGTACAGATTGCTGAAATTGATCAGGTAGAAAAAGGGAAGGAGAATTTATTAACTACTGTAGTAAAATACACAAAATGGGTATATGAAAGAGATAAAAAGACAAAGGAATTGAACTCTCATATTGCCACTCTAGAATTCCAAGCAAATAATAGAGCACAAAATGTAGCATCATCTATGATAACATCAGAGATGATAGAACATTCCCAAATACATAAAAAATATCAAAAAGATATGCATGAATCTACCACACAACCACCATCAATTGAAGTCATTGATTTAGATGCTATGGAAGAAGATCAAACCACAATAGAGCCAATTAAAATTGAAGAAGATGTACAAACTAATATCAAGGGGACTAAAGATGATTTCCCCAAAAAAAACAATAGGATTGTTGAATTAGAACATTATATCAGTAAGGAGGATGGCATCACATATTTTAAAAGACAAGTGGATGATTTAAAAATTCAATTTAAATCAGTGAACATAGATTCTCAAGGAGAATCGCTACTAATAATAACTACACAAGAAATTTGGGATAAAATTGCCCAAATTTTTAATGAGCAATGGGAATTCATGAACTTGATGGTTGTTGAAATGGAAGTGTATAAATAAGCATTATGCTTTCAATTAGGTAAATGTAACCTCGAGAGAAAATCATACATAGGCTAGGTAGACAATTTATTACTTCAATAGCTTAACCAAGAAGGACATAGAAGATTTGGAATTGACCAGATAAACCCAGGTAATAAAGGTTTCCCAAAGAATGATGTTGAAACAAACATTATGCAGGGTGAGGAAAAATATCACAAATTTGTTAGCTGATGACATCAAGGTTTTCAAAACTATGTTTAATGGGGTTACAAAACTTCAAGTACCTCTTATGTGGGATGGAAATGCAGATTTTGACTCAAAAGAGAAAGATATGAACAAATTAAAAGATAAAAGAGATAATAAAATAAAACCCGAAGAAGAGTTGGAGGGAGTTATTAGTGGGAATCAAGCCTTTGAGATATTAAGGCCTCCTTTTCACATATGGAAAAGATTGAAGAAAATTTTTAAATATAGTGGGAACTCTCACCTATGAAAGACTTTTTGAAGCATAAATATTCTTGGAAAATATCAAGGCTAATAACATTTCGTTAGGTAAAGACTTGCATCTAATAGTAGGATATCATAAACCATATTTACCACCCTTATAACAACACCTTTCTCAATATACTCTTCGACATCTTCACAAAATTCTTTAGCTGAATATACTTCTTCTCTACTTCAGTATGATACCTCTACAACACAACAGTGTACCAAATCACCAGCAGCACAACAACACATAGGGAACACCACCCCTTTATAATTCATGCCACTTAGAGGCTATGTACAACATGGATATATGATACTCAATGAGATGATGTGAAGTATGAGTTAGTTCCCACCTGGCTACTCCATGCCTCCAGATAAACAAAATATGTGGGTCAGTAGTCACCAATCAGAGTAAATAATAAAGGAGGGGGACACAATAAAAATTAAGCCAAAGACTATGTAAATGCAATAATCTTTTTATGTAAAACAATAAATAGTGAAAAACTATTATTTTATCTTATGAGTCAATCCATTTACGAACTAAATCCATGCGCCTCTGAGCCCTATATAATGTAAGCTCAATATATGAGCAAGAGGCTGGCAATTTGAGAACTAGAAGTATTATTTCTTATACTATTGAGTTTGTTCATACTTTTGATGATGCAAATATCTTTTGACATGAGATTAATGAAATAGATCCTTGCAATGTTATTTATATATTTCTTATTCTGTGTTTATATGTTTGTGAGAATTCATGAGAAAAATAACATAGCGAGTGCAATACTATTTGATATCATTTGAGAGACATCGGTTCTTTGTTTATGTTAAATGTTGGATGTAATCGCAAGAGTTCGAAGTTGTTTTGGTCTTGTAAATGATTTTTAATTCAGATCATACTAACTCTCTATATGGAATATATTTTTGTATATGTTCTTTTGTGAGATGAATTGTTCTAAAAAAATATTTAAATGTCATGTTATTCCATTACAAATTGTAAATAATTATTGAATTTTTCTAAATTCAACTCAGTACATTCAAATCTCATCAATCTTGAGGAAATTTACCCATCGGTACTTCCTTTGGTTCAATTTCACAAACATATAAATTTCCATAATAAAAGAATAATTTCAATATACTCGTTTACCCAAGTGGATATTCTAACATGTATAATTGGTCGTAGCATGAAAATTTTATCGTTTAAATGTATAATAATTGACTCTTCTTGAATTGGATAGGTATTACTTCATATGACATTTACCTATGGGTATTGACGACCTTAGTGCAACACCTACATGCGATGTTATTAAATATTTTTATTTTTATTTTACCATATGGTTTTTCTAAGGGTTGCTTAGCCTAAATCCTAAGGTTCCGCCCTAGCCGTCACACCCTAACTCTAGAAACAAAAACATGATTCTAAAAAGTGGGTTCACATAACATAGTTTGGTGAAGAAGAGTGGTTGGGGGACTATGGTGTTAAACACTATAGTCTTGATCTGATTTACCTTGGGATGAAGTATCGATATTTTAAACCATGATGTTGACCATAGTCCTAGCTGGAGAAACAAGGTATATGAAAAGGGTTTAAGAGTTTGTTTAAATGTTTAATACTTGGGGTTTATGGCGCTCACACCCTAGTTGTGGTTTTAAGCCATGACATAAACAAATTATAGGTTTTAATATCATATGGTATTTATCCATGCAATATCGGTAGGTACAAGGGTTATGATATATGCTTGTACTGAAGTTGATCCTGGTAATAAAATTTTCCTGGCTGCAAGTTGACAACGCATCTCAGAAGTTAATGGCAAGATTGTATATGTATACAAGATGAAATATCGACCCTCTATCTATGGTAAACAATAGAAATGGTTTTGACAGCGTTTAATACAGTTTCTCTATGTCCATTTTGAATTTCACACTTGTCTTTTGTTATGCAACTATTGTAAATGAAAGCTTTGTCATCCATGGCTAAACTGTGCAATTTTTGTTCAAGATTTTACCCAGGTAGTTAATAACATTACATTGTTGATTTCTAGGTATGCTTGAGGTCTTTTATCAGTGTTGATGACTGCAAAAAGGTCTCGGCCTTGTTGGTTTACTACGAAAATAAAAATGACCAGTGTTCATTGGCCTTCCATGTCTTTAACCATGTAAATAATCTTAGCTAGGTTCTAAATAGTTTCACAACTTCATTTTAAGACTCACAGGAATAAGCAACAACTGACTTGGGTTTTGACTTTAAATGCAGGAAGAGGAGTGATAAGGGTATCTAGAAGGAACCTTCCCCTTTCACTCTCTGCATTCGAATAAGGTAAGGTGTTTAACCTTTGTCATCATCATTTAGAGTCTTTAATAAAATAGAATAGGGTTCTAACTGCATTATGGGTAAATGCAAGTTATGGGAAGGCCGAAGAGCGTGGCGACATGGTCACCTAATCTCAGGCCTATTACTTTCAAATACAAGGTGAGTAATTAAACCTTACTCTGTGAAAAAAAATTATCCACACACAAATACTTTATTAATAAGTTGTAACATTACATGGTTGTTAAAAATGCAAGTAAGATCCATTATGGATGCATTTTGGTATTCATCAATGGTACATCATCAGCTGAATTGGTAAGGGTTAAGTAGTTTATATTGTAAAGAATATTCGTTGAGTTATATTGTGTGGGAAGTGGAGCTTTCACCACTATTATGAAGAGAAGTTTGTTTCTTTATGATCCTGCAATAGTTTGCAGCAATGGCTTCGCAACCTTTCTATTTCCGACGTTGTTTTAAATTTATTATGTGTGTGTGTGTGTGTGTCTATGAAGGGTGAATGCCATCTTTAATGGGATTACAACCAATCAGGGTTCATGTGGAAAATAGTCTTGAAACCCTATACTTTTATTTCAATATTTTAATATTTTAATAAGACACATATGGGTCAATACCAACTTATAGTTGAGAGATTTGTTGTTAATGGTTTTGAAACTTTATTAATTCAATTGTACCTATCGCAATATTAATGAAACGATGGATTCGATTGTGTAATGGTATTTCTGTCACACAATAGTTGTTGGATGATTTTTTTGTTTATGAAAATACTAAAATCTGTGCGACATGATTTCTATTTTTTCAAGTCATTTCATTTTCAAATAGAATTAAAATCCTCATGGATTACATACCTATGAATAGATACTATGTGTTTGTATTTAAAGATTGTATTAAATGTTATATATTGTTAGATTTGTTGGTGTAATTATTCACTAGATATATAAGTGATGGGGAAAGATTGATAATGAGTTGATAACTTGATTTTATGATTAGCCATTTGACTTAATTTGTAAAGAGGTTTAATAGTTGATTTAATAATCATACGAGAGTTATGATTTAATTTCATTAAGGTAGATACCAACCTTCCTTTGGATGGATTTCAAGATAGATAAGATGCTTTTCTATTACTCTTCACTACTTATAGAAATTCATATATTTTTAAAAAGAAGAAGCCTCTTGACTCTTACTTTGTTTTGAAAGCATCAGTTAGCACTCTTTTTGTTTATTATTTGAACTTTGGAAATTTTATTTCTGTTCATAAATATTTCATCAATATAGATCTAGGAACTGGTCATAGCCGAGTATCTCTTGACAGTATGAGTATGGTTGACAATACATTTAATTTGATATGGTTTATAAATAAAAAGGCAGAGCCTAGCTTTGTAGGAATCCATCGAATTTGAATAAAAGATTAGTTGAAATTAATACATTTGAAATACTGTAACAGTACATTTGTAAACATGAATTACAACATTTAAACAGATCTATGATAACACTTCATTTTAATACAGGACTCTGACTCAAGCATGGAAACCAAACATTAGAGGAAATTTCAACTCAAAATGGGCCTTTTAACTTTTATTCAAATTCCATGTCATCATTTGTTAGCCAATGAAATTGCTTTAAATTTGAAATACTGTATAGGTCTTAAACACATTTTTAATATAAATTTGGGGATAGGTATCATAAAAAAAACTACCTTTTTTGTTCGTATTTTTGACATATCTCCCTGTATTTTTACTCAAATTTCAACCGGGAGAGCTCGTTGGATGCGTAATTAAATTCCCATTCCAACGAGTACCCACTCANTTCTTCCTCCAAAATTAATAAATATTATTTTATTATTTTAACTATTATTTTATTAGTTCATTTTAGGAGGCCCATTTTGAGTTGAAATTTCTTCTAATGCAAGGATTTGGTTATAATATATTAAGAACATAAATCTATGACTCCTAATTAAGATCATTTTTGCATTACATCATAACATAAAGTAAGGAAGATAATAGGAACAGATGCATAGTACCCTTTTTATAAAAATATAAATATGATTCATAACTAATTTGAAATTTTACTTTTAACAAGTCTAGAATAGATAAGAAGTAGAATAGGGAACCTAACACCACTGTTAGGAAAATAGAATTGAAACAACCAATCCACCCAACCAAATACTAGAGAAGCCACGTCTCACTTGTGATAGAACCCCCAATCCTCTTTGTTGAACCACAAGGAAAAAATCCAATCAATGCACCATTTCATGTACTAACATATCAATTCCCTATCCATTGCTGGCTTGCTTCTTGCTAAATTGGCATACTATTATGTAGTATTTTTCCTAGGACTTGGTCATTTTTTAGCCTCCTTCTCTTTAGTACTCGACAAGGATTTTTAACTTGATTTTGGGGAGGATTCCTCCTGCATCTTGAGTTGTCACTCAATAGATTTATCCACTTTTCTTTTCCCCTTGTGGGTCAACAAGCAATCTTTCAACAACTATTTCAGTTCTAATTTGTTCTAGTATTTTTAATTAATAAATAACAATAATCCATTACATCTATTTTTTCCTTTCTTGTCAAAAATAATTAAAAACTAAAATATTCAAAAAGAATAATAATTTAATTCAATTCGGTGTGTTACATACACCTTCTTTTAGAGGATAACACCATACTTGGTTTTATTATTTTTCTGTCTTTATTCTTTCATTATTTCATCTTGAAAGGATATTCCTTCCACATATCATTTCCCAATTCCCATGTGGACTCTTCTGGACTAAGGTGCTTCCATTGCACCTTGACTTGTCTGATGATATGGTTCTAGAGTAAAATTTCTCTCTTGTCGAGAATATGTTTGGGTCCCATATGAAAATATCATTTGGGTTCCACTTATATAACATTCTAGTCAATTACATGAGTAGCATCATTAACATACTTTTTCAAAATGGAAACATAAAAAACATTATCTACTTTAATCGTAGAAGGTAAGGATAATTGGTATGCTACTGCTCCTATATTTTCCAAAAATTAAAATGGTCTGCAATACCTGGGTGTCGATTTTGAATATCTTCCCATTATTAGGGAGATTTTCTTGGGTTTAACCTTGATATACACATGCTCACCTACCTGGAACTCTCTGACCAGTTCTTTTCAAGTCAGCATAACTCGTTTTCTTGTCTTGGGAAACCTTCAAATTTTGTTGTACATGTTTCACTGCTAGTTCCATATCATTTAACAACTCAGTTCCTAAAATTAACCTATCAATGGGACTTCTCCAAGAAATTGGAGTGCTGTATTTGCATCCATACTAAATTTCAAAGGGACTTATTCCAACTGATACTTGAAAATGATTATAGTAAGAAAACTTGTTGTAATCTCACGGATCACAAAGGGTTACCAATAATACACATTTAAAAGCATACAGACATCTTAGAGACAAGAGACAAGAACACAGGTGTAAGAATAACATATTGTATTATAACAGAAGAGTCCATACAATATACATAACTGAACTCAGTTCTCCACTGGCTCAATAGCATAATATATATCATTTACAAATAGTTACAAATAACTACCTGCCAATTCAGTCTACCGACACGACCTTAGGTGGCCGAGCTAATCTCTAATTAGTCGGCCAATCGACTTAGTTGACTTAGTCAGCTGGTCAACTAGCTCCTCCAACATCTCCCCCATGAACAAAACTATTCTTCATCCTGAATAAACAAGGGAGGTACTAAAAAAAAATCTTTTCCTGTCTAAAGTTATTATTTCGTTGTTTATCATTTTATGGGCTATGAAGTCGGATGGTTGGTCATTTCTATACACAGACTTCGACAATTGCTTCTGCTGTCATGGCTAGCTGATATTGGAATTCTGTCCAACTTTGCAATACTTTTTGGATGTCGATTGTTAATGTTGTAAGGCTTGACAGTGTCGACATATTCTCTTCAATGGAAAGGTTTGCTATCCTTTCTATGTCGAGACCCAAAAATTGGTCTTTTTCTTCTGCCATCTCCAAAAGTCATTTCATTTGTGGATAGATGATGTCTAATTTGTCTAAGCTCGGAACTGCCTGTTGCACCCACTGGTGTGCTTGTCACTCGAGCTTCTACAATTTGTTTGTTTCAAGCATGATTTGATCTTCAATAATGCTTCTGAGTCCTTCTTTCGTGCTCTTCATCTTCTCTAGTGCTTGGATTTCCTATCATGTCTATCGGGTCTACTGGAATACTTTCCCATAATAAGCAGGCCAGTCCTGTAGTACTCCTTCTATGATGACCGACTCCTCCATGTGATCTTGAAGCACTTTGTAAGCATTGGAGAAAGTTGTATGCTACTGCATTAGTAGTTGAGTTGTTTCTTCTTTTTTCTCTTCTCTTGTGTTTTGCATCTGTGTCTATAATGCCGACACCATGATTTCAAACAACTGATAGGATTTCTCTAGCATCTTGTCAGTGTCAACCTCTGTTGGTCCTGGTATCACAGATTGTGCCAAGTTTCTGCATTTGTTTATGAAATTGACTTGTTCTCTTTTATTGTCATCAATCTCCTTGTGTCTATTCTGGCTCCTTGTTTTTGCTTCAATAGGCAAGGTTTCCAAGAGTTATCCCAACTCTCCATCTTTTAGCTTTGTTGTGTCGACTACAGTGGTCGACCCAAGCTGGTTGATGTGAATAATTGTCGCTTGGGGTTGATGGTCTATCTTCCTTCTATCCCTCTTCCTCTTATGTTTCTGCTCTGCTTGGTGCTGTACTTGTGTACCTGTACGAGTCATATTTTTAGGTGGTTGATTTTTAGGCAGTGGGTTGTCTGTTTCCTGGTCTGTAGCGGTTGGTTGAATTTTCGGTTGGGTCTGTGGAATGAGTTCTGAAACTAGGTGTGTATATGCTGGTCTTTGTGAAGAGGTTTCCACTATAGATGTTGTTGGAGTTGATGGTTCAGGTGCAGGTTGTTCAGTCGGGGGTTCTGGGTTGGGGGGTGGTGGTGGTGATGGTGATGGTGAATGGTCTAGTGTGATTGGAGTAGTGGGAATGTGGTCGGGTGATGGGTCGTCAATCTGTGGGGGTGAAGCTTCTGGGATGTCGGAGAATAGGTCGTCAATCTCTCGATTGATTTCATCCATGTTCTCTTCTTCCCCATCTCTTGCTGGTTCATTGGAGGGTGGAAGGGTATCGATGTTCATTGGGATGAGGGATGTAGTTTGACTTGCGACAACTTCAACTATCTTGTCGAGGTTTCTTATGAATGTTGATTTCAAATTTGCCACAGTCCTTGGCCTCTAGGGTATTTGGCCCAGTTGAGGTATGGGTTTTCAAGATCCACCAGTTTCAAACATAGGCACTTTGGTGGTGATATTTTGTATAGAGGTAAGTAACTTAGGTAGTTTTTTAATGTATGCCTAGAAGTATTTGTCTCAGTCAAACCTTTCCTTCAAGGTTTTCGGCATATCATTTTTGCATATGCCGACTGGGATTATTGTAGGAATCTTTGCAATTTATTCGTGTGTTCTTTAAGTCTAAGATGGGGGTGGGGGTGTTAATACTAAGTCGACAACATTTTCAGCCATGGAGGTGTTTCTGCTCTTTACCTTTTTCATCCGACCTTGTTGTGCTCCTGCTTCAACAAATTTTTGGAACTATGTTTCCACCGGATTTTTGTTTGCTGCAACGTCTTCTATGATGTTGATGTTCATGGCTACTAATTTGTCTTCATCTTCTGATGATTATGTGATGATAAGCTTGTGCTTCCCCTTCCCTTGTCCCTGTTCCTGAGTTTTTCTCCTCTTCCTTGAGGTTTCTATTTCCTTTGTTAGTTTGTAGATGTTTTCTTTGGTTATAGCATATTCAGGGTTTTCAATTTCTATGTCAACCTCAGTTCCTTTTTCTCCCCCCTGTTGTTGAGTTGGTACAATGCTTTTCTCAGCTGGATTGATTACCTCCTATTCTGTCTGTGTCCCTTCCCTTTGGGCTCTCAACGGTATGATAGTAATCTGCAATTGACTAGTGTCTTCCATTGGTGTTTCCTCCGACACGAATGTGCTGATGTACAGCCAAAGTTCATAGTCTTCTTTTTTTTCTTGGTCGATGAGTGGTTCTTCTATCACTAGGGTTTCTTCTTTGGCTTTCGCTAGTATTGTCAGTTTCATGCCAGACTATTGAGATAACTCCAGGAAGATCTCTTCAACTGTTAGATAGTAGTCGAGAGTCTTTGCTTTTTCTTTAGCACCCTACATAAACCATACTGCAGTATGGTCAAGTTCCAGCTGTATATGTGCAGTCTTTGGCAGACTTCTTCAGATGTTCTGGGGCACCCTCCATCTGGTTGTCTGGATTTTAAACTGTTGGAACAATTTTTCCAATAGCACTTTTCCATTTTCCAGTTCCTTCAGTGTTCCAGTCTGGGAAAATCGCTTGAATCTCCACATATGGAATCTTGTGGGTTCTTGGAACTGCTTGTCCCTGATAGGGCACAAGTAGTACATTACTATCCATATTATAAGGGATGGGAACCTTATAATCCTTCCCGACTCCTACCATTTCTCACATATTCCTTTGAGCATGTCGACGACATACTCAGCCCATCTGTAGATTTTCCCTGTGTTGGCCATGGTATCCACTGCCTCTAACATGTCCAATTTTAGGTCGCTTCCTCAACTTGTGGGTGTAAGCCCCGTTGCTATGATTTTAGCCACAATTTGTGGCGTTTGGGTTTGTATTTGGCTAATCATTAGCCCTTTTGAGTTTTTCCTGATAGTGATCCGGTTAGTTGCCCCACTAGCCCTTCTTTTATGCTGACTGGTACTGGGTCACGTTGGTTGGATAAACCAGTCAATTTATATATTACTTTTCCAGATATCTCGATAGTCTTGTCAAAGTAGAATCTGCCATTGTGGTATCAGATTATAATGAATTTAACTATTGTTTCCTTTGTACCTCTGAAACTTACCATGAATGGTTTGTTCATGTAGGTCATGATAGTACTGTGGTTTATCTTCTCTACGGATAGTGTTGGTTTCTTATCGACATAGGCCCATTCCTTGATCTTGGCCCATGTTTTCGCCCATGAGGTCTCTTCAACCTTGGCATTCTTTATGTTCCTTAGCCTCCTCATTAATGGGTTCTCAACAATTTGTAGTTCCTTAGTCTTGGAAGTGGCTCTGGTTTGTTTTGGTGCCATTTTGTCGATTCTGTGTTCAACTTTTCTTAGAGTTTCTTGGTTCTCAATTTTCTGTTTGCTAAGTTGCTCTCTCTGTTCAAAATAATGTAAATGATCCTCTTCCGGTCCAGTATTTATAGGTGATGCATTTGACGTTTTTGTCGATGGGTGTATTAATGGTGGACGTGATGGTCTAGCGCAATCACTTGAGTTTTCTTTAATGGTGATTTGATTTTGGCACTCATAGTCATGAAGGCATGATGTGACTTTTAGGGTCATTGGTTGATGTCAATCATATGAACGGTTGATGGTGGTATGTTAGTGGGTGTAATGTTGGCTGTCGAAGTGTTGATTTCCTGGCATCGTAGTTTATGGTATTGGTTTTGTTTTGGTCTTTTTGATTTTTTTTTCATATTTTTATAGTTTTTGTCTAACTATTATGGTCGTTCTATGCTTCTTCTTTTTTTTGAACTTGTTTTAGTTTTTGTACTACTTTAGTCGGGAAACATTACCAAGTTTTTGAAATACTATGCCTTGTAACGTCCTTATTAGGACTGATCCATTGGCATGAATCTCTTAGACAATAGAGGGTCCCATCCATTCTATATGTAGCTTTTTGGCTTTTCATTTTACTGGACTATTGTATAATAAGGCCAGGTCCACTGCAAACAGGTTCTTGTTTTTGATGTTACAATCATGCCATGCCTTCAGCTGTTGTTTCTGGATTTCTTGATGCTGTAAAGAAATCAGTCGGTGTTCTTCTAGTTTACTTAATTGTATCAGTCATTACTTCCTTCCTTGTTTGAAATCGACATGTAAAATCTCTGTGATAATAGGTGTCTGTTGTCGAAAATGTAGTGGAACTACTGCTTCTTGTCCATAAACTAGTCGAACCAGTGTTTGGTTGGTTGAATGCTTGTATGTTGTTTTGTATGCCCATAGTACTGTAGGTATCTTTTCATCCGAGTTGTTTTTTTGGTGTTACATATTTTTGTTAGGCCTTTTGTTAATGTTTTATTAAATGATTCAATTGCTCCATTCGACTGAGAGTGATAAGCTATACTCCATCAGTGGTTGATTTTGAACTGGTCTGTCAGTGCCTTGATGGTCTTATTGATAAAGTGTGAACCTTGGTCGTTGATTAGGGTTATTGGGCATCCAAACCTGGTGATTATATTTTCATAGATGAATTTAGCAGCTATCTCACTGGAACATGTGTCGACCGGTTCTACTTCTACCCATTTGGTTACATACTCTACTATAGTTATTATGTATCTTGCACCTATTCTTCTTACTGGTATGGGAAATGGTCCTATGAAGTCGATGGCCCGAATTTCAAATGTTAAACTTGGGTTTACTGATATTAATGGAATTTATGTGCTAGGAAAAGGTTGACCTAGTCATTGGCATCTATCACATTGGATTACAAAATTTTTACAGTCTTTGTAAAGTGTCGACCACCATAACCCGCACTATTGGATTTTCTTGGCAGTTGTGTCTTCTTGAAAATGTCCTCCCATCGGTCCATAGTGTGCCTCAGACATAATATTATTTATTTCATGTTCTAGTACACATATTCTAAGGATGTCGTCCAAGCCCATTTTATACAAGAATCCATTTATTATGCATATGGTGCAACTTTCATGGCTAATATTTTTTTCTTCTTCGTACTCAAGCCTTCTACCAGGACTGCTTCTATTTGAAATAAATGTGCATCTGGTAGGTCGTCTTCGACTCCTGTTGGTTCCTATCCTGTGTTGATTCATGATAAGTGGTCGGGTCCGACATTTAATTTTCCTGTTTTGATAACAAATTCGAATTAAAATTCTTGGAATAGGAGTAGCCATCGACAAATTCTCCCATGGTGTAAGGGTTTATTGACTAGGTATTTTAGTGCTTGGTGGTCGGTATAAAAGATAAATGGGTTTTCTAGTAGGTAATTTCGATACTTCTGTAATGCGAAAACCATTCCTAATGCTTCTCTTTTTGTTGTCAAATATTTTATTTCTAATTTATTTAATTTTTTGTTGCTGTAAACTGTAGGGTAGTCCATTCCATCATCTCCTGGTTGAGTTAAGATTGCTCCTATTTCCAGGTCTAATGCGTTGATGTGTACATGGAATTTGGTCAACCAGTTTGGGAATCTTAGAATGGGTGCTTCAGCTAACTTCCTTTTTAGTGCTTTGAATGATATGTCGCATTCCTCCTTCCAGTCAAACTCCTGATCTTCTCTTCACAATTCTTCCAGTGGGTATGCCATATCTAAATAGTGTCTTATGAATTTTCTATAATATCCTGTATGAGCAAGTAGTACCCTGACTTGTTTCGGGTTCATCGAAGGTTTTAAGTCGAGGATAATTTTTATCTTTGCGAAGTCGACCTTGATTCCTTCTTTACAGACAATGTGTCCTAATAGTATCCCTATAGGGGTCATAAATATGCACTTCTTGATGTTCAGAGATAGCTAGATTTGTCGTCATCATTCCAACATGAGCCTTAGCCATTTGCAATGATATTTCAGCGTAAATTATATTGTCCAATCATTGAAATATACTGCCATCATTTTGTAAATGTATTCTTGAAATGTTTTGACCAGAATTCTTGAAAATACTGTAGGTACATTTTTTTAGTCTAAAAGGCATAACCCTGTAAGCGAATGAGCCAAATTCACATACAAATGTTGTCTTTTTTTGGTCTTCTTTGGCTATTGGTACTTGGTTATAACCTAAGAATCCATCTGTAAATGAGTAGCATTCATGTCCTGCGACCTCATTTAAGATTTCATCTACATAAGGTGTCGGAAATGGGTCTGTTAGTGTAATTTTATTAAGTTCTATGAAATCGACACAACTCCTTAGCTTGGTTGGATCATGTTCCTTTGGTTGAAAAACCATTGGACTTGCCCATTTTGATTGTCAATAGGGTAGATAATTCCTACTTCCAACATATTCTCAATCTCTTTCTTGACTATCTCTTTGTCTTTATGAGCTAGTTTATATGGTCTTTTCTTTATAGGTCGGACATCAAGCTTAATGTCGATCTTCATTTCACATGTTTCATGTACTAGACCTTTGAGATCCTTGTAGTCTCTAGCAAATACATCCTGGAATTCTTTTAGTAGGTTTACTATTTCTGTTGTTTGTGCTTTAGTCTAGTAGTCTCTGATTTTTGCTATTTTTGGTCGATCATCATTTGATATGTCAACTTCTTTAGTTTTCACTTTAGCGTCTAACCATTCAGGTGCTTTTGTTTCATTGATTAGTCAAATCCCTTCTTTAAACTGTGAAAATATAGTAGGAAAGTCTGCTGCAGTCATTCGATCGATGTCTTCTTTGTCGGTTATCTCGACTTTGAGTACTATGCGAATTGGTTTTGTCATTTTTTGGAGAACCTCCTGCAATAAACAATCAAAATGCACGATATAATAGAAATATTGGACCACAAAATATATTTTATTGATCATAGGCCACTTTAAGGGGGAAACCTACTTTGCACAAGCTCAATACAAAATAACTCTTCGATGCTTTCATTAGCCTTAACACATACTTATATACTAAGTCTAATCTAAACAACTATTATCCCCCATGAATGTGGGATAATGAAACATAATAACTAGACAACTTAAGAACTATTACTTACTCCCCATGAATGTGGGATAATACAACATACTGATGGGATGACTTACAAAGCATATGCGTCTGATAAAATATACTAACAAAATAAAGAGGAGGGTTGACACGGGTTCTTAACATCCCATCCCTCCTAAAAAAAAGCTTTGTCCTCAAAGATTTAGATGTGGAAACTGTTGTTGAATATGAAGGAACGATTCCCATGTAGCATCCTCTGGTTGCATGTTGTGCCACTGAATTAAGACCTCTGTGATCGACCGAGAGTGAAGCTGATAAATGCATTTATTGAGGATGGCTACCAGATCTGAAATGATGGATCCTTCATTATCCCATTCTGGTAAAACAATTTGTGCTCTAGTGTTGGTTCCAATCACTTGCTGAATGTGAGAAGAAGGAGGAAGTGCCAATTTTTATGCAATAGACCCAATCTTTTGAAGAACTATATATGGACTAGAGATGTTTGGAGCGAGTGTTTGATTCCCTTTGAGTTTCAAGGAGGATTGCTTATAAGGCTCTAGACAAAGAAAAACCATTTCATCGACTTGAAAATTCCACTCAGAACAGTGCTAATCAGCTTGGTGTTTCATGCGGGTTCTAGCCATGTGAAGATTGTCCTACAGAAGGTGAAGAATCTGATGTCAGTTTCGAAGAACCATGTCAACGGCCTGAACTGGTGAACTGCAGGGGGTGTATGGAAGGAGTACTGGAGGTGTGTGACCATAAACTACTTCATATGGAGTCATTTGAGATTTAGTATGGTAGGAACTATTATACCACAATTCAGCGAGAGGGAGCCACTTTGCCCACAGATGTTGTGCTTTAGAGGTGAAACAACGAATATAAGTTTCCCAATAATTGTTGATGACTTCATTCAAACCATCTATTGGTGGGTGATAAATTGAACTCATATTCAGTTTGGTGTCAGTAAGGAGAAAATGACTTGTGAAAGGTGCATTGCAGTCTGAGACAATGGAAGAAGGGATTCCATGAAGAAGGAATATCTTGTCCATGAAAATTTGTGCAATTGAGGTTGTGGTATATGGAGGTCTGAGAGAAAAAAAATGATGATATTTGGAGAGGCAATCAACCACAACCATGATTATGGTCTTCCCTCCATATTTAGGGAGCCCTTGAATGAAATCAATCGAAATATATGTCCAAATCCTTGTATTGATGGGAAAAGGTTCGAGCAATATGGAAAGGAGTTTGGTTTCACCTTGGTGGTGTTGGCAAGGAGCACATTCAGAAACCATCTGTTTATTTTCTCATTTCATCCCCTTCCAAAAGAAGTGACAGCATGCCCTCTCATATGTTTTCATGAACCTAAAGTGTCCTACCGATGGAGAAGCATGGAGTTCATAAAAGGCTGCATGTTTAATATCTGTGCTCTGGGGAAGCACCAGATGACCCTTGTATCTTAGAGAATATCAATCCTAAGAGAAATGTGGTACCACAAAAGGGTTACTGGCCAATGGTTGGATGATTTCAAATAATGAGGAGTCATTGACATAGTCTTGCTGAACATAGTGCAACCAAGTTGGAATAAACATAGCAATAGCTGAAAGAGAGACATGGGCATCAAATGTGCAGGAAAGAGTATCCACCACAAGATTGTCCGTAGCCTTCTTGTAATTGATCTCATAGTCATAACCCCTGAGTTTTCTAACCCATTTCTGTTGTGTTGGGGATGAGGCCTGTTGTTCCAGGAAATATGTCAAACTCTGGTGATTAGTCTTGATGCAACAAGGATTCCCTAAGAGGTATGGCCACCACTTCTATACTGCATGAAAAATAGTCATCATTTCCTTCTCATATGTGGAGGTGGATAAATTATTTCCAAGAAGGGATTTACTAGTGAATGCCATGGGATGTTCATCTTGAAAGAGGACAACACCAATTCCATTGTCACAAGCATCACTCTCAAGAGTGAAGGGCTTGGAAAAATCATGCATATGAAGGGTGCATTGGAATGAAAGATCCAAGGGAGTATTTGAGACTACCGAAAGTTGCATCTAAATTAAATGGAGCTGAGTGATGACACCATGTGAATTATTATTAAGGATTGTTTCCATGCAATGTGAACTGACGATGCTGAGAGACCTCGGTTGTAAGCAATTGAATGTGTGTTTTTTCCCATTGACTAAAAAATGCATCCACCGTTCAGTAAAATCCCATAAGATGGGTCCAAGTGTGCATAACCATTGAGTGCCTGAAATCACAGAACAACCTCCTAGGGGTATGGCAAACATGTTAGAGCACAAGTCATAATATCCAATAGATATACACACACTACGAAACTTTTCTTTGTAAGGTAAGGTGCTCCCATTGGCAACCATGAATTTAAAGCTGGGGAAAGGATGGAAAAAACAATCAACTTGTTTAGCAATCTAAGGGTCAATAGGTGGCTGCGGAATGTCGACCTGGTCATCTATTGGATCCTGAGCAGCGTCACAAATTTCAAGTGTAGGCGGAGAAGCCACATCCAAGAAATAAGTCTTGTGTTCAATACGTTGATGTCTCTGGGTGAATTTATCATCACAATTATAACAAAGTCCTTTTTCCCTATGTGCTTGCAACTCAGCTTCAGAAAAATGCTTGATAGGAGTGGTTCTAGGATTCAAAGGGATTGGATGTGTTTGGGGAACCATATTTTTTAATGGAACAAAAGTCGATTTGGGGTGTTGCTAAGCCCTAATATTGTCCTCTATCAACTTAGCCAACCCTAGGATTTCCATCATTGTGTTAGGACAGAACATTGTAATGTCATATCGGATTGTATCCTTAAGACCACTCATAAAACAACTCCTGTAGAATGCATCAGAAAATCATTCTATGTGCTTGACTAAGTTCTCAAATTCTGTCTGATACTCTCTCATAGTGTCAGTCTGGCGAATTTTGGTGAGTGCTCCCGTGAATTCATCAAAACCACTAGGGCCAAATCAGTGCAAAAGGAGTTGGAAAAAATCTGTCCATTGGGGCTCTTCATGATCCTTGATGTACCAACAGAACCATTGAAGGGCCTTCACATTCCAAATGAAATGATGCAAGTGGGACTTTGGTGACATCAAAAGTGTTATTCATATTAAAGTATTGTTCTTCCTTATGTATCCATCCACTTGGATCATCACCATTAAAGTGAGGGAATTCAATCTTCGGCCCACAAAACTTGATAGAAGTAGAGAATGCAGTGCCTACAGAAGACTCAGGCTGTTGTCGGTTGCTCATGGATGAATACTGAAGATGGAGTTCAAGAAATATTTGATCCAGATCTTCAAGTTTGGTCTTGAGGGTGACAATTTCTTCTTTCATTTTTCTATTTGCTCCTGCACGTGGGACAACCATAAGCAATTTTTTATTTTTATTTTTATTTTTTAATAAAAAATGGGTGGAAAAACAAAAACATAGAGGGTTTTAGAAAAGGAAAATTTTGAGTTGGGAAAAACGCGAGTGGGTAACTAGGTTGTGGACACTTTTTGAGGGACAAAGAAACAAAAAATGTGAATTTCAGAAACGAGGTGAAAGAAGGAGATAGAATTTCAGGCTTCAAGAAGTGGACTTGGGATAGGGTCCTCAATGAATGAAATATGTAGAATAGAATGACAGGGGTTACAGTGAATTTTCAATGAAAATGGAGCTAAATCAAGGAATCTATGGCTGAAGAACTTTTTTTTTATCTCTGAAGAAATGATATGCGGCGATGCTAGAAAGTTGTGCTTTATCAACTTGAATTGGAGTAAATGATCTATGGAATTATACATGTTGTCAACTATAAATAGATATGGACCCCGGATATATTAAGCTTCCTAATGGTTCAAAGGTAGTCACTCGGCCACCAAGGCTATCTTAGGCTAGAGTATTGGGGCAAAACCCCTCACTTCACGGCGCAGGTAAAATTGCTAACCACTTGGCCAAAAATGAAAACTCTTTGGTTTTCCTCATGGATGGGAATCTAGTCAATCTAGTGGGGGTCGTTTCCCTTTTCACTTGGTAGGTCCTCTCAATGGCCAGCTACTTCGAGGTTCCTGTGGTACTCCTCACAATGAGTTTTAGGGCTATTCCCAAGTACTTCCCAGAGTTAAGCAGATAGGGTTTATTCCCTGATACGAATGAAAAATATTGTTGCAATAAGAAGAACTACTGTAATAATCATAGTGCTAGAAAAAATGTGGCAGAAATTCCACCCAATGCTCAAAAACCCGTAATAAGAACTAGGGTTTTGAGACAAAAACTTTTAAAATGAGCATAACCTGATCTATATTGCTCAAAATCGCTATCATATCCTATTTCTCAAACTAGAACAACCACTTTGCTTCTACCCACGGAATCAAAATATAAATCTGGGCACCCGGTCAAAATATTTTTGCTCTGTAATTTCCGCAGACGTCACTGAAATTATGAAAACTTGCTGATTTTAAATCCACAATATCTCCACTTTTATAACTCCAAATGAGATATTTTTTTTTTAACCGCGTATTTTTTAAACAGGAATTCAGATATGTAACTTATTTTTCTTGAATCTACACATAAAGTTTCAAAAATGGATGTCAAAGTTGCCTCCCAATTTTGCCCCTTTTTTTTCCAAAAAAAAAAATTCCAACTTGTGCCAAGGAAACTGCTCTGATACCAGATGTGGAGAACCTCCTACAATAAAAAATCAAAATGCACAATATAATAGAAATACTGGAGCACAAAAGATATTTTATTGATCGCTGGCCACTTCAAGGGGGCAAACTCCTTTGAGCAAGCTCAATATAAAATAACTCTTTGATGCTTTCATTAGCCTCAACACATACTTATATACTAAGTCTAATCTAAACAACTATTACCCCCCTTGAATGTGGGATAATGAAACATTATAACTAGAAAACATAACAACTATTACTTACTCCCCATGAATGTGGGATAATACAACATATTGATGTGACGACTTACAAAGCATATGCGTCCAATAAAATATACTAAAAAAATAAAGAGGAGGGTTGAAACAGGTTCTTAACACGTTTCGGCATTGTTCGATTTCCATCTAAAGCTTTTTCCTTCCAAATTTTCATTTTCCATCTATAGTCTTGTTGACTATGGTATTGTCCTGGTTTGTATATTATTTCATTTTATTGTCGGTCGGTCATATTTTAGGGTTTTGTTCTCTGTCGGTTCTACAAATGCCTTGATTTGTTTTGTAGTTTCGATCAAGTTTTCATCTTATGATATAAAGCTGAAATCTTTGATAAAATTCTCTCTTAGTTCGCGCCATAGGAATGTTTCACCTCGAGCCTCTTCTATTTTGTACCATTTATTTGGTAAGTAGGATAGTGTTGATGGAAACAGGTGTGGCCATGTACGTTCATCCTTATATCCAAGTCTTTTCCATTCTTTTTCACATGTTCTTATGTGGTATTTTGGATCCTGTCCTCGGATAAATATAGGTATTTGGGATTGATTGGTTAACCTTTTTTGTCATAATATTTCTATAAAGTAATTCGAAGTTGTTGTCCATGTCTGTAGTCTTGATTGATGGGTATCCCACCATGTAGCAGCTTGTCCTATGAAAGTTTCCAGTAGGATTTAGAATCGGCCGTGTTCACCAATGTTCTTGGATACTTGTTCTATGTGCATAGCTAGTGATTCTCTTTCTTTATATCTTGGTATTTGTGTGATATTTACATTTGTTGGTTTCATGGTAGGATATTCCCTAGTTTTATTTTCAAATATTTTTGAGATGATGGACACCATGAAGCACTATTGGACTGGTTTCTTCTGTACTTTTTGAATGGTCCAGCATCCTCTTGCTTATGTTTCGTAGTTCTTGACTTCCCAATCATATAATTCTACATCTGAGTTGTACCCTATTGAATCTTTATTCCCTAAGTGCAGTTCACCATAGATATTAGGTTCTGTGTAGTCCTCATTGTTTTGTATCTGATATAGTTGTCGGATGTCGAATTCTTCATCGATAGGTTCTATCCAAGGTTCTCCTTGGGATGGATGGATAGGTACTATGACTTTTTTTCCATTCCCTTTTAGTATTATCCTTTCCTTGTCTAAGGATATCGAGGCTTTCATTTTTCTTCCCCGAGGTCGACCTACTGACACTAGGAAGGAGCTGGATCCTTCCTTAGGGTCAATAATTTCAAAGTCAACTTTAGTTGATATTTCTTTTACCATTGTGTCGAAATTTTCCACACTCTGATAGGTTCAATTAGGCCTTGGTTGGCTAGTTTCAGGTATATGCCTAACTCGTATAGTCAAGTTCTGTCCAATTGTTCCCAAGTGTCATGAGTCATAATGTTTACTTGTGATCTGAAGTTGAGAACAACTTGTCGGACATGGTACCCTTCAATTTCTAGGTCGACATCACTTTTATCTTTTTGGTTTAGGATGCAGATATTTGTTGTTTGTTTTTCGGTGTTATTGTTTTGTTTTATTTTATACAATAAGTTGATGAATTGAGATACTATTTTATCCTTTTGTACTAAGTGTATTAATTCTTTTATTATGCTTTGTCGATTATCGTTAGCTTCATCCTGTAGAGCAAATTCTCTAAATACATTTGTTGCATCTTTATACAATTGTCTTTGTTTAACTGGGTCAAGATAATCATTCTTTTCTTTTATTTTTTGTATTCATGGATTATCATTCCCAATTTTTGTCCCTTATCAGGTTACTATATGCAAATTCTTTTTATTGATAATATCATGTTTTTGTACACATAACAAGACATTAAAATTTTTCTTTTTATTTATTTTTTCAACCATAGTAGGGAAATCCTCTAATGAGTGATCCCCTACTCCATAGCTAGTACAAAATTTTAAGTATGTTCTGTCCTTGTATGGACAGTCTGCATATTGGTGACCTTCTTTGTAGCACATGAAACATTGGATGGGCCGATGTGATCAGTTGTCACGATTCCCAGAGAATCGACCTCGACCTTCATATCCTCCACGTCGGTTGTCGAACCGGTGCTCATATCGATGACCATCGTACCTTTGATTATTTTGTTCACTTTGAGCATTTCTTCGTTGATTATTCTCATTGTTCTTTGCAACTCCATTCGTCTGATAGACTGCCTGGTAATTTTGTTGATTTTTTAGGTTCAGGTGGCAGTTGGTGGTGGTATGATTTTTAGTTTCACAGATTGCACACCATGATGCTTTACCATTCTTCATGTTGAATGGGAAATATTTTGTGGTGTGCTCTCCATGCTCTTGGAAGATGTCACAAAAACATTTTGTTTGCACAAATCGAATGTCCTATCAACAGTTATCTTTCAAATGTCCAGCTGTTGAGCATTTCGTACACCAAATGTCCTAACTCTTAAGGTTTAGCTCTATTAAAGATTTCTACATGATCTTGAGTTGTTCTTCCAGTCTAGTATCTGTGGGATATGTCAGGAAGTATTCATCCATCTCTACTTGTAAGGATTTAGTAAGTGCATCTTCATATGTCTTGAATGTCTCTAGGCTTATATGCCACTGAATTTTCTGTGAAATACCTGCAAGAAATTAATGAATTAAGAATTGTTCATCAATTACATAATCGAGTTGGCTGAGAAGGTCTTTTCAGTGTTTTTCGTACTCTCAAATGGATTCTGTTTGATTTTGCGAAGTTGTATTTAACTTTTTAGCTACTAGATGTTTAGCATCTGGAGTTTTAAAAAAGGATAAAAATTGCGCTTTAATTTCTTCCTTGGATGCATTGGGGTTTCTCTTAGTAAAGGTCATATACCAAGTTAGAGCTCTTTTCCTCAAAGAACCAACGAACTATGCCATCTGTCTATCTTCTGTTGTAACCTGGTTTTCCTCCCATGTCGACTCGTAGATGAACCAATGTCATCTGGGATATTCGTCACCCTGATATAGAGGGATATGCATGGATCTGTGACCCATTTTGGATTCATTGTCACTGTCTTATTTAGGAGGTGGCAGTGGTGGGGGTGGTGGTGGGGGTAGTGGGATGTTTTGTTTATCTTTTTATGCAGAGATCTTGTCGATGGATCTCTCATTTTCATTGGTTGTTTTGATTTTTTTTTCTTCTCCAACAAGAAGTCAGTCGGGGTCTACTTCTCCTGTCGATGTCCAACTGCAAGTATTTCTCTGCAGGTCATATTTTTCTGTATTATCCAAATTTGTATTTGGTAGGGGGGGTGCTCCTTCTTGTGTCGGGTAAAGTAAATGGATACTTCAGTTGGAAGGGTACGCCTGAAGCATGACCTATTTTCCTTCTTATGTTCAATGGATAAGTAGATGACTATCATTGTTTACCTCATCATCTAGTCGGATCCATGTACCAAACTCACCAGCTCTTATTATGAGGTCCTCTTTGACAATGGCTTGTATTCTAGCACTTGGATTCATTGGAGACAGAGGTCTTATCTCTTGAGGGACTTCTATTTGGAGAGCTTCCCGCTACTCTATCAACATATCTTCTTCCATGGGTGACGCTTCTTCATCAATTCCTTCTTCCTGTCGGTCATGATATGACTCTGGTGGATTTCTTTCTTAGTCTGTCACCCTAGTACTCATTCCTCTTTTTATTACTATAGCTCTTTCTCTTCTTTCTTCCCTCATTTTCAGCCTCTTCTCTCTCTCTATCGTCTGTAAATCTGTCATACCTTTGTGTGTCACTGTCTGTTCAAGTTTCTTTTTAGGTTGACTTTTCATTGCTAGTGATGGTACCTCTATTTAGTCGACTAGAATCCCTTTTACTTTACCCGAACATATGACCAATTACCCCCCATTTCCTATAGGACGCTTTAGAAAGATCGGATCATTTTGTTTACTTTCTTAGGAAATATTTCCACTCCCTTTAGGCAATGAATTTTTCCCACTTCTTTTGTTTCTCTTCCCAGTTGGTATTTTGTGGCGGTTCACGTAGTGATGGACGAGGTTCGACAATATGACCCACTCCTTTTTCTATCAGGAACTTTAACAGCAAGGTCGATAAGTAGCACAAGAAATGCTCGTTAAGGTTTGTGTAGAATTTCTTCTGAATGGTTTCTACCGAAGTTCTTTATTCTATAGCTTGATCCTCGTAGAAATCGTTAGTGATCTTTTCAAACCACTCCAACAGGTTTGTTCTTCCCCCTCGAATCAGTTTCTCGAGTAGCTGTTGTTCTTTACTCGCTTCCAACTTTTTCATCCAGAAGTTTCTTCAAGAGATGGGGTACCGATTCTATGAAATTCTCATCGGTTTCAGTAAAGAATCTTTATGTTTCCTGAGCAATCATTAATCTGTTTCTTGGTGCATAATTTTGCAAATAATTTTCTATCTTGCCCTCCCACCAGTCCTTAATTTCCTGCTCTTATATCATCTACTTGTATTCATCTTAGATATGTACTACCGACAATGGAACCAATGTTGTAATCTCAGGGATCAGAAAGGGTTACCAATAATACACATTTAAAAGCATATATACATCTTAGATACAAGAGATAAGAACACAGGTGTAAGAATAACATATTATATTATAACAGAAGAGTCCATACAATATATAGAACTGAACCCAATTCTCCACTGGCTCAGCAGCCTAATATGTATCATTTACAAACAGTTACAAATAGCTACCTATCGGTTCGGTCAACCGAAACGACCTTAGGTGGTTGACCTAATCTCTAATTAGTCGACCAATCAACTTAGTCAGCTAGTCGGCTAGCTCCTCCAACAAAACTTGATTAATAGCAAGTAATATTCCCACTTACCAGGTTTATCCATTACATACATTCTAAGCATGTCATATAGTATTGGGTTTAATCTTTCAGTTCGAACATCCATTTACGGATGATACATAGTGCTGAAATTTAGTTATGTTCCTAGTACTTTAAATAAGGATTTCCGAAAATTCCTTGTAAAATTTAAATCTCTATCCTAGATCATTAGCTTAGGTACATTGTGTAACTTGAAAATTTCTTTCATAAAAACATCAACAATGTTAACAGCCTTATAAGTATATTTTATCAGAAAAAAGTGAGTTTTTTTACTTAATTTGTCTACTACAACCATAATTGAGTCGTGTTGTTTAAAATTTCTAGGTAACTTGTTATGAAATCCATGTTGATTACTTCCCATTTCCATTCTAGAATGGGTGGTGGTTGTAGTAACCCTACTGGATGTTGGTGTTTTTCTTTTACCTATTGGCATTTGGTGTAGTGTGCTAAATAGTATGATAGCTCTTTTTTCATATTAGGAAAAAAGAAGTCTTTTCTTGTCATAATAATCATTTTATGGTATCTAGGTTGGTGTCCCGAATATGGTCATTTATGTAACTCATCCATAACAATTATTTTAATATCTGTTGAATTTCATATGTCTAATCTATTTTTATGTAGTAGTAACCCTCTTCCATTTAGTCTAAGATCTGTTTTTATTTGGTTCCTTTCATTTTTTAGACTCTTTTCTTTTAGGTTTTGATATTCTTTATCAATTTTTTTTTCATTTAATATTTTTATTTTCTAAATATGATTCATTGCTACTTCTTGTAGATAGTAATTTTGCATGATGACTTAAAGCATCTGCAACATTATTCTCTTTCCCTTTTATACATTTTATTTCGAATTCATATTCACTTAAAAATGAAAACCACCTAGATTTTCTAACATTAAAGTTTTATTGATCAAAGAAGTATTTTAAGCTTATGTTATTTGACATTAGTAAAAAATTTCTTCCAATGAGGTAGTGTTGCCACATATTTAGTGCATGTAAGATTGTATAAAGTTCTAACTCGTGTGCAATGTATTTCTTCTCATAATCTTTTAACTTTCTAGACTCGTAGAACATGACACAACTTCATTGAATTAGAACCCCGCCTAATCCTTCCTTACATGCGTCGGTGCATACGTTCAAATCCTTAAAAGGATAACCAATTTTTAAGATAGGGGTTATCGTTAATAGGTATTTTAGTTTATTAAAACTTTATGTGCACTTTTCTCTCCAATCGAATTTCTTACCTTTCTTCTGTAGTGAAGTTATGGGTTAGGCTATCTTAGAAAATCATTCAATAAATTTTCGGTAATAGATAGTAATCCCCATGAATGATATTATGTTATTTACATTGTTAGGAACTCGAAATTCAGTGATATATTTAATATTATCGGGGTCAAGGGATATTCCATCTTTAGACACTATGTGTCCTAGATATTGAATTTTGTCTTTAAAGAAATCAAACTTTCTAAACTTAGCAAATAGTTGTGGTCCTCTTAACACTTGTAAAAATATTGTTAGGTATTTTTTGTGTTCTTTTTTATTCTTTGAGTAAGTAAATATGTCGTCAATGACGGTGACTACAAATTTATCTAGGTATTTACTCATAATACTATTCATTGATCACATAAAATTTGCAGGTGCACTTCTTAAACCAAAGCACATTGCGACAAACTCATAATGACCATATTGGGTTGTAAAATCATTTTTAAATGTCTTGATCCTTGATCCATACCTGATGGTATCCATATCTTAAATCTATTTTGGAGAATATTGTTTCCCCTTAGAATTAATCAAATAGATCATCTATCTGAGGTAAAGGATATCAATTTTTAATAGTCATATTGTTTAATTGTCGATAAAATGCATAATATTAAAGTTCCACATATTTGTTTATGAATAAGACTGATGCTCCCTATGGGGAAACACTATGCTGAACGTATTTTTTATCAATTAGTTCTTTCAATTGCGATTTAAGTTCCACAAGTTCCATTATATTCATTCAATACAGAGCTTTCCATGCTGGTACCGCTCCCAGTTTCAAATCGATCGTAAAGTCTATGTCCCTTTTCGAAGGTATTACGAGGACTTATTCAGGAAAGTGTATTTATAATATTTTAGGATAATTATATCCTCTATTTTAAATTGGTTATATTTATCCTTGTTATCCATCACATATATTGCACAAACATTGCATCCCTTACATACAAATATTTCCATCTACAAGGAAGAGATTTCTCTGATGGTAACCTTTATGAGAATTCCTTTTACTTTAATTGTATTTCTAGTATCATCCATGCATGTAAAATTTTTATCATAAAAGTTTACATAACCATGTGTATTCAATTCATTCATCATAATTCCAGAGTTTTTCTGTCAAAACCCCAAATTTTCACAAAAATTTAAAATTTTGAGATAACATGAAATGCTGAATATACGGTTAACTAACAGCTAATGGTTAGCTGAAAATCAAACCATCAACGATTAGTATTACACATTTTTAAATTACATTAACTAAAAAAATTTCCTTTTCGTAACATGAAAAGATTTACATGCATGTTGTTTTCTTTTGGTTTACTGATGAGTCTTCTTTATGGTAAGTATGTGGAATCTAACTTTGAATCCTGGGCTTACTTAGCATTTATGCTAACGCAGAAAGATTACTGGTTCTTACAGGTTTACAGGTATGATCGAACAAGTAAATGTTTTAAATTCACAAAGTATTAAGAAGTGTTTCTATTTGCAATTAAAATGCTTAGTAGATAAGCTCATAAATTCCAAGCAACTTCCATGAGGTAAAGTAGTTTATTTTATCCAGTTTTTCTTGTAAGCAAAGTTCAAATAAATGAGTTCCTATCTTTATCGAACTTAGCAACAGTAAAAATACGTATTGTGACTCTAAACTTGTAATATTTGTTACATAGTAACTTCTACTTTGATATGCATATCTTGCAATATTATACTTATGGTACTATTGGTTTTTATACATGGAAGAGCTTTGATCAATACTGATAGTAAAATTTTCATTAGGATATGAAATTTAATTTCTATTTAACCTACTAGTATAGTAAGTATCAACCTATTACTTATATGTATAAATCAATTGCTCATTAACAGATTATTAGCTTCCTCCCCAATGTCATACTGTAAGTACTATTGTATCATATACATTATTGTATTATTTACTTGAGTATCAAGATGATCGATACTTAGCTTCTATAGGGAAGCTTACAGCCTGTAAAACTTCTTGTTATTATAAGCATAATTAGTGTAAAAACAACTACATCATTTCACATGGAATACTATTTTCCTTTACTTCTTAAATCTAAGTCAATCCATGTTGTTGCAATGATTATGGACTTGAGTGGGATTATTCTATTATAATTTTCATTATTACTATAACGCCTTTCTTATATTAAGTTACTGTCTATAACAACCTTTAAGATAGATATTTCTATAATGATCAACATTTATCCTATTCTAAGTTCAAATTATCTTGTATAAACACAATATTATCTTACCCATAAATAATCATGGTAAATTACTAGCAATTGACTAGGTGAGAAGCAACTAGTGTCTATGCAAGTATAAACCAAATTTGAACTTTTTAAAAGAATTCAATATATATTCTTTTACTATGCTATCCAACTTTATTCAATTTCATAAATTAAAACCATTCGATTTGTTGGTTTGTAAGTGGTGAGTTTGGATTAAATATATACATACTTATCATGGTTATGTAATTCTATAAACCTTCTTGTTGTAAGCATGGTCAATTTCAGGATTTACCAATGTTTAAATGGTTATCACTTTTTTGCTAGGTCAACGTTAACTTAACATTGTTATCAAAACGCCAATGATGAGCTATCAAACATTATGATAATAAATACATATAATTTACGATATGATGAATAAAGTCATACATTATAGTTTTATGCATCGCTTTGATGAGAATCATGTTTAAATGGTCGGAATTATTTGAAATGCAGGTGACTATAGAACTCAACCCATGCATGGTTTGATTTTATTGAGGGCACGTGGTCATCTCCTATCCATGTATTGGAGATATATAATTAATGCAACCCTAACCCTTTTTTATTCTTCCTCCATAGTTCATGCTGGCCTTCGGCTACTTGCAAGGTATCATGGCGGCCGTGAGTGTTCTCTCTGTTTATCTTGCTCCAACGCTTAAGTGTAACGTGTTGTAGCCTCCAGTGTTCGTTCTTGTTTCCATTTATTTGTATCTATGGGTTTATACTTTGCAATAGTCTGTTGGTTTCATTTGCACTTGGCTTGCAGCCTATTTGTAACTCCACTTGGCCTTTTTCCATGGCCTATCACTGTTGTGCAAAGCTGAGACTTCGCTGCTGTTGGTTATGCTCCTTCGTTGTCACAGGGTTTGGAGATTCATAAGAGAACTTTGTAGTTAGTGACAGTCTCTCTTATAGACTGCTCAACATTCTTCCTTAAGGTAATTATTTAGTGTTATTTTCAACATAGAGATTTACAGCATGGTTGTTTTTGCAGTAGGGTTTACAATATTTTAAGAGTTTTGCAAGTAACACTTGGCATTGTAATCTCTTTGTAGGAACTTGAGACAGTGTTTGCATTCCGTGATGAAATAATTGCTGGATGTCTTCGAAGTCCATGACTTCAAACGGGTAAGCCCTACGTTCATCGTTTGGGTTCTTTCCCTACTTGTAACAGGGTTGTCGATGGGAAGCCCTGAGCATGGAAGATTGTCCATCTTCATCTTTACCTATATAGTTTCTTTTTAAATGATTATTAGGTTCTATTTTGTTTACAAACCCTCACCTCGTCGACGATAGTCCCGACCATGAGTTGGGTGTTGTAAATAGTTTTAAAAAAATTATAGCCTTACGGCCTGTCAATGCAATATAATGGTTTTTAAAAGGATTTCTTTTGAGCTTGGACTCGCTTGCAGTAATGCTATTTTTGTGACTTTGTGTACTTAGGGTTTTACCCTATTCGAATGTGAATGAAGAATTTACTATTTATTATATATTGTATATATAATATGGTTAATTATATTAGGACTATAACTTAGTCATAATGTGTTTGTAAAAATTACTTATTGCTCAGGAAATACAAGCTAGGGTTTTCCTATAGAAAACTCTTGTCTAAATAAATCTTTCAAATTTTTTTTTAATAAGTTCAGTTACTTATAAATTTTTTTTAATTAGTTTTATAGGTGTGTAATATGAAAATTCCAGTTAAACATTACATTTGTCTTTTCTCTTGTCCTTAATGGACTGTAAACAATTTATAATAGTTTAATTATTTATTAACAAAATAATCCAAGTAATCGGATTATAGCTTAAATGTTTGTCATTTGTAAATATAATATTTGTTTAGGGTTTTGACCCTGTAGTTTACTTTTATAGGTATAACCTATTTGTAATTAAAAAAAAATAGTTCTTTTCATAAATAGACATTTATTTATATGTTATTTATTATCATATTCTATTTGTTTTATTTAATAAAAGACAGATAGGGTTTATTCAGAGTTCTTTGAAAAGATGTACATAAACTCTGTAACTTAGCTTGTTCTTTATAATTTGATTATTTTAATAACACTCTACTTGGGTTCTAGTATTTGTTAGACTTAGTTTAGTTGATAATATTAGTAAATAAAAATAAGTATTTATAATTTACAAGTCTTAATTCAGCTGAATGTAATAAAGTAGTTTGACTATGTTTCTTCTACTGTATTTGCAAATAGATATTAAACAAACACAAAGGAATATAGTTATAACATAACATAGTTTAACCTCATGCATATTTTAAATTGAAATAAAAGAATAATCTTAGGAAAAAACACAACATTTTATCTACTAGGGTATTTCCGTAACATAATAATCCTTCTACCTGTACTATATTACTGCTATTTATTCCCAGTAAATTTACATAAATAAACTTGTAAAAACAATAACATAGATAGCTAGATTATTATTCTTTTTTATAATAATCTACATTCTGAAATAAATTACGCTGCTATTATAAAATGCAGAACCACATCTATTCAGTTCAGTCTCTTATCATTTTCTTCATCTACTTTAAATACTCTGTCTGTGCTAGAGTATGGCATGGTCCTTCCAGGTGTGGAAAAATATAGATTAGAATTATTCTCCATCTTAACACATTACTAATTCACATTCATTTCTTCAATAATCTAAAAGATTACTAACTATAACATTTTACAACTAAATATTTAACATTTGTTTAACAGTTAGATTCAGATTTAACTATCTGACACAGTAAAACAAAAAAATGTAGAACCTGATTAGGATAGAAAACAACACCATTAGGAGGTCGTTCCTCCCTACCAACTCCTAGAGAGATCTCAAACAATGCTTCCTCGGGACCCCCGAGCCTGTTCTTGGTCTTCTTGGCTCAGAACTGGTGGAACATGCAAACAATAAACTAGTCCAATGACTCAGTAAACACTTTGCACTCAGTAGTAAGGTCCTTCAGTTGAAAAGATGCACTAGATCACTCAACAGTTATCCCCTCAAACTCTTTCCACAATTCCCTTCCATTGAATTTTTCTGAAGTACATTCACCTGAATGATCACTTCTCCAGAATGAGCAGCCTCGGCTCTCTTCAATGGGAATTTTTATAAATATTGCCTACGTTTTTTGGGTCAGTTGTCATTAATTGAGACACCTGCTCTGATTCCACTTTCTTGGGGGATCATGACCCCAAATGTAGGGAGGTTGGCACCTGCAATAGTTGGAAGTGGTTTGAGGATGCTGACGCATGTCTGTTTTCTCTCCACACAGTCTCCTCCACCAATTTGACTAGTAAACACTCTTTTAACAGCTCTACTAAGCTGTTGTCTCCACCTTTATTTAATTATAATTAAAATATTTAGAATTACATTAAATATCCTTGAATCTGTTGAGTCATCAATTACAACTTAGCATAAAAATTAACATATTGTCCTGAAATAATATAAAATTGTTATTTTGCAAAATTGAGGCTTACGACATACACACCCCCTTAAAGCATAACATCGTCCTCAATGTTATTTATTCTTAATCCTCAGAATTACCCTGGAACAGAATTGGATATGAATCTCACATATTACTTTCCAATTCCCAGGTGGCTTCCTCTGGACTAAGGTGATTCCATTGCACCTTCACCTGTCCAATGGTGCGGTTCCGAAGTGTGATCTCCCTCAGCCCGAGGATACAGTCCAGTTCCACCAGAAAATATTCTTCTAGTTCCTCCTATGCATCATTCCAGTTAACAACATGAGTAGCATCATGAACATATTTCTTTAATACAGAAATGTGAAAAAAATTATGTACTCTTAAATTTGGTGGTAATGCTAATTGGTAAGCTACTTGTCCAATCCTAGACAAAATTTCAAACGGACCATAGCAAAGAGGTGCTAATTTTGCACAACTCCCCAATATCAGAGAGCTCTTTTTGGGCCTCACCTTGATGAACACATGTTGAACTACCAGAAACTCCTTTGAAGTTCTTTTAAGGTCTGCTTGACTTTTCTATCGATCTTGTGCAACTTTCAGATTACCTTGTACCTGCTTTACAATTTCTTCCATTTCCTTCAATAGTTCATGACCTAATACCAATTTATCCACCAGATTACTTGAAGAGATAGGAGTATTACATTTCCTTCCATACAAAATTTCGAAAGGACTAAATCTGGATGATGCTTGATAATTATTATTATAAACAAATTCTACCATATGCAAATAATCCTCCGAGTTACCTGGCTGGTCTTTCACATACATTCTTAATAAATCTTCCAGTGCTTGGTTTACTCTTTCAATTTTTCCATCTGTTTGAGGATGGAATGAAGTACTAAAATTCAGTGTAGTGTTTAATTCTTTAAACAAATATTTCCAAAAGTTACCTGTAAATTTAGGATCTCTATCTGAGATTATGACTTTTGGTATTCCATGCAAGCCGAAAATCCATTTCAGAAAGATAGCAGCTATATTTGTAGCTTTATATGTAGTTTTAACAGGTATAAAGTGAGATAATTTACTTAACTTATCGACTACTACCATGATAGAATCATTTAAATTATGATTTCTAGGCAGTCCAGTAACAAAATCTAGACTAATTATCTCCCATTTCCAGCTAGGAATGGGTAATGGCTAAAGTAATCCTGCTTGGTGTTGATGTTCAGTTTTCACCTACTAACATTCAAAACACCTAGCGATATACTCTGCTAATTAAGTCTTCATATCTGGCCAAAAATATTCTTTTGTTAACATAGTTATAGTCTTTTGATCCCCTGGATGACCTGAGTATGAATTTTTGTGGATTTCATCCAAAATTAACAGCTTAACTTTCGGTACGTTAGGTACATGCATTCTGTCTTTATACAGTAAAAATTATTTTGCATTCAAACTATACCCTTTACTTAAGCTTTCGGTTGGATTTTATTTAGTTTTCATTTGTAAATTTTGGTAAATTTCATCTTAGTCTATTCCTGCTTTAAGTTGTTCATCCAAATCTATCATATAAGTGCTGATAACTACTGCAAAATTCAGCCTTGCATTCTTACTTAATGCATCAGCGAATTTATTTTCTTTACCTTTAATGTGCTGAATTTCTAAATCATACTCACTTAGAAAAGATAGCCACCTAGATGGTCTAGCATTTAGATTAGGATGATCTAACAGATACTTTAATCCTTTATTATCAGTCATTAAAATAAATTTTCTGCCAATTAGGTGATTTCGCCACATATTCAGAGCATGTATAATAGTTGCTAATTCAAAATCATAAGTTGCATAATTCTTTTCATGAATTTTTAATTTCCTAGACTCATAGGAAATAACATGCCCTTCTTGAGTCAGAACACCGCCTAAACCATCATTACAGGCGTCAGTGCACACTACAAATTCTTTATTTGGATCATCTATTCTTAAAATAGGTGCACTGGTTAATAAAGTTTTTAACTTTTTAAAGCTTTCCTCGCATTTTTGGTTCCAATCAAACTTCTTTCCTTTCTTTTGCAAAGAAGTTATCAGATTTGCGATCCTCGAAAAATCTTCAATGAACCTCCGGTAGTAACCAGTAATTCCCATGAAAGATCGAACATCAGTTACATCCTTAGGAACCGGCCAATCTTTGATCGCCTTTATATTTTTGGGATCTAATGAAATCCCTTCCTTGGTTACCACATGACCTAAGTACTGAATCTTATCCTTGAAGAAATCACATTTACTAAACTTTGCAAAGAGTTGATGATCTCGTAACTCTTGCAAAACAATTTTTAAATGTCCTTTATGTTCTTCTTCAGTTTTTGAATAGATTAATATATCGTCGATGAACACGACTACAAACTTATCTAGATACTTATGCATAACGTTGTTCATTAAACACATAAAAATAGCTGGGGAATTAGTAAGCCCGAATGGCATGACGAAAAACTCTTAATGGCGATATCGAGTTCTAAAAGTTCTCTTAAAGATGTCTTCATCTTTAATCTTAATTTGATGATATCCAAACCTTAAATCTATTTTCAAAAACACCGTGGCTCCACGTAGTTGATCAAACAGATCATCTATACGGAGAAACATGTATCGATTTTTAATCGTCATTGCGCCAAGAGGCGCTCTACAGCCCAGTATGAGGGAGATATTGTCACGTGATGTAACGTGATGTAACATTACTAACATGTCGGCAAAAAATAATAGTGAAAGTGAATATTATGGGGGAGATCTTGTCACGTGATGTAACGTTACTAACATGTCGGCAAAAAATAATAGTAAAAGTGAATATTATGGGGGAGATCTTGTCACGTGATGTAATGTTACTAACATGTCGGCAAAACATAATAGTGAATCCAAGTTCTCCACCACCTTTAATTGAATATCATTGCTGGGTTTCAAGTTCTCCACCCAGTTCCCTAAGAAATACACTTGCCTTCTAATCGACCGCTGCAGTCGGTCACAAATGACATGCATTATCAAGCAGAACAACAAATTGATCTTGCCATAAAGCCACTTGCGCAATAATGTGGCGAACTCCATTACTGCCGAAATAAAGCTGATCGATATAGGAATAGGCCGGTAAACTTGTTTGGTTGCCAAGAACAATCCCACCAAGTTTAAAAGATTCAGCAATTTCTCGTCTCACAAAGACAAATTTACAGGCAAAAGCAAATCATTGTCTAAAACCATGATAGTGTGGTTATCTAGAATTAAACGATCCAACACTTGTGATAAGCTCATCACTCCTCCTGTGGCTACTTGTTGCCAAAACTCTTTATAGCCTTCTAGAAATACCGTCTTGGGGGTGGCTTCTCCCATTTTTAGCAGAGAGTACCAGATTGAATCCGTTGTGTAATATGTCATTTGCCCATTCAGTAGAAGCATGTTTTTTCCCCTCCTCTCCATATGGAAATCCACGCCCAAATACGACGATTCTATCTGTTCCGATATCTCATCACTCATCATTTGCCTTGTCATTTTTGGCTGTGGTTGATATGATGGGTTGGTCAAATGGCACCGCACCTCTTTGTAGACACGACCTGGGAAACATTTCAGTCGAGAGTAGGGTTTGGACAACCCCAAAGGTTGCATCAACCATCCCGTTAGGCATTGTATGAACGCCCCAAAAGGTGTCAGCTTTACGATCTGCCAAAAGGAAAGGCAGAGTTGTAAAACTCACTGCACTACTCAAAATTGACTTTGCTTCCATACTACCTCCATGAACAAACGTACTCTTCTTCTCCTCCTTCCCAGTAGCACAGTCTGTTAATCTTTCTCCTACTCCTCAATATCCGAGTAGCTTTTCTTATGAACGCAAGCAGTTTTCCTGAGGCATCTTCTTCGTTTTCTTTTTCTTCGCCTTCATCTTCAGTATTCCATCGACGTGACCCAAAAAAAGCAGTTTGTTCGGTGAAAGAGAAGGGCATCGTTTGGGTGGCCAAGATTATACAGCCATGAAAAGAATATGTTATAAATATATTGACGTGTGACAGGTCACTGGTAAGAACTACGCAAATGGATCCTAAAAAAAAATCTAGAATATTGACAAACTTTCAACGATCCTGGGTTAAACTTTAAAATCACCATAAATTCATCTTAACAAGTATTTAAAGGATTAAATCTATCTAATTACAAACCTCTTTTTGAGTAGAAATATTGAAGAAATGTGAACTAAATGTGTATGGTTTTAATTGTAATTATATAGACTTTTTTATTTGAAATTTGGGGTAGACTAAGGCCTATGTTTTTTCATTGCGTCGAGAGGCGCTCTACAGCCCATTATGGGGGAGTTCTTGATAGTGATAGTGAATATTATGGGGGATATGTTGTAATCTTCCGACCTAACAAAACAATAAAAAAGTAAAAATTTAATTATCCGTAAAAAAATATGTGGGTCAAGAAAAAAACACAAAAACATGTTGGCCTTGCACATGGTTTTAAGACTATGTGCACATGGTTTTAAAACCATGTGCAAGGAATTCTAAACAACTCATGGTTTTATTGTACATGGTTTAGGAGGCTTTTCACATGGTTTTTAAACCATGTGCAAGGTCTCCTGAACAACCCATGGTTTTATTGTACATGGTTTAGGAGGATCTTGCAAATGGTTTTAAGACCATGTGCAATGCCTCCTAAACAACCCATGATTGTAGGAGGGCCTTGCATATGGTTTTAAAACCATGTGTGGGAAAATGATGCAATGTTTGTTCTTAACAAAATAAAAAATATTATATGGCTGCCATAAATAATATTAAATATTAATAATAATAAAATTATATGTGGACCTTAAATAAAAATATGTGTCTTTTGGTTTGAATCAAATCAATGGATACCTAAGAAGAGGTTTGCACCTCAAGAGATTTGATCCATCTCGACGCTTGATAGAGCCTAGGATTTGGATCTACGCTGGTCTTATTCAACTAACGGTAATCTATGCAAAGTCGCATGGTTCCATCATTTTTCTTAACGAAGATGACAGGTGCATCCCAGGGAGTCACACTAGGTCGAATATATTTTTTATCAATAAGTTCTTTTAATTGAGACTTTAATTCATTAAGTTCAAGTATGTTCATTCGATAAGGGGGCTTTGAGCTAGGTACTGCACCAGGTACCAGCTCAATGGTGAAATCTAGTTCCCTTTTTGGAGGTAGTCCTAGAATTTCTTCAGGGAATACATCAAAATATTCTCTTAAGACTGGTATGTCTTCCAATTTTAATTTATCTGTCTTCTTTATATTCTCCTCATTAGTTATTGTTACTGCATAAGCTTTACAACACTTCCCAATAGCTCTCTTAAGATGAAAAGCAGAAATCTACCTTATAGTTGTTTTTCGAGGGATCCCCTTTACACTTATTGTTTTTCCATCATGGTTTACACACGTAAAGGTTTTATCATAACAATTTAAAATTACCCTATGTTGTTCTAACCAATCCATACTGATTAGTAAATCATAAGAACCAAGAGGTAATACATAAATTTTTACAACGGTTTCAAATTGATCCATAACTACTGGACATTCTTTTACAAAACAAGTTACCTTCATTTTGAGCACCAGTGGATGACTGAACCAGCCAAGAATTTTCAAAATTTTCAACATGTAACTTACATTTTTCTACCATTTTTGGTGCAATATAACTAAGACTAGCTCCTAGATCAATTAAAATAGTTATAGGGTTTTGATTTAGCATACCTTCTACTTCCACCATGGAAGTTTGATATTCTGCTTGTCAATTCTCCAAGGTTGCATTGATTCTGGGCATAGTCCTCGCTAATTCTCCAACAGTCATCTCCCACTATATGGTATGAATATTACTGACAGTCTTTTTCCGATTAGGACAGACTAAGGAATACTGTGGGCCATTACACTACCAAAATTTTATAGGTTCTTTGCGCTCAAATTTCTTGGTGTAATTACCATGGTTATTAGCAAATTCTTTACCCTTATAATTATTCTTATTGCTTCGTGAATTATTCTTATTTCCTGGGAAATTTTTCTTACAAAAATTTTTGGCCTTATTGTTCTTAGAATTTATGTTAGGCCCAAATTCTTTCTTCTTTTCATCATACTAGTTATTATTCTTCTTGGCCTTCTAGTTGGCCATGCTTTCCTTCTTCCGATTATGTTCATAACAGAAGTTGGCTTTCCTCATAGCTTCTTCCAAAGTCTTTGGATTGTCATATTCAATCCTTTCCTTAATATGATAAGGTAGATAGTTGAGGAATCGTTGTACCTTTGGTTTTTCATCTACAAGGTATGACACATACCTAAGTATACTTAAAAACTTGTTGTTTAGATCTTTCATTGTCATTGATGCTAATTTAAGATCATAAAATTCTTTTTCTCTCTCTTCATAGTATTGCTTAGACAGAAATTTATTTTTAAAGTACCTCTTGACAGTACTCAAATTTACATTCTTATCTTTTATTCCCTTAACTCTCTTCAAGTCCTACCACCAAATCTCAGCCTTTCCTGACATATTGTAGATAGCCATTCTAGCCTTTAATTGGTTAGAATAGTTATATATCTAGAAGTACTTATTCATCCCAGATAACCAGGATTGCGCTTCCTCCACCTTCTCAATCTCTCCATTAAATGTTGGTGGTTTTATCTTTTTGAGTTCCCTAGAAATTTCCTCATAAGGTTTGTATTTCCTCTTTTTAGTATAATGATTGTCATCACTACTATCACTAGTAGAATGCAAATTATGTTGTTCACCAAACACCTCTGAAGATGAACTACTTTCATTTTTAGTATGTTTCATATTTTTAAATTTATGTTGATGACTTGTATCTTGTGATTCAGTTCTCCTACCCCTAGCCTTAGTTTGAAACCTTTCTGTTAGGATCTAATTCAGCTCCTCTTGAGCCCTCAAAATCCTTTCATTCTCTCGTTTTACATATTCCATTTCATATTTAGGTCTTTTACTATTTGTAACAGTTCTAAGGAATTGGTGGTTAAATCTTCTGGTATAGGATCTTTTGGTAAGTTTTATGGTTCAGTAAATGGAGATTCCTCCTCTGCATATTCCTCCAGTATATTCATACTTGTTTCTTAAACTTCAGAAAAAATTTCTCTAATTGAATTACATTTAAAAGAAAATACATCAGCATAATAATTCAAATCACTATTTCATAAAAGCTAGTTGGGCTTCATCAAGGCCTAGTGTTTGAACCTTGTGCTCTGATACCACATGTCAAAACCCCAAATTTTCACAAAAATTTAAAATTTTGAGATAACATAAAATGATGAATATATGGTTAACTAACATCTAATGGTTAGCGGAAAATGAAACCGTCCACGATTAGTATTACACATTTTTAAATTACGTTAACTAAAACAGTTTCCTTTTCGTAACATGAAAAGATTTACTTGCATGTTGTTTTCTTTTGGGATACTGATGAGACTTCTTTACTACAACTAGGTGGTATCTAACTTTGAATCCTGGGATTACTTAGCATTTATGCTAATGCAAAAATATTATTGGTTCTTACAGGTTTACAGGTATCATCGAACAAGTAAATGTTTTAAATTCATAAAGTATTAAGAAGTGTTTGTATTTGTAATTGAAATGCTTAGTAGATAAGCTGATAAATTCCAAGCAACTTCCATGAGGTAAAGTAGTTTGTTTTCTCTAGTTTTTCTTGGAAGCTAAGTTCAAATAAATGAGTTCCTATCTTTACCAAAATTAGCAACAATAAAAACACTTATTGTGACTCTAAACTTGTAATCTTTGTTACATAGTAACTTCTACTTTGATATGCATATATTGCAATGTTATACTTATGGTACTATTGGTTTTTATACATGGAAGAGATTCGATCAATACTGATAGTAAAATTCTCATTAGGATATGAAATTTGATTTCCTATTTAACCTACTAGTATAGTAAGTATCAACCTATTACTTATATGTATAAATCAATTGCTCATTAACAGGTTATTGGCTTCCTTGTCAATGTCGTACTACAAGTACTATTGTAGCATATCCATTATCGTATTATTTACTTGAGTATCAAGCTGATTGATACTTAGCTTCTGTAGGGAAGCTTACAGCCTGTAAAACTTCTTGTTATTATAAGTGTAATTAGTGTAAACACAACTGCATCATTTCACATGGAAAATTGTTTTCCTTTACTTCTTAAATCTAAGTCAATCCATGTTGTTCGAATGATTATGGACTCGAGTGGGATTATTCTATTATAATTTTCACTATTACTATAATGCCTTTCTTATATTAAGTTACTTTCTATAATAGCCTTTAAGATAGATATTTCTATAGTGATCAACATTTATCCTATGCTAAGTTCAAATTATCTTGTATAAACACAATATTATCTTACCCATAAATAATCATGGTATTACTAGCAATTGACTAGGTGAGAAGCAACTAGTGTCTATGCAAGTCTAAACCAAATTTGAACTTTGTAAAAGAATTCAATATATATTGTTTTACTATGCTATCCAACTTTATTCAATTTCATAAATTAAAACCATTAGATTTGTTGGTTTATAAGTGATGAGTTTGGATTAAATATATACATACTTATCATGGTTATGTAATTCTATAAGCCTACTTGTTGTAAGCATGGTCGATTTCGGGATTTACCAATGTTTAAATGGTTATCACTTTTTGTTAGGTCAACGTTAACTTAATATTGTTATCAAAATGCAAATGATGAGCTATCAAAAATTATGATAAGAAATACATATAATTTATGATATGATGAATAAATGCATACATTATAGTTTTATGCATCGTTTTGATGAGAATCATGTTTAAATGATTGGAATTATTTGAAACGCAGGTGACTATAGAACTCGACCCACACATGGTTTGATTTTCTTAAGGGCACGTGGTCATCTCCTAGAGATGTATTGGAGATATATAATCTATGCAACCCTAGCCCTTTGTTATTCTTCCTCCGTAGTTCGCGCTAGCCTTCGGCTATCTGCAAGGTCTCATGTTGGGCGTGAGTGTTCTCTCTGCTCTATCTTGCTCCAACTCTTAAGTGTAACGTGTTGTAGCCTCCGTTGTTCAATCTTGTTTCCATTTCTTTATATATGTGGGTTTATACTCTGTAACAGTCTGTTGGTTTCATTTTCACTTGGCTTGCATCCTATTTGTAACTCCACTTGGCCTTTTTCCATGGCGTGTCACTGCTGTGCGAAGCCGAGGCTTTGCTGCTGTTGGTTGTGCTCCTTCGTTGTCGTAAGGTTTGGAGATCCATAAGAGCAGTTTGCAGTTTGTAACAGTCTCTCCGATAGACTATTTGACATTCTTCATTAAGGTAATTATTTAGTGTTATTTTCAACATAGAGATTTACGGCATGGTTGTTTTTGCAATAGGTTTTACAATATTTCAAGAGTTTTGTAAATAACACTCGGCATTGTAATCTCTTTGCATGAACTTGAGACAGTGTTTGCATTCCATGATGAAACAATTGTTGGCTATCTTCAAAGGCTGTGACTTCAAACGAGTAATCCCTACGTTCATCGTTTGGGTTCTTTCCCTACTTGTAACAAGGTTGTCGGTGGGAAACCCTAAGCGTGGAAGCTTTTCCAGCTTCATATTTAGCTATGCAGTTTCTTTTTGAATGATTATTGGGTTCTATTTTGTTAACAGACCTTCACCTCGTCGATGGTAGTCCTGTCCGTGAGTTGGGTGTTGTAAATAGTTTTAAAAAACATTTAGCCTTACGGCCTGTCAATGCAATACAATGGTTTTTAAAAGGATTTCTTTCGAGCTCAGGCTCGCTTGCAGTAATGTTATTTTTGTTACTCTGTGTACTTAGGGTCTTACTCTATTCGACTGTGAAGAAAGAATTTACTGTTTATTATATATTGTATATATAATATGGTTAATTATATTAGGACTGTAACTCAGTCATAATGTGCTTGTAAAATTCTTATTGCTCAACAAATACGAGCTAGGGTTTTCCTGTAGGAAACCCTTTTTTAAATAAAACTTTCAATTTATTTTTTAATAAGTTTAGCTACTTATAAATTTTGTTTTTAATTAGTGTTACAGGTGTGTAATATGAAAATTCCAGTTAAACATTACATTTGTCTTTTCTTTTGTCCTTAATGGACTGTAAACAGTTTATAATAGTTTAATTATTTATTAATAAAATAATCCAAGTAATCGGATTGTAGCTTAAATGTTTGTCATTTGTAAATATAATATTTGTTTAGGGTTTCGACCCTATAGTTTACTTTTACATGTATAACCTGTTTGTAATTTTAAAAAAAATAGTTCTTTTCATAAATAGACATTTATTTATATGTTAGTTATTATCATATTCTATTTGTTTTATTTAATAAAAGATGGATAGGGTTTATTCAGAGTTCTTTGAAAAGATGTACATAAACTCTGTAACTTAGTTTGTTCTTTATAATTTGATTATTTTAATAACACCCTACTTGGGTTCTAGTATTTGTTAGACTTAGTTTAGTTGATAAGATTAGTAAATAAAAATAAGTATTTATAATTTACTTCTTAATTCAGCTGAATGTAATAAAGTAGTTTGACTGTATTTCTTCTACTGCATTTTTCAAATAGATATTAAACAAACACAAAGGAATATAGTTATAACATAACAAAGTTCAACCTCATGCATATTTTAACTTGAAATAAAAGAATAATCTAATGTAGGAAAAAACACAACATTTTATCTACTAGGGTATTTTCGTAATATAATAATCCTTCTACATGTACTATAATACTACTATTTATTTCCAGTAAATTTACATAAATAAACTTGTAAAACAATAGCATAGATAACTAGATTATTATTCTTTTTGATAATAATCTACATTCTGAAATAAATTACATTACTATTATAAAATGCAGAACCACATCTATTTAGTTTAGTCTCTTATCATTTTCTTCACCTACTTTAAATACTTTGTCTGTGCTGGAGTATGGCCTTGTCCTTCTAGGTGTGGAAAAACAAAGATTAGAATTATTCTCCATCTTAACACATTACTAATTCAGATTCATTTCTTCAATAATCTAAAAGATTACTAACTCAAACATTTTACAACTAAATATTTAACATTCGTTTAACAGTTAGATTCAGATTTAACTATCTAACATAGTAAAACAAAAAAATGTAGAACCTGATTAGGATAGACAACAACAGCGTTAGGAGGCTGTTCCTCCCTACCAACTCTGGGAGAGCACTCAAAAAATGCTTCCTCAGGACCCCCAAGCATGTTCCTGATCTTCTTGGCTGAGAACCGGTGGAGCATGCAAATAATAAACTAGTTTAATGACTTAGTAAACACTCAGTAGTAAGATCCTTCTGCTGAAAAGCTGCATTAAATCACTCAACAGTTATCCCCTCAAACTCTTTCCACAATTCCCTTCCATTTTATTTCTCTGAAGCACATTGACCTGAATGATCACTTCTCTAGAATGAGCATCCTAAGCTCTCTTCCACGGGAATTTTTATAAAGATTTCCTAGGTCTTTTGGGTCAATTGTCATTAATTGAGCCACCTTCTCTGATTCCACTTTCTTGGGGAATCATGACCCAAAATGTAGGGAGGTTGCCACCTACAACACTTGGAAGTGGTTTGAGGATGCTGCCACATGTTTGTTTTCTCTCCACCCAGTCTCCTCCACCAATTTGACCAGTAAACACTCTTTTAACAGATCTCCTAAGCTGTTGTCTCCACCTTTATTTAATTATAATTTAAATATTCAAAATTACATTAAATATCCTTGACTCTGCTAAGTCATCAATTACAACTTAGCATAAAATTTAACATATTGTCCTCAAATAATATCAAATAATATAAAATTGTTTTATGCAATATTGGGGCATGTGACATTTTCACATAATTAGTAACCTTTTGGTTGTACCCCTGGATGGTGGTACCAACCAAGATTTTTCAAATTTAACTTATGATAATTTACACAATTCAACAATCTTAGGTGATGCATAACTTAAACCTGCACCTCGATCAATTAGTATAGAATTGGGTTTACCTTATCATACCTTCAATTTCAAACATTGAAGTTTGATGGTCTTCTTTTCGATTTTCTAGTTAGGTACATTTTTTCTTTTATTCTTATTCTGATCATAACAAAAGTTTGCATTTCTGATTGCCTCTTTCATCATTTTTGGATTGACATACTTAATCTTCTCTTTAAACATAAGAGGTAAGTAGCTGAGAAAGCATTGTATTTTTTTTCACCTATTATTTAAGGAACATAAAGAGTAAACTTAGGAATTTTCTATAGAGTTCTTTCATGGTCATAGCACTCAACCTTAATTCGTAAAATTACTTATCTTTTTTTTTTCATAGTACTTTTATTTAAGATACTTTCATTTGAAGTGTTTCTTGAAGGTTTTATATGTTATGTAACATTCTTTTAGACCTTTTACTTTTGTATGTCTTCCCACCAAATATATGCTTTACCTATTAAGTTATAGATGGCTATTTTTCCCTTTAATTCATCGGAATAGTTATAGGTATGGAAATTTTTTTTTTTATTGTTGTCACTAATTTCACTAGAATCGTGATGTTTTTCTTTATTGTGCTTGGTTGATTCCTCACTAGAATATTTAGCCTCATGTTTGGAAAATTCCAGATTCCTTCACTTACGTTTGTAAGTTGTAGTTTTTTCCATGTTAAGTTCATGTTCTTTATTTTTCTCTCTTTCATTACTGTGTAGTTTAAATAGCCTAATGTTATTTAACTCCTCTTGTTCTTTTATAATACGTTTGTTATCTTCTTTAAATATTTTTAATTATCCTCTTAATAATTTAACAGTTCGTTGTAACTCAGATGTGTTCTCGTTTCGAGTCTCATTAAAATTTACCCAAATTTCACCCTCCCTTAGATTACCCTCTTCATTGTTCACTACATTTCTAGGATGATATTGTTCTTCCGCGGACATTCCTACACCTTCCATAATTTCGTGCAAAAAAACAAAGGGATTCTACTCCTCATGTTTTGTAAGAGAATTCAAACCACAATATGATGAATTTATTTTTTTGGTTTTATCAGTTTCATTGTTAATCTTGTTTAGGTAAAGTGTTGTAACCATTATTTCCTACCATTCTGTCACAAACCTATACATTTCCATAATAAAAAAATCAATATACTCTTTTACCTGAGTCAATATTCTATCATGTATAATTGGTCGTGGCATGAAAATTTTGTTGTTTAAATGTATTATAACTGACTCTTTTTGAACTGGACATGTATTACTTCATACAATGTTTACCTATGGGTGTTAGATTTTTAACATTTAAGCTAGCATTATATTAGGATATTTAACTGAGAGAATAACAAGCACAGCAATCAAACACAAGAGACAATGAACACAGTGTTTTTCCTCAAGGAAACCATAAACAAAGAAAATCCTACAACTTCCTCAGAGATAGAATCAACACCAAAAGTAAAATCCCAAAACAATAAGATGATCTCCTGACAGCAGTAGCCTCTTTCTTTCTAGCCCCGACAACTTCTTCTCCCTCAGCTATGCGCTACAACTGAGTGTGAGTGAGTGTGTGATCAATAGAGAGGCTCACTCTCTATTTAAACTAATTCCTGAATTGATAATAACTCACTAGGGCCAAATTCACTAGGAGAGTCTAATAACCCTAGGGCCCCACAACTGCAGGGACTTTAACCCTTGAACAATAGGAGGGTTACCCATAATGAATTGACATGACTTGTTTACATTATAGAAACTCTCGATTGGAACATCAGGGCATGACATGACTCAATTACATTACAAACACTTACCGAAATAAACATAGGGGTACAATAAATAAGATATACAAGTGAATACATTTCAAAGTTACAATTACATCAACACTTCCTTTTAACTAGGAAGGTATTCTCTTGAAAAAATTTAGAAACACAAGTCTTCTTCTCTATATCATCGAGTCCTCATCATCTTCAAGTCATCTTCATCTTCAAGTCATCTTCATCTGGATCTAGATCATCACTCGATCTAGATTATCTCTAGTTCTGAAACATCTCTACCAGATCATCATCATAGGTGCTATATCTTGATTCTTCTCGTCATAGGAAGTTCTATAAATCCAACCCTTTTTCATGCTTGTTGTAGGCCTAGCCTCCATGTAGGTCTTTTCTAGCACTTACATCTGACCCTAAGTCAAAATGGCCCGCCCAACACTTATATCTGATCATGTAGGAACCAATCCTATAATCACATCAGAAAGGAACGGCCAGCACTCACATCTAACCATGTGGGAACACATCCCACAACCCTATCAGAGAGGCCCAGCACTCACATCTGACAATGAGAGGAACTAATCTAGTCATCTATGTCAGAAAGTCCTAGCACTTACACTCGACCATGCGAGGAACCAAGCCTACCTACATGTCGAAAGGGCTCTGTACTTACATCTGATCATGTAGGAACCAATCCTACAATCGCCTCAGAATGGCTCTGCATTTATGTCTGATCATGTAGGAACCAATCCTACAATCTGCTCAAAATGGATTTGCACTTACATTTTATCATGTAGGAACCAATCCTATAATCCCATCAGAGTGGACTTGCACTTACATCTAATCATGTAGGAACCAATCCTATAGTCACATCAGAATGGCCCTCAGTCCTAGATTGAGTTTTCCTAGTAACTGACCAGGTGCCTCCATTCCAAGAATGGCATTCAACACTTATATCTGATCATGTAGGAACCAATACTACAATCACATCAGAATGGCTTAGCACTCATATCTGACATGTGAGGAACGAATCCTCTCATCATGACATAATGGCTCAGCCCTTACATCTGACCATGGAAGGAACCAATCCTCTCACCCTGTCAGAATGGCTCACAAACTCATCACTTCCCTTTGGAAGGAACCCTGTTCTAGAGAACACCAAGCTTCTCCCTGAAGTACTCAAACTTCACTCTGGCTAATGGCTTTGTCAACACATCAGCTATCTGGTCATCCACAGAAACATACTGGAGCTTCACTGCTCCTTTCTGCAGCATATCCCTGATATAGTGATACTTGATCTCGATATGCTTCCGCCTATCATGGAACACTGGGTTCTCCGACAACTTCACACAAATCTGGTTGTTGCAATATATACAAGTAGCATCCAACTAGAGATCAAATAAATCAAAAGTAGCTTCCTCAACCAATCTGCCTCACAACTAGCTGAACAAGCTTTGACATACTCTGCTTCAGCTATACTTAGTGCCACACAGGGTTGCTTCTTGCTAAACCAAGAGAACACACATGATCCCAGGCTCTTCCTATCGATGGAAATTCTTGCCCAATCTGAATCAACATAACCCTCCAGGTTAATTTTCTGATTCACCTCATACTTGAGCCAATAATCAACTTTACCCCTTAGGTACCTCAAAATATGCTTTGCAGCAATCAAGTGAACATGTCTCAAATATGTCAAGAACTGGCTCAAGGTGTTCACAGCAAATCAAATATCTGGTCTCATGTTCGTTAGGTACATCAAGGACCCAATTATCTGACGATACATCGTAGCATCAACCGCTTCTGATGAAGCATCACTCAATAGCTTCATGTTCAATGTCATAGGTGTGGTCATGGCTTTGCAGTCCATCATCCCGAACCTCTTCAGGATCTCTACTGCATACTTCCCTTGTCCGAGGGAGATTCCATTCGCATGCTACCACACCTCCATGCCTAGAAAATAGTGCATCATACCCAAGATCTTCATTTCAAACTTGGAAGCAAGCTTCCTCTTTGTATTAGCAATCAACCCATCCATACCTATTACACACAGATCATCTACATACATTAGGAGTATCACTAGGTTACCATATTCAACCGTGTAGTAAAGGTTGGAATCTGCTTTACTTTTGGTAAATCCCAAACTAGATAGAAAACCATCAATTCTGCCGTACCATGTCCTGGGTGCCTATTTCAAACCATACGGGGCTTTCTTTAATCTACACACATGAGACTCCCTATCATGTGTCTCAAGACAGAGTGGTTGGTCTACATATACTTCCTCTTCCACTACACCATTCAAGAAAGCAGTCTTAACATCCATTTGTTGTATCTTCCATTTCATCACTACAGCTAAAGAAAATACTAATATGATGGAAGTGTATCTGGCTACAGGTGTAGAGGTTTCTTCATAATCTATTCCTTCTTTCTGTGAGAATCCACAACCCATGAATCTTTCTTTATATTTCTCTATGATGCCATCTGTAGCATGCTTGATCTTGTAGATCCATTTGGAAGTTACAATAGAATTCCCTTCTGGTCTTGGGACAACATCCCAAACATCATTCTTCATGATTTATTGATATTCTTTGATCATATCATCCTTCCATTATTTTGTTTATGTCGCTTCTTCATAGTTGGAAGGTTATTTATCGATGAAGTCACATAATAAAGCTACATACCCAGAGCAGGACTTAGTCCTCTTTCTTTCTCTCTGATTCTTTTCTGAAGCCCCATATCTTTCTGCACCTTGGATCAATTCTCATACCCAATTAGGTTTCCTATTGTGAGGATTCTTCTCCTGAGGTGGATGTACATGTTCTTCTATTTCTCGGTCTTCTTCTTGAATTTCTTCATTCATGGTTGTGTCATGAATTCTGGGTGCTTCTGTCTCTTTTGGATCTTCAGCAGGTCTCTTTTTGGATTTGTTGTAAGTTGAGTCTTCGTCAAATGTTATGTCCCTGCTGATATCAATCTTCTTGAATCCTAGGAACTATATTTTGTAAGCCTTCTAGCTTTCAGATTATCCCACAAATATACCCTTCTTTCCTGAAGGATCTAACTTGGTCCTCTTTTCTTTTGGAATGTGTATGTACACTGGATAGTCGAATATTTTGAGATGGCTGACTTCTGGTTTCTTATCAAAAAATACTTCTTCAGGTGTCTTGTTCTCGAGTACTCTGTGTGGAGTACGGTTATGTATATACACCGCTATTCTGGCAACTTCTTCCCATAGATGCATGGGGAGATCTTGATCATGAAGCATTGTTCTTGCAGCTTCCATGATAGTTCTATTCTCCCTTTCTACATCCCCATTCTGTTGTGGATTATATGGAGTGGATAATTCCCTCTTAATCCCTGAATCTTTGCATAACTCTTTGAATTCATTTGATGTGAATTATCCACCATTATCTAATTGAAAGGTATTGATCTTCTTTTCGGTGTGGTTCTTGATCAAGGCTTTGAATTCCTTGAATTTGCTGAATAATTCATATTTTTTCTTCATAAAGTATATCCATGTCTTCATAGAAAAATCATCAATAAAAGAAACATAGTATGCATACCCACTTAAAGAAATGGATGACATTGGACCGCATACATTGGAGTGAATGATTTCCAAGATTCATTTTGCTTTGCTTTCGCTACTTGGAAATGTCTTCTTTGTGTGCTTTCCTTTCGCACATCCTTTGCAGACTCCTTCATGTTTTGCTTGAATTTCTGGAAGACCTTCAACAACTTTGCTTGCAAGTGGTAGTTCTATGTAATGCACATGTGCAAGCTTTCTATGCGAAAGTTCATTTGGCTCTACTGTGTCATGGACCAAAGCTTGTTCTCGATGGCCCTTCAATTTGTATAATCCTCCTTCTTGTTCTCCAATTACTATTACATCATCAATAGTCTTTCCTCTTGGACACATGAGGACTTGGCCACTACAAATGAAACCCTCATGCCTTTTTCATCTAGTGGTGATATGGAGAGAAGGTTCTTCTTTAGTCCTGGTACAAACAAGACATCCTTCATTTTCATAGGCTTTCTAGAGTCTAGCTTATAGGAGGATTCACCACTACCTTTTATGGGATATTGGTAGTCATCCCTAAGTTTCACCTTATGGGGTGAATTATGTTCGGATAGTTTCTCAAAATATTCCTTGAATCCTGTCATGTGTTTGGAAGCCCCACTATCAATAAGCCAATCTTTTCTTCCATGTGTGACAGTTCCCGTGAGAGCGGAGATTAGAAAATATATTCATCAGTTGAAGAGTCTTCATTTTCTTGTTTTACTCTGTGTTTGGGAGGATCATCATCCTCAGCAATGTGAGCATGATGTCTTCTTTTAGAGGTCTTATTCTTCTTAGATCCACTCTTATTCATGGGACAATTTCTAGCAAAGTGTCCTCTTTCATCACATGTATAGAATCTAAGTTTGGATGAATCCTTTTTCACAAAATTATATTTTTGAGGAGAATGCTTACCTTGGTGATGATGATTTTCCATTTTTCCTTTCTTAGAGTGTACTGTTAGAGCTTGATCTTCATTTCCCATATTTTTTTCTCAGGCTACTATTCGATCTTCTTCTTGTTATCATTCTTCCCACAGTCTAGCTTCTTATCATTGTTATCGTTAGCTTCTTTCTAGCACAGATTCCTTGGATGAAAGAATCCCATGATCTAGGGAGACCATTCAAGGTTGTCATCACAATTTTTGTATTCTCCACTTATTCATCTACTACTTCAAGTTGTTCTTTGATCTGGGAGACCCTTGTAAAGTATGACTGTATGGTGTCCTCATTCTATACCTTTACATTCTTAACTGGTTCCTCAAAGTCATCTTCCAGTTTATGTTCCTCCCTTCAAGAAGTTTGGTTAGGGCATCAAACATGGATTTAGGTGTCTTTATGGATGACACCTATGGTATGAGGTGATCCTTGATTGAATCAACAATAATCCTCTTAGCNCTTAGCCTCATCTTCCTCTGGAACTGGAACCTCCTCATTGATGTAGGAGTCCAACTCATTTTCTTCCAGGACCAGGGAGATCCTATACTTCCAGGCTCGAAAGTTATTAGCTCCCTCAATATTTTCATCAAGATTGGTATGATAAGAAATCTTAACTGAGAACCTCAAATGGAAATGCAAAATATTTAGATCTTACCAGGTCAAGATGTCGGAACTAGATTTGGAGATGAATTTATACAGTGTTGATTTAGGAGCATATTAGGGTTTGACTTTTTTGGAATTTTGTCCAACCAAATTCTTTGATCTTGATCTCTAAACTTTGATTTTGAGGAGGAGACCAATCCATGCCTGGGATCACTCAAAAATTTCACTTCTGTGGAAAGCCCTAATTTTCGGTAGAGTGTCAAGTCAAAAACTGAAAAATGCTCAAAATCAAATTATGCTTCAATAGAAAGATGCGCCCTAGGGAGGAGAGTCACCCCAACCTTATTTTGCTAAAAATATGTGGAGAGAGATCCAAAAAGTAGGAATCCCTAGTTCCCACAGCTACATAGTGGCTTCTCCTGATGTTAGCTCTGATACCATGTTAGATTTTTAACATTTAAGCTAGCATTATATTAGGATCTTTAACTGAGAGAACAACAAGCATAGAAATCAAACACAAGAGACAATGAACACAGTGTTTTTTCTCCAGGAAAACATAAATGGAGAAAACCCTACAACTTCCTTAGGGATAGAATCAGCACCAAAAGTAATACCCCAAAACAGTAACATGATCTCCCGACAACAGTAGCCTCTTTCTTTCTAGCCCCAACAACTTCTTCTCCCTTAGCTATGTGCTAAAACTGAGTGTAAGCAAGTGTGTGATAAATAGAGAGGCTCACTCTCTATTTATACTAATTCCCAACTTTACAATAACTCACTAGGGATGACTTCACTAGGAGAGTCTAATAACCTTAAGGCCCCACAACTACGGGGACTTTAACCCTTGAACAATAGGAGGGTTACCCACAATGACTTGACATGGCTTGTTTACATTATAGAAACTCCTGATCAGAACATCGGGGCTTGACATGACTCAGTTACATTACAAAAACTTCCCGGAATAAACATCGAGGTACAATACATAAGATATACAAGTGAATACATTACAAAGTTACAATTACATCAACAATGGGTATTGACGAATTTAGCACCACACTTACAGGTGATGTTCTTAAATATTTTTATATTTATTTTACCATATGGTTTCCTAGGAACTTCTAATCCTAAATGCTAAGTTTCTACCTTAGTCATTAAACCCTAACTCTCACAACCAAAACATGATGCTAATAAGGGGCTTCTGTTGTACAGGAATAAACACCTTATAACCGAAGGTCTAGGGTTACCAACATACTCATAAAACTTGTAGGCAATCAACTTTAGAGCGCAGAAAGGAAACAAGAGGATAGAATAGACTCACCCAACTCATGACAATTGATCCTAGCTTTGTCCTCTTCCACTCTGCTTCTACTCCAAAGTCTTCAAGGATGCTTCTCCTTCACCTGTAAAGAGCAAATCCTCCAAGTGCAAGCTTATACATGTATATAGAACAGGTTAGTTAAATCATATATAGAGTGTTTAATCATAAATATTCATCAAACCATGATACATGAAAGACATTCAAAACACATTTGGAAGAAGGATTATCTTTATTAACAATAGTGAATGAGTTAAGATTACAACCCAACGCCTGAGACAAGGACTCCTCTGCAATCAAAGGATTTTGAGTTCCATTGCTCCAAAGACTTTTGAATAAACACCACCAGCATAATTTTTCTCTCCAAGTATATTCATTAATGCCCTCCCCAAGGCCTTTATTTATACTTACTGAAATAAGGAAGTTTCGAGGGTTGAGGAGGTTGAGACAGTTAATATGGTTATAGTTAAGGGCTTAACAAATCTCAAATAATCGCAATTTATTATTTTTAATGTGAAAGGAAGGTGTACGCGGGTATTGATACTAGCAACCCGTGTATGACATGGGAGTTTCTCTAAGGGAATCCCACGTACATATCTGTTCTTGGGTTGAAATTACAAAGACTCGCGTACAGTATGCGACATGTTGTAGGAAAAGTCGCGTATGTACGTGGGTTGCATATAGGAAAAGGCGTGTATGGAACTTGACATATTCAAAGGTAAAAATGGCAAGCTGAATGGATAATGAATGTAGTTCATAACATGCCCATCTATAATGTTTTAGGCAACCTTCAATCCATAAGTGTCCTTTTTTGTGCCAACATAGGGAATATCGGGACTCAGGCAAAGAAGTGCCATTTGGGTAGATAACAGAAGCCCCCTAATTTGTGAGGTCAGAGGGAAGCGATGGCTGAAATACATTATAATCTTTATATTTGGAGAACTTAGAAATCCAATGGAGCAGAGGTAGTACCTGAAACAAATACATAATAATATCATATACAAAGTAATATCTGAGGATGCTATGTTCAATATACTGGAACACTAGCTCCTTTACAATATTTGAGTACATCATATGATACGGGTACTAGACCATGTATATTACAAAGGTGGATCGAAGCCACAATATACAATAATGATGAGTCTTCAAATATCTAGAAGTTGTGTACATAAATGGAACATAATCTTGCGCAACTTAGTTCATATGTGAGGAAATAAGGTCTTCATAAACAATCCCAAAGAACCAGTACAATCCAAGCCATGTGAATAAATGTAGGCTGAAGTCAAACATGGAAAGGATTCAACAGTTTGTCAATCAATAGGTAATAATCGACAACTGAAGCAAAGGAATTCACCAATGATGAAAGTGAATCCTGAGGTACGATCATCAAAACTCTAGGTCTTCATCATCAGGAAGTACTGAAACTGAACCATGATGTGATAAGGAAGGCAATAGATCCTCCAACGGATCACAAGAGTGACTAGGAATTGGGAAAAAGAAGGGAGACACAATAGATAACAAATATAACAATGATGGGATTAGGATAAAGATCAAACATTGGGTTGAGTCCTTGAATAGTGAGCACGACACAGAGATGACCCAAGGCAACATTTTACTCATAGATAAAACAACTAGACTTATCTGTCATGTAGGAGACATGATCAGATTCCCCAGGTATAACGAACAAGAGGAGGAGTAGGAAACTCAAAGTAATAGCTGAACGGAAAGTGAACACTCAGACATGGGTATCGAAAAAAACAGAGAGTGCTATGTTCAAGGAGGACATGCTACCACTATTAAAAACAAGAGAAAAATTCTTCTGTACCTTCCCTATTAAATTTTAACGAGTCTAGGAAAGTATACTCGGATCCCTCTTCATTTTTTAACAATCTTGAAGAGACAGGAAAATAATGCTTGATATTGTCACTGATTCATGGATTTAATGAGCCCGAACTAGTACATGCTTAGTTGGTGTTTTCACATTTAGAGAGTCTGAAAACTCCAAAGAAGACTCCAGGGGGGTCCTTTTTCGTCCAATTTAGTCTCTTGAGACCAGAAAAGTATAAAACATACCACAGAAGAACTCTCTTAACTTCCATAGAAAAAAAGGTGAACCTTTTCGTACTTAGTCAGGGAGGTCCGAAAAAGGTTAAATTACCACCTACCCAAAACTCCTTCCAAAACAGCATGAAATAGATTGAGTTTTATGAGTGTGAAGGAAATCAAGATCACTCGGAAAGATCCATTTGATTATGAGAAATGGGGCTTACAACAATAAACTCATTTCTTTGTTCTTAAGTGTTTAACGAGCATGACAAAGACACAAAGTACACTCTGAAACTTTTTCATGTTTAGGTCTGGAGCACGAAAAAGAGAAAACTAAGCTCATACTGGGTGTTCCTTTTCCATAAATTTAGTCCCTCAGGTTCGGAAAAATGATAAGCCTATGCCTGAGAATATTCCTCTCAATTCAAATAGAAAAGAGAGAGATCCTTTCTTGTATTATTCCGCATGGTCCGAGAAAGAGATAACCTACCACTGATGTGGATTCCCATTCACATATTATTAACGAGCTTGAATGGACAAGTTAACTCGATAGTCAGGTCTGTTTTAAAGGAGTCAGACCTAGGCCTAAAGAAACTCCATAAGGACGCGGACTCCTATAAAGGGATAGCTTGTAAAAAGAGGTTAAAAAAGAATCTCTATTTGGCGTGAAAAATAGCTAAAAGGAGACCCCTGTACCTGAAATAGCTGTGGCATGAGTATCAAAAGAGAACATTGGTTTTAAAAGAGGATACTCATGAAAAAAAAGGGTCCTATCCCCAGAAGAACAATGGTAAAAACAAGGAACTAATGGTTTATAATACCATAGTCTGTAGAAAAATATTGATTGCTAAGGTTAATGTGGATTGAGTATAGATGCAAAAAATGCATTGGAAATGACAAAACCACCCTATTGGAGCAAAAAACACTTTATAATGATGAAAAACCTATTTCAAGGAAAAAAGAGATATGGTATTAGTTGAATAGATTTCAAACTATAGGAAAAAACCCACTTTGAGAAATAAAATTTCTATAAATAGTTCAAAATCAAAACAAAACTCACCATTTTGAATCTTTAGCCATAAGAAGCAAGTTTTACCTCTACCTTCATTCGATTATTATGGACAATCTAGTGGACAAAATAAAATTCTGCAAGTTGTAAGTAAGCCTACACCCCAATCTCTTCAATTTGATCCTAGCAATTATTAATTTTGAGTCCCAATTTCATTACTAAAAGCATCCTAAAGCATGTCACGGCACGTACGCAGGTTCACAGCGTAAAGACTCGCATACATGCATTCTATACGTGGGTTGCCTATAGAGACAGTCACATGCAGTATGCGACATGTCTAACTAGATAGTCACGTGTACTGCGTGAAGGATAAAAGGCTAATTATAGGCAAAAAATTTTGAAATTTTATATGAAATTGATTAATCAAATTAATTTTTTTCTAGGTGTGAAGATGGTGTTGGAATAGACGGAACGAGAACATGAAACTATGGACCAAGAAGTGCTCCAAAGTGCGCCCACCATACATGCTTTACGAACGAGTGGGTTATTAAAGTTCTTTTGCACATCACCCATGCGAGCCAATGTCCGCCTATTGGAGTTCATGATAAACTATTGGGATCATGATTTGGGGATGTTTGACCTACAGGGTGAGACTTTGGAAAAGACTTCCGAGGACATATGTTTCATTACCGGTCTGTCACAACGTGAAGCATCAGTCAACTTAGAGGGCACTGGTAGAGGCGGTGATCCTTTAAGTGTCCAGAACTACATAGATGTGTTTTGCACACTAGGTACCAGAAGAGAGGGAGTTGTGTCCCTATTGCACATATCTGTGATTTCACACTATAGGTACTAATGAGCACCATGATGAAGATTGCAGGATCCTCATATTTACATTTAGCTACACAGAACCAAATGAGGTTGGCGGTGGATTGTATGCATGGTGCCCTCTATGATTGGTGTTCAAGAGTTGTCCTCATTATGAAAAGACAACTCTCTGATTGTAAGAGAGGAAGGCTAAAGAACTTTGGGTATTCTAGCATATTGGTTTCCTTCTTCGGGAGAGAGTACCAGGGTTAAGCCTTGCCATACCTCTACGAGTCCGATCTCCACGTCAGCCAAGGCTGAGCAGATGGGGAGACATATTCCTCCATCAAGGATGAGGAGACACATTGCAGAGTGTATACGATGATGACTTCTAGATCTGGTGGGAGCGACAGCTACCGGCACTAGAGTAGTTTCCATATGCTGGCATGGATTTTCGAGGTGATCCAGACCTTTTCCTCCCTCTAGGAGGAGCATGGGGAGAGCTAGGTAAAAAAAAAAAATTAATTTTTTACATTTTTAAACTTTTTATGAATTTTAAAATGATAGATATATACATATATGTACAAGTCTTAATCCTATAAACATGTCAAAATGCAGATATTGGACCGGTCCACCCTGAGGGGCATCCATGCATGTTTGTTCGTCCTATCATAGGAGAAGACCTGGGGCTTATTAGAGTTCTATAGGGAAAGATGGCTAGGCTGACCCAAAGAGTTCCCACCTTGCGGACAGAGCATATCCCGACCATCATGCAAGAGTTTGTTGTTGGAGTTCCACCGGTCTGGTTACGCCTTTTGAGGCAAGTGGACAGAGTGGTCCTTGTATACATAGATGTTGTGGAGGCTACAAAAGCTGAAGAGGCTGAGGAATCCAAAGTACAAAGAGACCATGGGGACCAAGGTGGTCCAAGTGACCAGGGTGGTCCTTCTTAGATCTAGGACATTTTGATGGACTGCGATCCACTTTTTTGTATATTTTTGTATATTATACAGTTATGACTGGATTTGAGGATCAGACTTGAGATATCTATGGACAGATACTTACACACACACACACACACACACACATATATATATATATATATGGTTGTTGTTATCAGTTTATTTACAAGTGTTTTTTATGTGCATGCTGTATATTTTTATGAAATGTGTGTTAGATGCCAATCTAAAATGTAATTAGCATATGCATCAGTCAATGAATTCTGATTTTGTGGAATGTGATTGAATATAATCACTTCAAAAAAAAAATTCAATAACCGAATTTGCATAAACTGATGTAATAGAATAGGATTTCGCACCTGATAAGCTCATTTGAGCTGGGAGACCACCAATTGAGAGTCCAGACGGACCTCGAGCTGGATGATACCACATGAAAAAGCATCCCATAAAACCTCAATTATAGCCCTATACTCAGTAACATTATTAGAAGCAGGACCTAAGAAAGCGCCTCCTATAGCAACTAGCTGTCCTGAGGGAGAGTAAATGACCCATGCTGCTGAGGCTAGATTACAAGTGTTGCGACTAGTGCCATCGACAAACCCTATATACCTTTTAGAAGACATCTGCAACAACCAGCAGATGGTATAAAAAACAAAACCAACATCTTAATGTACATAAAAATACATATAATAAAAATACAAGAAAAATTGCTAAGCCTAAGCATAGTACTTCTTCAGGTAGAGCCCATTTCTAGGCTCAGGAATCTTGTTCCCATAAAAAACAATTAACTCATATGCGCCCTTCTTCAATACTTTCGACACAACATAAGGTCCTAACCACATGGCCTTGAATTTTCCTGCCCCCAGGGGTTCTTTGTCTTGGTCCCAAAGCAAGACAAGTTTCCACTCAGAGAAAACCGAAGGTTTGACCGATTTATCATATTGAGTTTTGACCCTATTCTTATGAGCTTGATTAGTAGTCAGCGCATCTCTACATTGTTCATCAAGGTGTTATAAATGTACTAGAAATTCCTCATGGTCTGTCGTATCAGGTAACACATGAATAGCTATTTTTAGAGACAGGATTTCACACTCAATCAGGGTAACTGCTTCCACTCCATGGATGAGTTGGAAGGGGGAGAAACCCGTAGCAATTTTTACGTTAGTTCGGTAGGCCCAAAGAGTATGATATAGCATGATGTGCCAGTTAGAATGGGCTACATAAATTGTACATTTAAGGATAGTTTTTAAAGTCTTGTTTGCAGCCTCAACCTGACCATGTGCTTGCGGATAGTATGAAGATGAATGTTATTTTCTGAATCTGAGCATAGTGGTCAGTTTCATCATCATGCTATTTTGAAAATGATTTCCATGGTTAGTGACAATCACTTTGGGTATACCAAACCATGCTATAATCTGATTGAATACGAAGAAAGATGTTGTTTCCCCGTCGACTTTAAAAGTAGGCATTGATTCTACCCATTTCGTAAAATAGTCAACAGCGACAATGCTATATTTATGCCCCCCAGCCGAGGCTGGGTTGCATGTCATGTAATAAATCCCCCATTTCATAAAGGGGCCTACCGATACAGCAGGAAATAATGGAGGGGGATGTCACCACATTTTCCATGTGTAAAGCTGACAAGGATGACAACGCTTCACTGCTTCCACACAATCTTTGAAAATCATGGGCCAGAAATAACCGACACGTAGTATCTTCTGGGTCGTTGCTAACCCAGATAAATGACCCCCACATGCCCCACTATGGGAATCATTCACGAAAATTTCCACTTCCTCATGGGTAAGGCATCGACACAAAATGGAATCTACCACTCTTTGATATAATGTATCTCCTATGATGAGGTAGTTCTTAGCATGAAGGCGTAATTTACGTCATTCCTCCTATGAGGAAGCTGCAGGGTACTTCAAAGTCTGGAGATATATAAGAATATCCCCGTACCAAGGATTAGAGGTGGATATCAAGAAGATATGCTCATCTGGGAATGAGTCATCTTCAACGGCTACATCTTCTTCAGTAGGAAATTATTCTATAAGCTCAGTAAAAAATAAGGACTTTTTAGACTTAGCAGACTGAAAATCCAAGTCAAACTCTTGGAGAATGACTATCCATTTGTTAAATTTTCCCCCAACAATACGTCAGGACAAAACATATTGAAACAGATTCACATCCACCACTACCGTTGTGGTCCTCAATAAAATGTAGTGACGTAACCTATGAACAACATAAATAACTACTAAGGATAATTTCTCAACGTGGGAGTACCTAAGTTCAGGTCCGGCCAAAGCATGGCTAAGATAATAAACGACATGCTCTACAAGCTTATCGTCCTCCTGGACGAGTACTACCCCAATGGTCAACTCAAATGCGGCCAGATATATTATAAAATCCCTAGAATAATCTGGCAGATGCAGTAAGGGTGCCGACAACAAATCTTTTTTCAATGCCTCAAAAGAAAGTTGTGCGGTTTCATCCCATACAAATGGGGTGTCCTGTTTGAGAAGGCGCATGAAACACTTAGTAATCTTGGCATAGTTAAAAATAAAATGTCATAGAAAATTAGACTTCCCTTGTAGGCTTTGAAGTTTCCTGATAGAACGAGGAGGAGGCAGATTTACAATGGCCTCAAATTTTAATGGATCAACCTGGATTCCTCTATTAGAGACAATGAACCCAAGCAATCTTCCTAAATCGACACAAAATACACACTTGTGGGGATTCAAGCGGATTTTATAATGTCTGCATCTCTCAAATCTCAACCGTAAGTGATCTGGATGTTGAATCCTCTTACGAGAATGTGCAGGAATATCATCAAGGTAAGGTTTGACAATGGCCTTAATATCATGGAAGGAAAATTTCATAGCCCGTTGAAAGGTTTCCCCCGCATTTTTCAATCCAAAGGGCATTTTTTTATACGCGAGGGTACCCCAAGGACAAATGAAAGCAGTTTTATGTTGATCTTCTGGTTTTATTTGAATTTGATTGTATCTAGAGAAACCATCCATAAACGAGAACACCTCACTTCCCCCACAAGCATCTATAATCTGGTCTATAAATGGCATGGGATAGTTGTCCTTAGGACAGGCTTTATTCAGATCTTTGAAGTCAGTACAGATGCAGATATTCCCTTACTTCTTATCAATGGGAACAAGGTTGGATACCCATTCTGTCAAAGCTATGGGATAGATAAAAACAACCTTCAACAGCTTTTCAATTTCAGCCTTCACAGCCACCGCTTTGCACGGGTTAATGGGTCTTAACTTTTATCAAACCAGGTTAGCATTAGGATATGTTCGGATTTTGTGTTCAACAATCGATGGATCTATGCCTGGCATCTCCTCATATGACTAGGAAAAGACATCGCGGAATTCCTTAAACAGGGCAGTATATATAGCAATCTCTTCAGAAGAGCAATTTGCACCTATGTATATGTTTTCCATGACATCGGGGTTTACAGAGATGCTAATAGTATAGTAGCAGAAATATTTTCCATATTCCCCTTGGAAAACATTCCTTCCTTGGGCAAGGGATTGATGGGTGCATCAACATCTTCTAATAGTCTCAAACGAAACTCTTGATTTTCTATTCTGCTTAGTTCTGGAATAAAATAGGATCGATGGTGAATATCCTCACAAATCTTACCATGTCCACTCATGGCTTGCAAGATGGCTTCATCAGAAGGTAAAACCATTTCTAAACAATCTGTGAAATGCAAAAAAAATTCCTCCCATGCGAGAAAATAGACTTCTTCCAGATCCTTCAAGACTGTAAGAGGATTCAGAATGGGATCAACAATGGTTTGAGTGATAGCTTGGTAATCTACTTCCACTGTTGATAAGGGCACCTCTGGTTCGTGGGGGGAAGTCAGAACCCAAGGATCAGTCCTATCAACAACCATGGCTATGGACCGCCCCACACTAGTAGAACCAATATAATTAACCGGGGCTGGAAGATCAAATGTGCCCATCAGTGATGTGTACATTCCATCCCCAAAGCTCTGTGCAGTAGGTTTGACCTAATCAACCAATGGCACAGCGGACACATTAGACTCTAAACAACATTTTCGAGTAAAATCAAGTTGGCCAATAGTAACCAACTTGCCCTCATGTGGAAAAACCACTAGAGGAAAGATGGCCAACGCAATAGCGGACATCGCATAAGTCCAGTTTCTTCCTAGAAGCAGATTATAGTCCAAGGGTGCATCAATCACTTCCACCTCAACAGACATTGCTTTCCCTGCCAGCTTAATTTCAAAAGCCGGCAAGATACCGTGTGGATAGAAGGACCTTCGATCGAAATAAATAAGTAGAGTGTTTGATGGGACTAGCTCTGGGGATCCGAGAGCTTTCCAACAGGTCAAGGACATAACGCATGTAGAAGCACCCTCATCAACAACTACCCTTCCAATGGTCTTTCCACCATGGATGACATCTATTGATAAGGCTACATGATAAGGCAGGTGAATTTTAACATCTGACAAATGAAATTTCTCCATGAGACTCGATGAGTCCATGCTGCCTAAAGCTGCTAAGAGGGCATCCCACTGGGTGGGACAACTCTATAACACCTCTAAATCTAACATTGCACATGGGGTTTGGGCTAGATATTCAACCACGGAGTAGTTTGAAGTATCCCTAGTGTTAGGGTTATGCAAGGTCTTCTTGAAGACACCTTTTGGTATATTTGGCATAGTTTTAGTAGGCTTCTCTATCGTGAGAGGGTTAGAATTTTCACCTACAACTTTACCCTTCTCAGAAATCTCTTTCTCATAATTTCTATTCCTCGTCTGTAACAAAGTTGAAGATCGAACCATATTGATATAGTTTGGGTCAGGGGCATTTTGAGTGCCCCCTACTACATTAGAAGCTGAAGAAGAGTTCTTCCCTTGGGGAAAAGGATCCTTCAGGACAACTGGTTGTTGAGCTTTAAGCAGCTTCTAGGCTTGTTCCATAAGGGGACAAAGGTGAGTAAGGTGGTCCGTGTGGCATAACTTACATGGGAACTTAACCTTCTTCTTTTCTTTCTTGGCCCCATCAGCATTGTTCACGGGTTTCTGCTTGTTTTAGTTTCCCTCTCCTTTCTTTCCTCTCTTTTTCTTCCCACCGGGCTGCTGATTCCCCTTCTGAGAGGTTTGTGCAAAAACATTTGCACTCTGGGGGAAGGGGGAAGCCTTTTCTGCCTCCATCGTAGACTGCTTGACGGAAAAATGGTGAAGTTGCTTAGCCAAAGACTCTATGGTGGGAGAGTTAACGGACCCAACCACACCATCATCATGGAGTTCAGGCTTAGGCTTCTCTGCATCGTGAGTAGGCCTCTGTGCCTCAGGGATAATCTCATACAAGATCCCAAATTGTGAATAAATCAAATCCAATTGCTGGGCCCTGAGAATGTCTTCTTCTTCATTCGTCACTCCTGAGGTGGATACGTCCTTAGATATGTAGGGTAACAAGGATTTAAGGAACCACTCTAGTAGGAACTCAAGAGGTGTAGTGGCTTTTATAAGGCTCTTTCACCTCCTCCACTCTTAGATGTGATCTGAGATGTGGGTAGCCTTGTTCTACCTAAAGGTAGATAACAAGTCCATTGCGAAATCATATCGGACCAGAAGCTAAAAGTGGCTAAGGAATGCACTAGCCAAGTCCCAGAAACTACTAAAAGTAGTAGAAGGCAATTCAATATACCATTTTTCCACGGTATTTGTTAAGGTTCTCTGGAACAACCTCAACCTAACTGAATATTCATTTAGTGAATTCGAAGAACACCATAAATGAAATGTGGTGCCATGAGCCCCAGGATCTTCACCAACTTTTCCCTCAAATTTAGGGATGTCCGATGGCGATTTGGTGGGAACAAGTGGCCATGAGGGGTCATGCCTCACTGGGTCATTCATTAACTTTGACAAATCTGGCAAGTTTAACATTGCCAAGAACAGAAGCTTGGGTCGAACCGGGGAACTAAAAGTGCCGGCCTAGGGATTAGAGGGACTTGCCCTCGAATGCCCATAGGTAAAGGTGGGGTTGCCCCCTACCACCGGTTGTAAAATGGGTAGATTACTCTGAAACGGATTCCATCCATAAGCCATAGGATTGTGAGTGGGAGCTACAGTATAAGAAGTTCGGGCTGTCCCAATTGAAACTGGGGTCTGAAAGATAGGAGCCGGTATCCCTCCACTAAACAACAAAAATGGAGAGCTCGTAAATGGGGCCGAAATCGAATTTTGAAAACTTTTCCCATAAGAGGTATTGTTTCCAAACTGCACTCCTACATTAGAAGGTGATGGACCTACATATGGAGTGGGTGGGGGAATGTGCCCCCCATTCCAAGGAAATCCTTAAAAGAAAGTCGAGGATCCTACCGGACCACTCTAGGTAGTGTATGGAAAGGAAGAAGGAACAGTAGGTATACTAGGAATCCCAGTAACCATATCACCAGAAGTACCTGTGAGGTTTGATTGAGTTGGTGGTTGGACCACCCGGCTTCCTGGAGTCAAAGGTGTAGAAGGTATACTAGATCTAGGGGCACTTACCGGGGGAGGTAGTACCCCTTCAATAGGAATGGCTGAGGTGAACACAAAAGAAATTTCTCCCGCAGAAGAAATACTCCTACCCATAGGGACACATAAAACAGGTGAATCAAAAGGTCTAACCTAAACGATCACAGGATCATTTAAATCAGTTAAGGGTGTGTTAAAATTCCTTGCAAACTCATCAGTCTACAAGTATTCTATCTCAACTGTATTAGGATTAAGACGGTTAGCTATAAGTGATGGTTCACCTAGAACTTCACTTACTCCTACTGGTTGAAATGAACCGTTTGTGTCCAATCTCCGCCTTTGGAGTGGAGATGGAGGTTCCAATGTAACGAGAGGAGGAAGGTTTTGCAACCTTATTGACCTTCTTATAGGTTGGTCCTCCATGATTGAAAATTTAACAAATCAAACCCTAAGGCCAACTAAACACAGGAAAAACCACAGAGCACACACTATAAAAAATCCTAAATCCTCAAACAATCAATCAAGGGTGGAAGATACGCTTTCCCGAAGAAAGTTGAAGAACGATTACTTGGCGTCCTTGAAGTGGTTCTTAGGCACAAGCAGAGGAATCACCCACTGCCCTTCCACACTTACAACAAGGGTTACCTTCCAAGCCCGTCCAAGGTGAACGAGAAATAGCCTTCCGGTTTACCTAGGTATGAACCCTAAATGTCAAGAGACTAAAGGCTACCTTACCTATACCAACAATCTGGGGGGACAGTCCCAAGCCTGACTCGTACGCATGGGCAGGGTAGCTGAGCCCAAAACTCTATCTAGGAGAGAATCCCCAGATGAGTAAAAGTCCTTATTTATGTTTTGACAAGGAATCAGAGGGTTATCTCCTCACTCCAATGCCTCCATGCGGCCTCGTGCTTGACTCCCTTTTGAGAGGATCTTCCCATATACAATTGATAAAGTCAAGGATTTACCTAAAGAAAGGTCCACTACGTCTAAATTTTAAAACTTATGGGAAGTTTACACTTCCTATCCCACAAGTCTAGCCTAAGCTAGTAGGTGAAAGGCCCCTAAAAATAAAACTTACTTGTAAATTTTAATTATTGCGTTCATTTTAAAGGGCTATTTCTTACTCAGAAGGAAATGGAGTGATGAACTATGGTGTTTTTGACTTGCTAAGATATAAAAAATTAAAGGTGTATTTTTTTTTAAAAGCAAATTGCCACTATTAAAGCAAACTTCTTTTTCTTTTTGTAAATATAGATTGATGAACAAATGCAAGCGATAAAGAGAAACTAAGAATATGTTTTTGTAGTTTTTGAGATTATATTTTAAAACTTAAATGAAAACTACTTATGAAAAAGCAAATGCAAAATCTTGAAAATGTTTTTCTTTTCACTTTTTAAAATGTTCAAACTCTACTATGCACCTAAAATGCACTAAAATTGAGTATACTTGGATCAAATCAACTGTATAAAATAAGCAAATTGAAGTAAACAGGTCAATAAAACCAAGAATCAACCAACGAGGGAAGACCAAGAACCCTAGCTTGGGTGTGTACAATGACAAGAAATCACTGTAAACTCACAAAGGTAAGTGACAAATCAACCACTATTAAAAGATAGACTGGAAAAACAATGCCCAAAACCTTGATCACTGATTCAGACAGAGACACTTCAACCTATAACCCAAACAGGCCAACCTACTTCAAAATGCAAACAGAAGGCAATCCAAACAAAAGAAACTCAAGGGCTTTACGAGAAAGCACAAAGTGTGGTCACCAAGGTCTTCAAACTAACTGCACAGTATTTATAAAGAAAGCCAACTAACAAACAAGAATCACCAAAGGACGGGGACAAGCTAACCCTAGCCCAAAAATCCCTATTTCGATGCTTGTACACGACTGTGTTTAAGGGAAACTCGCGTACTATACGTGACTGTCCAAGACAATAACCCGCATATGCAGGCCTTTGTACGCGACTGTGTATGAGAGAAACACGTGTACAGGTACAAAAATTTTCTCAAAAAGAAAAAAGAAAAATCCACAAGGCTTTCAAACACTATGGTAAGCATGAACCAGGATAAAACACCACACACAAACTTCAAAGCAAAGACTGGTCAGGGGTGACAGAAATAACCTACAGCAGTTTGGGCTCCCTAGCGGAGTAGCCAATTCTGTTGTACAGTAATAAACACCTTATAACCAAAGGTCTGGGGTTACCAACATACTCATAAAAATTGCAGGCAATCAACTTTAGAGTGCGGAAAGGAAACAAGAGGATAGAATAGACTCACCCGATTCACGACGGTTGATCTTAGCTTTGTCCTCTTCCGCTCTGCTTCTCCTCCAAATTCTTCATGGATGCTTCTCCTCACCTGTAAAGAGTAAATCCTCCAAGTGCAAGCTTATACATGTATATAGAATAGGTTAGGTAAATCATATACAGAGTGCTTAATCATAAATATTCATCAAACCATGATACATGAAAGACATTCAAAACACATTTGGAAGAAGGATTCTCTTTATTAACAATAGTGAATGAGTTAATATTACAACCCAATTCTTGAGACAAGGACTCCTCTGCAATCAAAGGATTTTGAGTTCCGCTGCTACAAAGACTTCTGAATAAACACCACCAGCATAACTTTGCTCTCCAATTATATTCATTAATGCCCTCTGCAAGGCCTTTATTTATACTTAGTGAAATAAGGCAATTTCGAGGGTTGAGGAGGTTGAGATAGTTAAGATGGTTATAGTTAAGGGCTTAACAAATCTCAAATAATCATGATTTATTACTTTTAATGTCAAAGGAAGGTGTATGCGGTATTGATACTAGAAACCCGCGTATGGCACGTGAGTTGCTCTAAGGGAAGCCCACGTACAAATCTGTACGTGGGTTGCAATTACAAAGACTCGCGTACAGTAGGTGAAATGCTATAGGAAAAGTCGCGTATGTACGCGGGTTGCATATAGGCAAATGCGCGTATGGCACTTGACATATTCAAAGTTAAAAATGGGAAGCTGAATGGATAATGAATGTAGTTCATAACATGCCCATCTATAATGTTTTAGGCAACCTTCAATCCATAAGTGTCCTTTTGTGTGCCCACATAGGGAATATCGGTACTCAGACGAAGAAGTGCCATTTGGGTAGATAACAGCTTCACATGACATAGTTTGGTAAAGAAGAAAGGTTGGGGGACTATGGTATTAAACATCGTATTCTTGATCCCACTTACCTTGGAATGAAGTATGAATATGTTAAACCATGGTGTGGACTATTTTCGTAGAGGGAGACACAAGGTGTATAAAAAAGGTTTAAGAGTTTGTTTAAATGTCTAAGACTGTGGGTTTATGGTGGTGACACCCTAGTCATGGTTTTAAAGCATGGTATAAGCAAATTTTAGGTTTTAATGTCATATGGCCTTTATCCATGGAATATTGGGAGGTATAAGGGTTATAATACGTTGGTACTGAAGTTTACCTTGGTAATAAATTTTTCTTGGATGTAATTTGAAAGAACAGATGATGCAGGAGCATCCTTGCTCTCATCAACAATCTACCAGTTGAATAAACCTAGGGTATTGATGATTGTCAAAGAATAGTATTTTGTAAAAATATTAAATATATATATAGATAGATAGATAGATAGATAGATAGATAGATAGATAGATATATAAAGTTCCATAGGTTTCAATCTTTCTAGAAGTTTCTCAAGTGATGAGTCATAGAGATCATGTGTCAATGAGTCATTGTAACTAACTCCATGATTGCTAGTTGCATTCAGTGGAGTTCATAGTAACCCAATTATTAGAGGTTTAAGATCGAATGTAAAATTAGAAGTTAGTTTCCATAAGGTTAGGTATTTTGTTTGATGTGTTGGAAGTTTTCCTTCCATGCCTAAAGGGAATGTAAGCCTATGGGAAGGGACACAGGAGATGGCCAAGTAAAGAAAATTCCATGCCATAGGTAGCTAAGAAGAGATATGAGAAGTAAATTAGGGTTTGATTTTAGTTTGTACAGTTTGGTTCAACAATGGAAGAAGAAGAATTCATCATTTTTGGTGTATGTATTTATGCATCTTTATGAATGTGTTAAATCTGTGATGAATATTCATTCATTTGAAGAGTCCATGTTTATTGTATGACTTGAGTGCAGAGCAATCTTCCTTTGATGGGATTGTTGATGGAAAATGGAAAATATTTGAAGCATTGAGGGAGAAAGAAAACCAGCAGCAGATATCATGGTAAATAAAGAATGATTTATAGAGGTAGATGTTATTTGTTTGTAGAGCTAGATCGTTGTTGGAATAACAAAATAGAGTAATCATACTTTGTGGGTTTTCGTGAATGTATTTTGGTTCTAGATAACCATTTCCGTTGAGATAAACATCATTTGTTATATAAATCCAATCCTCGTGTAGATTTTTATTGGAGATCAAGTCAATTTATCGTGATACTTGATCAATTAATATCTCTAACTTGTATCTAAGAATGAGTCTCCATAATATTAAAGAGTTATTAGCGCCCGCGCAGGAATTAGTTGAAATAATATTAGTACCATATGGATCGAGATCTCAAGAAGAATCCATAGCGCATAATGCAAGATATCCTAGATTCTTTCATCGTCAAAGTCAAATAGAAGGGGAAACGTTGTCCTAGTTTATTACTATGGATTGAATAAGAAATGGCCATTGTTTAATATGTGAGGTAAAGTTGCTTTCAGAAAGTCAAACAATTTTACAAGTAGATCATAGTGAGTGAGTGTGAAGTTTAAATTTCTTTTTTCCTGTCAAAATACATATCAATATATCGATTAAGCATTTAAATACTAACTCTGCTAATCATCTCTCAAAATTTTCCATTCTGTAAAGAAAATAGAGTATCGTTTTAACTACCAAGTAATCGCTTCAGGAATCATTGAGATGGTATTTGACCCTGGAAATTTGATATGAATGAACTTTAAAAATCCCATGGAAATTTTTTTAGGAAGGCTATTTTTAAATCTAGTATATTATTTTGTTTTGAATAAGAGAAGGAGTGTTATCAAAATCGAGCACCAACGCAGAGTTAAGAGGAGAACAGTTTCAATGCAGTGCCAATTTATCTTGGGTTATGTAATTTTTGGTTTCACGGTATTTATTGCCATCAATTTTTGGTATCAGAGCACGAACATCCTTTAGGAATGAGTGGAGAAGGGTATTTGAAGTTGAAAGCAAATTCTATGTATAGTATTCAAGAAGAACACTAATTATCTTGGAAAGAGTAATCTCGAGCTGAAGATTCTGGACAATGAAGGAAGAGATAGAAGAGACTCTACAAGAATTCATAGCAAATAAATTGCAGGCATAGAAAGACAACTCCAAGAAAGGAATATAGCTATAAAAAATGGGTTTGAATGGACATTAAGGGTTTGATAGCAGAAGGAATTTTGAAGAGATTTGCAACAAAGAACTCAAATTTCTTAGAGAAGGAGGTCTACAGAGACTTGAGAGGTAATCGGCCTTTGTATTTTAATATTTTTAAATATGTAGGTAGCAATAGCTGATATATTATTTCAGGAGAAGACCACAACTTTAAAGAAGTGGTAGAGGGAGCAAGTAGAAGCTTCCGAGTGAAACAGAAGTGTGGCAGAGAACCTTAATTGTTCTAGTTAAGGTTGGACAGAAAGATGAAAAGTAGATGTTCTCAGAGGATGTGAGAGAAATTGCAAAATCCAAGAAAGGGAAAGAGAATTCTCAAGAGGCTCTAGAAAGAGAACTAGTGTTACCAAAAGACCATGTTTAGGAAGAGAAGCTTGGTGAGGTACTTATATAGAGATGAAGTAAACTTGCTATTGCAGAGGATTTAGTGTAGTCCACAATCAGTGTGAAAAAAAAAACCTGGAAATAGAGAAGAAGATGACCAGTGATAGTAGAGGTTCAAAGAGAAGCCACAATAGAGGGAAAGAACATGCCTATGCAAATGGCATAAAGATGAGGATGTGTGATGAAGAATATAATAGAGAGATGACATAAATAAGAATACATCTTCAAGTATTGATGGAACTATTATAGAGGAATAAGGAAGACCAAAGACATGGTTTTGTTAAGAGAGGAAAGATGAAGTGGCATAGGCTACAGAAGAAGAAAGAGCAAGTGATGAAGGATCAATGGGAAGGTGAGATACTCAAGGAAAGTGAGTGTCTGGGAGAAGACTTGAATACTGAATATTCAAGTGAGGCCGAGTGATCTCAATGTTTTAAAATTGATATCTTGTGTATGTTTGCAAGTGAAATAGGTAAAGAAAGACAATTTGTTGGCATTGTCATAAAGGAGGAAGGAGATAGAAATAACTTAAATTCTATTCTAAAAGAATATGGGACAGCTGAGTCTCATGTAGAAGCACATGGATAGTTGAGTGAAAGTGTTTCTTTTTAGCATGCAGTAAAAGTTGAAAGCTAAGAGAGTTTGACTTATGATGATGGCCAAAACTTGGGAAAGGAAAAGAAGGATATCAAGCATTCAGATGTCATGCTTGAGCTGAGAAGAAAGGCATTGAATATTTTCTGAGTCCTGAAGAAGACTTGGAACAACATGAGTATTTGATGAATAAATCATCAAATAAGGCCATTGGTTCTTGTGGTTTTAAAACTGACAATTTGAATGTGATTGTAGGTTATGGAGAAGACAATCAATCTTTTGGAATTGTCTTAAGTGAGGCTAAAAGTTTCCAATTAAAGTATGATGATGAATGGATTTCACATGAAGAAAAGGTGGAATTATTGCAGCAGAAGGAGTTGATAGATTCCTTATTTAAAGAAGAAAGAGATCAAAGTGGAGGATGTATCCTAAGTGTGGATCAGACAGTTGTGTCTCATGTCAAGGAACCTATTATTTGTGAGAACATGGAGAAGTTGGATTTCTTAAGTGTCTAAAAGGATACTTTAGGATAGATATCAAAAGCTATCATAGAGATGGGAAATCAGAATTCTATTCTGATAAAGAATGAATCAGCAGTGTTACAGAGAAATTGGACGTGTGACAAAGAAGAAGATAGCAATGAAGATGAAGGGGAGGAAGATCTGTCTCATGCTGAATAAAAATCAGTCTTAGAATTGAAGGAGGTTGAACTGACTTATAGAATTAGTCAAGGAACTGAACGGTAGTTATTGAATGTTGTCAAGAAAGAGGAAGAAATATATGCCATGATTGATGAGCAACATAGTGATGATGTATTTGACATATCAAGTAGAAAGTGAATTGTTGAACTGTTTGCTGGAAGCATCTGAGTATGAGAAAGGGATTGCAGGAATTGATAGAAGAATGTTTCAAGTTTTGGTTGAGACAAAAGCAGATACTAGTTTACTAAACTATGTTATGTTTTCTAATATACAAAGAAGTGTGAGTGAAAATGTTACTGCAATCAGGGAATTGGAAAATAGTTTACTTTTTGAAAGTAAATTTGAAGGTAAGAAGCAACAATGGATATTGCAGAGGGAGACATCGATAAGGATATTCAGAAAGTTTTGGTGGCAACAATATCTAGGACAATATCTAAAGCAACATCAAGAGCAATAGTAGAAGAAGAGGTAATGAAAGTTGAAGAAGGAAATCAACAACTTGAAAATGAATGTATGGAGTGCAGTAAAGCACAGTGGAAAAGTTATGGGAACAATATTTGTTTTCAGCCGAAAACTGAATTGGAAGATGTCATTGATAAAGTAGGATATTTAATGCAAATTCCTAAGAAGAGCTACAACAAAGTGAAGGAAATAATCCAATGTAAATTTGAATGGAGAGTGAATAATGATCAAGGTAAGGAAAATGACACAGTACAACATAAGACTTGGAAACCAGGAGAAAGGAAGGTGATAGAAACACAAGTAATGGAACAACAACATGAAGAAGCAGAGGATCAACTACAATGCAAATTTTGGGATCTTGGAGTAACTGACACATTGTTCCAACAAAGTAATAGACCTCATAGATAGGAGTCTATGAAAATTTTCCATCTTGGGAGTCTTATGTAGGAGCATCCTTTCTATCATCAAGAATCTACGAGTTGAATAAAACTAGGGTCTCGATGATTGTCAAAGAAGAGTATTTTGTAAAAATATTATAATATATATATATATATATATATATAGTTCCATAAGTTTCAAGATTTCTAGAAGTTTCTCAAGTGATGACTCATAGATATCATGTGTCAATGATTCATTATAACTAACTCCATGATTGCTAAAAGCTTTTGGTGGAATTCAGAGTAACTAAGTTATTATAGGTTTAAGATCAAACCTAAATTTAGAAGTTAGTTTCCATAAGGTTAGGTATTTTGTTTGATGTGCTGGAATTTTTCCTTCCATGCATAAATGGAATGTAAGACTACAGGTAGGGAAAGTAGAGGAGATGGACAAGTAAAGAGAAGATCATGCCATAGGCAGCTGAGAAGAAATATCAGAATTAAATCATGGTTTGCTTTTAGTTTGTACAGTTTCGTTCTGTCACTGGAAGAAGAAGAGATTCATCATTTTCTATGTATGTGTTTATGCATGTTTGTGAATGTGCTAAAATTATGATGAATATTCATTCATTTGAAGAGTCCATGTTTATTGTATAACTTGAGTGTAGAGGAATTTTCCTTTGATGGGATTTCTGATGGAAACATAAAGAATTGAAGCATTGAGGGAGAAAGAAAACCAGCAACAGAAATCATGGTAAAAAAAGAATGATTGATAGAGGCATATGCTATTTACTTGTAGAACTAGAACATTGTTGGAATAAGAAAATAGAGTAATCATACTCTTCAGGTTTTCATGAATGTATTTTTGTTCCAAATAACCATTTCCAATTGATATAATCTTCATTTGATATACAAATCAAATCCCAGTGTAGAGTTTTATTGGAGACCAATTCAATTGATCATAATACTTGATCAATTGATCTCTGTAACTTGTATATGAGAATGGGTCTCCATAATATTGAATATTTATCAATGCCCACATAGGAATTCGTTGAAATAATATGAATCAAAACATGGTTTCGTTGTGTCTAGCTATGAATGGAATGTCTATGGTTGATTCTAGGTTTGAGGATTTTAAATCAACTAATAAGGAAAAATCCATCATCGGTCTTGGTACCATCTAGATTGATCTCTTAAGAAGAAGTGCTAGTGCATAATGTAATATCTCCTGGATGCTTTCATTGTCAAACTCAAATAGAGGGGGAAATGTTGTTAGGGTTTATTCCGTTGGATTGAACAAAAATGGCCAGCGTTTAATATGTGAGGTAAATTTGCTATGCGAAAGTAAAACAATTTTACATGTAGATCGGAGTGAGTGAGTGCGAAATTTAAATTTATTTTTTCCTATCAAAATATATATCCATATATCGATTCAACATTTATAGACTAGCTCTGCTAATTATTTGTCAAACTATTTCCAGCCTGTAAAGAAAATAGAGTGTCATTTTAACTAACTAGCAATCGCTTCAGGAATCATTGAGATGGTATTCAACAGTGGCAATTTGATCTGAATGAACTTTAAAAATCCCATGGAAAATGTTTAAGGAAGGATACATTTAAATATGGTACATTCTTTTGCTTTGAATAAGAGCAGAAGTGTTATCAAAATCCAACACTAACGCGGAGTTGAGAGGAGAACAGTATCGGCGCAATCCCATGTTCTCTTGGGTTATGTGATTTTTGGTTTCTCAATCTTTATTTCCATCAACATACACAAAGTTAATGGAAAACTTGCATATCTATATGAGATGAAACCTTCACCCTTCATATGTCATAAACACTAGAAAGGGTTTTCATAGGGCTTGATGCAGTTTGACTCAGTTCATTTTCATTTTGCAATTGTCTTTTGGTCTACAACTATTGTAAATGAAATATCTTCCCTCCATGGATGGGTTGTGCATTTTTTCTTCAAGATTTTACCAAGATAGTTTTTCTTATTTTGAGGTATGCTTGAGGTATTTTATCAAGGTTGATGTCGCCAAAAGGTCTCGGCCTTGCTAGTTTACTGTGAAAAGAAATAAGACCAGTGTTCATTGGCCTTCCATGCCTTTACCCAGGTATGTAAAAAATCTCATCTTGGTTCTAAATAGTTTTGCAAATTTGTTTGAAGGCTCGTAGGAATAAGCGACACCTGACTTGGGTTTTGGATTTAAATGCAGGAAGACGAGTGATAAGGGAATCTAGGAGGATTCGAACCCTGGACCTCTCTCCATTTGAATAAGGTAAAGTGTTTAACCTTTGTCATCATCATTTATAGCCTTTATTAAACTAGGATAGGGTTCTAACTGCATCGTGGGTAAATGCAGCTTATGGGAAGGCCGACGAGAGTGGCGACAGGTTCACCAAATCTCAGGCTTGTTACTTTCAAATCCAATATGAGTAATTAAACCTTACTCTTTTAAAAATATTATCCATGAACAAATACTTTATTGATAATTTCTAACGTTACTCGTTTTTTTAAAATGTATGTACCATTCGGCATGGATGCATTTTAATATTCATCAATGGTCTGTCAGCAGTTGAATTGGTAAGGGTTAAGTAGTTTAGATTGTAATGACTCTGCACTGTGTTAAACTATGTGGGAGGTGGGGATTTTGCCACTCTTATGAAGATAAATTTGGTTCTTTACGGGTCTGCAATAATTTGTAGCAATAGCTTCACATCCTCTATGTTTCAAGCTTTATTGTACATTTATTTATGTGTGTGTGTGAACGACAGATTCCATATTTAATGGACTTATAGCCACTCAATGTTCATGTGGAAAATAGACTCGAAACCCTATACGTTTATTTTGATATTTAAATATTTTAATAAGAACTATTTGGGTCTATACCAACTTATAGTTTATAGGTTCGTTGTTATTGGTTTTGACACTTCATTAATTCGATTGTAGCTATCGTAATATTAATGACACGATGGATTCCATTGTATAATGGTCTTACTTCCATGCAATAGTTGTTGGATGGTTTTGTTGTTTAAGAAAATAATGAAATTTGTGTGACTCAAATTCTATTCTATGGAGTCAAATCGTTTTCAAATAGAATTAAAAGCCTCGGGGCTTAGAAACCCACGAATAGAGAGTGTATGTTTGTATTTAAAGATTGTATTAGATTTTATATCTTGTTAGATCTAATGGTGTAATTCTTCACTATATTTGTAAGCCCTAGGGAAGGATTGATAAGGAGTGTGGAACTTGATTTTATGTTTAGCCATCCAACTTCAATTGTAAAGAGGTTTACTAGTTGATTTAATAATCATATCCGAGTTATTATTTAATTGCATTAACGTAGACTCCATATGCATTTGGATTGGTTTGGGGATAGATGATATGTTTTTTATTTGATTTTTACTCTACACTACTTAGAGAAACTTGGCAATTTTTGAAATGGAGAAGCCTCTGGGATCTTACTCTATTTTGAAAGTTTAAGTTAGCACTCTTTTTGTTTATATTTGAATATTAGAAATTGTCTTTCTTTAGATAAATCATTCAGAAATATCCATCTAGGAACTGGTCGTAGCCAAGGATCTCCTGATAGTATGAGTCTGGTTCACAATACATTTAATTTGATACGATTTAGAAATAAAAAGACAAAGTCTAGCTTTGTAGGAATCGATCGACTTTGAATAAAAGATTAATTGAACTTAATACATTTGAAATAATCTAATAGTACATCTAGAAACATGAATTATAACATTTAACGAGATCTATGATAACACTTTATTTTAATATAGAACTCTAATTCAGGTATGGAAACCCAAACAAAGATTTGGTTATAATATATTAAGAACATAAATCTATGACTCCTAATTAAATCTATTAAGAACATAAATCTATTTACAATGATTGAAAAATTTCACTCATTTTTCATGTATTCTGTTTTGTACAATCATCTCACATCTATTAAAAAAAAAACTTCTAGGAATCTTTTAGTTGTTTCTATAAACATAAAGAGTTAGATATAATTTTTTTATTTCTTTTTTAATTGGTACCTGTTTAAAGTGCTTGGAAGGAAAATTAAACCAAATGTATATTTTGTTTGTATCATAACAACTAAAAGTGATAACCTATTGTATCATAACTAATAAAAAGTGATAAAGTATTGTTAGAGAGCAGTATCATTATTAGATGACACAAAGTTGCTAAAATCTTCAAATATGTGACTTGGATATGGTAATGCGAGGTCAAAATTATTTAAGATGGATTAAATTACGATTTTAACTTCAAATAACTATTTTAAAATGAATTTATTAAATAATTGTTTTTAATAATAGTTTATGGCATAATTTTATTATATATTAATTTATTTATTATTTAAAAAAAAAAATGAGAAACAACTTTTTGTTTTAAACAAAATTTAGGATTCATATTTATTTAAAAGTATAAAGAAGTTGGTGAATTTTACTATTCTCAAATGTCAACTATACTATGTTTAGAATATTCAGGATTTTAAAAATTTTATTTTGTTTTGAGACATTGTTTATAATTTTTAGAGTAAAAAAAAATAGAATTTAACTTAATTGAGGAAAATGTAAATTTCAGAATTTTCTTTTAAAAAACATGTAAAATTATCCATAGAGGATATAGAATTTTCAACCAAATAGAAATATAACATGTGGGCACTTAAAATTATGAGATTTTCATGTTCTGTTAAGATTCAAGTAGTCCAAACTAAATGTAGTTGTACTTTTTTCACATAAAATTGTTATACTAACTAATTTAGTGTCAAATTGTTTTACATATTTTTAATTATTTCCAAGGAGGTTGAATGTTCCCCTCTCTAGAGAAGTTCTGTTCATGTCATGGACATATTGTTCTTGTGGAAACTTTGTATTAGATATGTTGATGATGTAATATGGTCAGCTCTTTCACATTAAGTAATTATTATACTTCTGGAAGATAGTGTATAGCAATTAGTTTGTAATCAATTTTAATTGATTTTTAATTGAAACGTAATGTATAAAATATTTTTCTTATAATTTTTCAAGATCAAATAAAAATTTACATTGAAATAAAAATAAAAAATAGTTTTAGAATATTTCAAATAAAAATTATATATTTTTATTTAAACATAAGCTTAAACTAACAATATTTATTTGTTTTTCACTTTAATTATGTAAATAATATTTGAAAAAAATACATATATTTGTGATGTGAATCTCATCATATTTGTTGTACTAAAATGTTTTATAGCAATGTAAATATACATTTATAACATTGTAAAATCATGCTCAATGATTTTGATGCCACTGTTAATTAAATTTTAATTGTGAAAGATAATTTTGGGCTCTTAAATTTATTAGCCACCGGTTCAGGTCTATGGACTTTCGTGAAACTGTCCCACCACCCTGGTTACTTCTGGGCTTAAAATGAAATCGACAAATTTATTATTTATTATTCGCTATGCAGAGAATTATGTAATAGTTCCGGTTTTGGTATTTGTGTCATACAAAATAAATTTGCTTATGTTATAGTTTATCTTTTATGTTAAGTGGTTTTTCAATGTTTTGGGTCATTGTCACAAGTCTTTATTGTGGAAAAAAGTTTTTGTTTAGAAATTTGACATATTTTGACATGTTTTTGTTTCGGTACTTGAATTAAGAATTAGCTAAACGGAACAGTCATGGCCGATGATGACAGATTAAGCAAAGCGTAGAAAATAATTCTTTCCAAATTTGGATGGAATATGTTTCATGCAAACATTCTCCCTAAGCTTCTAGATATTTATATTGAATTTCTTTTCCCCGAAGTTGAAGGCGATTCAGCATATTTGATTTTAAATTTAAAGGAAAAATTGTAGAAAAACAACAATCTTCTCACCAGTAGCTATGTCGAATTCTAACAGAATTCGTCTTCTATGACTCTATTGGCCAGGCCGCGATGATTTCAGAAACTTCACCGAGTAACGAGATAAACGACTCCTCTGACTTTTTATTTTTAAGAACTTTAAACTAAATGAATATAATTGTCTATGAAACTCAAGCCTTGAACTGAATTCAGCTGCAATTAACGGTGAGACTCCTAGAACTACAGTACTGCTAGAAGCATGTCTTATTATTATCAACTTATTCTTCATCTCGTTAATTGTTAATTGATGTAGGACATGAAGCAACAAAATAAGACTATTAAGAAATGAAATAGTTTCTATAATAATTTGAGTGCTTTTATTGTGATGTTATACCTGAGTAATGAGCACTCCTCTATGGCTCATCTTTGGCTTTAGAACAAGTTCATAGAAAGATTTTGTGTACAATCGATAGCAACGACCTCCTTCCATAGGATCTCCTACGTCTCCTACTATGGCGAGGAATCGTTCATTTTTTTTTTCAGCTCGGTCATGCATCGAAGAATTTAGATTAAAGATTTAAACTTTAGCCGGAACTTAATAAGTATAAAGTATTGAGTTTGAGAAAATAAAGCATTAAAAATCCGTTACCTATCATCATTGATAACGAGTACAAGGGGAAGCTCCATAAGGATTCTTTCTTCACAAAGGTGTATGTGGCAAAAATAAAAAAACATCCTCCAAGCAACTTTTTATTTAATTTAAGTTCATAAAAATTCAAAGTAAAAGCAATAAAACCATAAATTAATGGAGACGCTGTGGTAGACCTTATCGATGTCACACATCACCTCTTTGTTGATGTTTTTGTGTGGGTATTTGCTGGACTGAACAGTTGGGCTGATCCGTTGGAATATTCCTCTAACCTTTCCGATAGTAGACCTAAACCTTTCCGAGAGGGGGTTGATCAACTCAATACATAATGTACGGACTATCCAGCTCGAATTGGGGCTATTTTTTATAACTTAAAATTGGCATCTGGGGAGGACGGTATTCATTTCTAACGATAGCTGCCGAATTTATACGGGTTGATCAGGACCCTTTCTTTATTTGCCACAGAATGCTTGCTCAACCAAAGGGGGTCATATATTTTAAATGACAGTCCTTAACTGGGTGAGGTACATAGTCGCTAAGCCGCATGGGGAAATGATGAAAAACGAACTGCTTTTGGTGCGCTAAACACTCCTGAATATATCAATGTTTCCATACTTTTCATCTCTTATAAAGCATCACTCCTAGCCAGCAAGAAGGTGGCACCCATTATTCCTTTAAAACCCTTTTTCCTATCATTCCTCTCGTGTATACATTACCTCTAGAAGTTCAGCCTACGAAGACATAAGTAGCTTCCCGACATCCCATAAAATTGTAATATAACTAAATTTTGATGTGAACATAAATGCCGTCATTGAAGCATCATTAATGCATTCTTTTATTATTTGTGTTGAGCATGATGCACAAGTTGTGACTAAAATCTATTTCATATTTTTGTGTTTTGGAATTTCTTGTGCATTCCCTGTAATTGTAAGTTGTGGAGAGTTTGCAATTGTAAGTTGTGGAGAGTTTAGTATCACTTCTCTTTCACACATCACAACATAGGAACTAACCATAATAGATAATAAAGACAGTATGGTATAAGACATTAGAGGCATACTCTCATTGGATGTGACCATTATTTATTAGAGTTATTAAAAAAAATTAATATAAAATAGAATGGTCTTCATTGATGACCCTTGATGACTAAAATATTCATTCAATTATTGGCATCTACTTGCACTAATGCTTAGAATACAATGCCTTCACATGATAAATAAAATAATCAAACCAGGTGAATTCATGGATTTAATGGTTTTCGAATTCCTAGATGTTAATTCCAAAGGATTGATCATTGGAGACATCTATATTGGTAGGTCTGTGCATTTGCCTAAAGGTTCGTTTTAAGTTATTGTTATATAATACTTCAAAATTGGAAATCCATAAATTGTTATCAAACACTTCAAAATTTAAAATATGACCATATCTATATTCGGAAATGAATATTTATTACTACTGTTGTTATAATATTTATCATCCTTATTATTCTTATTATTTTTCCTCGGATGTCTCTATTGTTTCGATTATATTTCTATTTAATTTAACGATTTATTGCTCCGAGAAAGACATTTTACTCCGTATTTAGAGAAACGCAAGTCTTTTGCTCCGTACCTCTAAATCTATTTAGGATGGAGACGGGTACTTGTGATATATATAATATTGAAACTTCCTTGAACAATGAGTCCTATATATATATATATATATATATGTTGTATCACTCTAGTATACATCATAAATGATATCCATGGTCTAATTGAGATGCATTGCACATCTCAAAGACTCTATCTATCCACCTAAAAGGCATCAATAAACATAACAAATGGAAACAGATTAAGGCCTCTTAGTTAATATAAGGCGATCATAGACTAGAAAAGATGGCGCATGTCTATATGAAACCCAGGGCGTTGAAAATGGTGAACAACCATTTAATGTTTTCAATGATACGCTATAATATTGATGATAGGGAAGGAATCTAGGGTGCTAGAATTGCCTAAAATGTCCAGTAATTTTGTTGAAGAGGAATGACAATGTGGCATGATTAATATAATATTATGGGATTTTCAAAATCTCCAAAAGTAATGCATATCCATAGGCAAAATCTAGGTATTTCCAGAACTTTAGAAGGTAGTCGTCGTCCCAGTGTAGTATAGTATTCCTCTAGCGCAAATTTCTGGTTGTACAATGGGATAAGGCCACATGCACATTTGGTGAAATTGTTAACTTTCAAGCATGGCACCCAAGGGAAAGAAAATGTCCATAAGATATAGTCCCTGCACCTACATTATGTATCCCTTTAATCGTGGCTTTTTTTGCAACCGATATTCTAGTATGAGAGAACTTCTAATTGTTTTACGGCTTGAATTGAGGAGTTAAATAAAATTTCCTGCACGGACAAAGAGACAAGGATGGGTTTGCATTTCTATGCCAAAAAATAATGAATTTTTATCTCTCTCTATATGGTTAAAAGTTAGATTCCTTTTCTCTATAGTTTTCTGCGTTGGAAATATTTGGCAACTGCAGAGAAATTTCTTAAATTTCCATAAAAAATTATTTTGTCTCCTGTTTTGTGTAAAAAAACAGTCATATACATTTATCTATTGTTGAGTCTATATCAAAAAACAGTTTGATACCATTATAGATTACACAATGACTATGAATAATCTACTGTAATTTGATGTTAAGTTTGAGTGAAGCATTGAAGTTTACAGCTTCAAATTTTGATCCATTTTCAACACTTAATAAATTAGATTTTACTACTTTAAAATGAGAATCATTCTGACCTTGTAACATGCTTCACAGCCTTCTCAGTCTCCGAACCAAACTGGACATGAAAAAAAACCATGTCTTTGAGATTTTTGCGTGATATCCTCAATGTCTTCTTGTTCCTTCCCTGAGCTCACTTCATGCATGCGAAATTGCAATAACCATCTTCTTTGTGAACCATCTTCTCGACCTTTTCTATGAACTATTTACTTTTCCTTTTTCATATTCAATATGAACTATGAATATGCATCTTTGATGCTAAATCTTGTTTAAATATTAAATGCCATTAAGTGGAGAAAAATTAAATTTCTACTTAATTCTTATTTTTAGTTTTTTTTTTAACATTGATAGGTTTCTTTATATTTTAGAAGTTTTGGGTGGAATACCATCCATGTTTATGATCGATTTGTNTTATTATATGGTTGAAAATTAGTAATAAAAAATTATATATATATATATATATATATATATATATATATATATATCATGTGAGAACTGCACTTTGTTGTTGTTGGAAAAAATATAAAATAGTTCATGTGATAACTTCACTTAATTTCATGGTAATGTATAGTCTGTGTGACAATCGAACTCCATATAGCATCTTGGAGTCGCACTCATGTCAACAAGGTTTAGTCGAACTCCTAACAAACTCCTGTAAGCCCATGTGATAATTGCACTTAGTGGCATCGTTATGTGCAATCCATGTGACAGTTGGACTTCATCTCCATCTAGCAGTTGGGAGTTAAGCTATTGTGCATAAGTTATAGTCCAACTCCATCTGATATTGGGGTAGAGTTAAAGTGCATTTTGTGTAATAGTTGAACTAACTTTTTAAGATGGATCTATGTTTCTTTTTATTATTTTATTATTTTATGAGTCTACATTATTTTTATTTTTACTTTTTATCTTGTATGAGTTGTGATTCACGAAGGTAACATTATATAACATGAAAAATATGTGATAAACATGACCACATCTTCTCCATACTGGGTTGTAAGAACCTTGCTACTCTCGATGCAATTAATTAAAACTTTATACATTCGTTTTCAATGTCTTTTAAATTCATGGTTCTTGTTCAAAAATATTTTCAAAGCCGAAGTTGTGTGGTTAAGTTTTAGGTTTTTTAATGCATATCAATGCACAATCTTGTTGGACATGTGTTGTCTTCTTTGTAGGTTCCGAAAGAAAGGGGGGTTCAAGGGGGCAGAAGGGGCTAAATAGTCCCCCGCTAGGAGTTCAAGGGAATTACTCTTGAAATAAATGTTTTGGGTATGATTTTGGTATAGTTCATGGTTTTGTGGATCATTATATAATAATTATGGTTAAAGAATTGGGGCTTTGAAATCAAATTAGGGTTTTCTTATGATTTGACATTCTATTGTAAATAGAAAATGTCATCATTGGACAATATTAACATTCTCAAACTCTCGTGATATAATGATGTATCAAAAAGAAAAAGATACTAGTGTTGATTCATTCTAGTAGTACCCATAACTTCATTAATTGAAAATTATCCAAAATTCTCAATTCTTTTGCATATCCAATGCAAAAATTTCATTACTAATTATAGATGGAGGTACCATAAATTGTTCGTGGAATTTCCCTATTAACCTTATTGTGGGGGAATATATTGGATATTCCAATGATTGAATTACAAATAGATGGTATTGATGTTGTACTAGGGGTATAGTTGTTACAATTCGAGGGAACAATCACTCTTAATTTTCAAGAAATTTTCATGAGGCTTCTTCACAAACAAATTAAATTGAACTTATAGTTATTCTAGGGAAACCCATAAAATGCTAATCTCTAATGTAATATCCATATTCGATGCCCCTAAACTTGTATCCAAAAGTGTAAATGTGTACCCTATGATGGAAAGGAGCTCAAGGAAGAGGAGCCATAGGTAAAACATTGTAACTATGACTATAAATTCCAAATACGCGTTCTAAATTTTTACTTAGGATACTAAAGACTTGATGTGACTAAAATGATAGGGGAATGGAGTCCACTTGGGGGGAGGATTTGAATGGATAGGTAGCCACAAGTTCAACAATGGGTGTCATCAAGGTGTTTCAAGCACTTGAAAGTGATCAATGATGTTTGCTAATCAAACACTTAAGTTTATAAGTGTCGTATAAACTATTGTTAAAATTATTCCTAGATAGGGACAATGAAGAAACTACTAGTCACCGCAAGGAAAAAAAAACACTTATGAATGAATGATTAACATCACACTAATTATTACTAAGTGCTAATACCTAAAATGAAGTAGTTGATTGAGTTATCATAGATACATTGGTCTCATCAAAAGATGCCAAGAATTATTCTTAAGTTCCCAATCTAAAAAGAAATTAAGTATCACTATTTTTTAATAGTGATTTTACTATTAAGTACCATATTATATTTTACAACACACCATTAATAAATTCCTTAAGAAATCATAAATACCTATGAAATTACACAAAACCTCATCATGTATATGAATACATACCTCACAAATAAAATAAAGTGGGTACTTATATTTTATTTATATCTTATAAAGGGAATATGTATATTATTATCTTATGCAAAATACACAATTATCATATAAAAGAATGAATAAATAAATCAATGCATATATAACTAGTAGTAATGCATGAAAAAGTTGTAGCTAATGCATGGATAAATCATAGTTGCATGGATGATATTTGATGCAAGTACTACCAATAGATGATGGAAGGATAATCAATAGATCATGCAAGTTAACTATTAATGAGAGAATGTAAAGAGTTAAAGATAAGTTAACTAATTATCTTAAAATAAATTTGTGAAGATAACTAAAGTTAGGATAATTAGTTGAAGTTAAGTTAAAATAATTATGTTCATATTAATTTGTGAGTTAACTAAAGTTAACTAGTTAAGTTAATTACCTTTTGATTATTAAATAAAGATTATTTAGTGTAAGATAAAAATTAGTTAAATTTATTTAAGATAAGTTAGCTAGTTAAAGTTAGTTAAGAAAAGTTAAAGTGGTGGTGCTAGTTTCTAAATTCTAATTAAAAATCCATTTTAAATGGAATGAAAATCTATCTCCAAGGGAGATGTAGGGAAAATTAGAGGGCCCCTTGCTATTTGTTTGAGACACATAGAAAGATAGAGAGATTCCCTTGCTATTTGTTTCACACTATTTTGTTGGATTCATTATGGAGAAGGACAATTAAAGGAGGAATGCCTCTATTAAGGTAAAATCTCTTTTTTTTCAGAAATTTGGAGAAAATTACATATTGGGCAAATTCAAGATTTCCTGGTCATGACTCTAGAGGGTTTCAACTTTCTCCAAATGGTTTTGAGTGTGAAAGGAAATGGTATGCTGAGTCTTAATACATAAAAATGTGGTTTATGGGCACTTTGTATCTAACATCTAACTTTATATCTCTTCAAGCCTTTTGGGGGGTTAACGAGAAACAATGCAAATTTACTAGGGAAATGTGGTCGACTAGTGTTTCTTGGCTTGGTTGAAAACACCACCAAAACTTTGCAAAATTCTTATGGAGGGATACTATTCAATTTAACACATACTAACGGACCTCATGCACTCAATTTTTGAATCACAAATTCATTTTTACATGTTACTCAAGTTTGCACAACTTTGGTTAATTTCTAGGTTTAGGCTACCGAAACCCAAGTTGCCCCAAATGCACCCAAATTAATTCAAATTATGTATGGAAGAGATTGACAAGTCATAGGAAATCCTAATTACTAATATTAATGCTCATACAATTTCTAGTTGATTGTGAAAATTTCTTTTGGCCATAGGGAAAGAAGGACAAAAACACTAGGGAACATTTGTTAAAATCCTCAAGGGTAGATGACACTTTTGGCTCTCCAAATGTAGTACAAACCTCCCAAATTTGAGAACAAAGTATGGGGATGAATATAAGACACCGGGGGATATAATTAAGCATGGGTATTAGTTCTTCAAACTGGTTATAAAATAAAATATTCGTATGATAACTTTCAGTAAAATTGTTTAGGAGGAAATGGCATTCCTAGCTCCATTTTAACTCATAAAAACTACATGGAATAGTTCATAACATGACATGATGAATGGAGACCATATATGACATATAAATTTATTCATAAGTAGAATTTAACATCAGATAACTTCATTAATACATATCATATATATAACTCCTTTGAAATGGAATCCAAACAAATGAAAACTAGTCATTTGAACTCATGGGAATGCAAGTCTTTCACACATGGATTTCTGATATTTCGAGTTATAGTGAATATGGACATAAGAGTAAAAAGATATGAATCATATATTTCTTCCCCATTATCATCAAACTCATAGAAATTTCCTCATACAAATATGTTATGCAACTCTTTCCAAAATGGAACCAAATACATGAGAACTACTCATTCAAGAGCATGGGAATGCAAGCCTTTCATACATGTATTTTTTATATTTCAACTTAGAGATCATATGGAAATGAGATTACATATCCATGCATCATATTTCATGGATTGATAACCAAATATACTCATAAAAGTGCAAGCACCACTCCACCAAGTGTGCCCTCAACATGAGAGTATGGGGGAATGAAGAAGAAGGAATGAGAGAATAGTGGAATATACGAGAATTTGAGTGCATAGTCCTTAAAAATGCAATTAGAAATACTAATTAAGATCCAATGAGAGTCCTGAATTTCCTCTCCATCAACCAACTTGAAAAAGAATCCAATTCCCTTGAAATTAGTTCACAAGCAAGGAGAGCGAACAATCACCGTGCAATGACAAGCAAAAACTCTCCAAAATTCCAAAGGATAGTTAAAAAAATGATCAAAATATATTACCGTTCCTCATGAAATCGTTTTATTAATTTCATGATGGCTTCTAAGGTCGAATATCTCTCCATGGGATTCCTCCAACTCATCATAGTGCTTTATTAACTCTCATGACACTTGCCTTCCTCTTCATGCTCCAATTCTTTCCCCAATTCGAATGGCTTCCTCTAATTCCGAAATTCGACCTATTAGTGGCTATTTTTGGACATATCATGTGATATTTGTCATATGTCTGAAATCAGGTCTGAATTTGTCATATTTGTTATAGAATCTTTCATCATTTGTTGTCATATAGTGCATGGAATCTCCTTCCAAGTGGAACACCTTGTCTTCTGGTCTCTTCATCTTCCAATGGAGTTACTCTCCTTTACCTATTCGAATTCCTTGGTTCATTATATGATATTTTACAACAAAACACCCTCCAACAACGTTACATTACCTACGTGTTCGAATTTGGATGAAGATCATGCCAAGTATGTGGATAATCTAGTCATCCAAAGGCTCCACTAGCTTCCAAGTGTCTTCATGAACCTATGCCACCTTATTTGATTAAAATTTATCATTGATGTGACCCATTTAAATATGAGTATGGTAAACTAAATTCATTTTGGGTCCCATAACCCCTTATTACAAAATTTATGTCTCCATCTCAACTTAGGGAACTAGTACGCTGGTGGAACATTATTTGCAAGAAACCTTATTTGAAAATTATTTAAATGGGGACATGAGAATTAAAGGGATAATTCCACAACTAAAATGGGAGGAGATCCTTCAAGATATTGGAAGTCTTCAGAGAGATCAATATATCCATGGAACCATCCCGGGAAAGAAAGACAACCTACATTGGAGATTCAAATTTTGTGATGACAATCTCTCGAGCAAGCTAGACTTATTGAATGAGGTGAACTACATTTCAGATTAATATATTTCAATTACTAAGGGATGTACAGACCTACATCCATGCATAAACAAAAATATATAAATTTTTAAATTAATTTCTAGTATGCAAAGGAAGAGAGCATAGCCCTCTTGAGACTGAACCACTTTCAACTATTATTTCTAGTTTTTAATTATTATTTGAATATTTCGGTTAAATATTTGAAAATAAATCCCTTCAATAACAGTACGGATCTTTTTAATAGGTCCCATTCCATGAGGAAGGGAAGGAACATAACACCATTGAAAGAAAGTTATTCAGTAGAGGGCATGGAATATAGGCCTATACACACAAGAAAGGCTAAGACTGAGAGATACCACTTCCCGAAAGAAAAGAATAAAAACACTTAAGAGTGAAGGAACAAAGAAATTGGATATGCTCTTTTCTAATGCTAGTTAAAAATCTATACCTTGAAGAGATTACAGTTTTTTATTGAATTTAAATTAATTATGTACAAAGCTAGGAAAACCATACCAAGAGAAAAAAAAATTGGTTGCATTTAATTTAATTATGCACCGGGTCGACGATCCATGCCCAAGAGAAAACATTTTTTCCAATAATGTCAAAAGAGACATTTTTTCACCTCAGTTTGGATCCTTGGGTGGGGTGTAAATGGAGACATGTTCTACCTCAAAATTTGGTTGAGAAACTACATTCTATTAGTGTTTTCTCCCTTCAGGATATTAGGATTCCTTTCTCGTTTGTGTTGGAATAGGATTGGCTACCTGCTGAATATAATGGATTAGTTGAACATGAGGACGTTTCGGTCTGGAATGGTTATTCGTCTTTACTTAAAGCAAGTCATGTGAGATTATATAATGTGAATGATAAGTTGGTCTAGAATTTGTCTAAATCTGGAATTTAATCTCCTAAAGAGGGCTATTTGCATTTACTGGACAGATCTGAGTTGGAAGTTTGCTGGTGGCGGAAAGTTTTGTGGAAACTTAAATGACCAATAAAAGCAAAAAAAAATTGTTGGTTTTTATTTTCAAATAAATATCTTACTTGGGATGTTTTAGTGAAGAAAGGCAGGGAAGATCCAGGAAGATGTTCCTTGTGCAAATTAGAGGCTGAATCCAATTCTCATTTTAGAGTATCTTGTCCTTTCACTCAGAGTGTTTGGCTTATTATTCAAGACAAATTAAGAATTAAGAATCTTTGGTATGGGGATTTTGTTTTTGACTGCATGAGAAATTGGTGTTTAAACATGGAGGTCAAGAATTTAGTTTCTTTACCGATTATTGTTCTTCTCAGGTTTCTCTTTTCAGTTTGGGACCGATGAATTCTTTCTCTCAGAACAATTTAGTGGTGAAGATCAGATCAATAAATGTTGAAATTATTGACAAATCTCTTCCGTGGGGGTATTTTGATGGTTCTGCTATTGGAGAACCAAAAAGATGCTTGGCTCAAGGTATGTTGTTTATTTCCAATGAACATTACTTTTCATTTAAAGCTGGTTTAGGCTTTGGCACCAATAATCTTACAGAACTTTGTGCTTTAAAGCTGCTACTTACATTGGCTAGGGAGAATCATTTTTCAAAGATTCATAATTTTGGAGATTCTCAACTGGTCATTAATTGGGCTAATGGCAAATTTCAATGTTTGAATCTAGAACTTTTACAGGTCCTTAATGAAATTAATAGACTATCAGATTTTTTTGAGCTTGTGGTTTGAAAGCATATATATCGAGAAAGGAATTTCCAGGCTGATGCTCTTGCAAAATTTAGGGATTTGGTCATATATGGGTACTGGAATGTCAAAGAGTATCGTGGTCTAGTTTGCACTGATAGTTTTCAGCAGTTCTGATTTATCCATTTCGACAGATGCCTCTTTTTTCATGTACCTGCTAGTTGCCTTAGCCAGGCATTGTAATTTTGAGTTTTTTGGTTTTGATCTGAATGCTTTATTTTTTATAAACTTTTATGATGATGTAAAAACATTTCTAGTATTGAACTATGTATTCATCCTTTTGAGTTCTATTTTGTAAATAGCAATCTTCATATTGTTATGATATATTTTGCAGAGTTTTTACTTTTGCTAGTTTTTGCCTTGTATGGAAAATACAATGAACTGATGTAATTATCATATATTATGAGACCTTTTTGTTTAATTTGTGACAATGGACAGGATATTGTTCCATGTGTACAATGTAAATATATTTTAAGATTTTTTTCTATGAAAAATGAAAAAAGAGAAAACATTTTTTATAGTATTTAATTAAGAATGGACAAAATTGGGAAAGCCATGCCGAGATGAAACGCTTATGATTGAATTTAAATTACTTATGCACCATTTGGGTAATCCATGCCAAAGAGAACATTTTTTTGACGGTATTTAATTAAGAGAAAACCCAAGAAAGTTTTAAGGAGAAATGCTTATTTAAAAGTTTAGAACTATAAAATATTAATCCATATCGTTTTTAAATAAATAAATTTATAAAGATTTTATATACTTTATGTAATAATTTGTCTATTTTCTATTTTTAGAGTGAAAAATCTTTACCCATAAAAATTGAATGAAACAGAGATTCAAAAATTGCAAATTGTGAATTTCAACTAATTATGTACTACCTGGACAATCCATGCCAAAGGGAAAACGTTTCTAAAAAAAATTAATTATGTATGCACGAAATGGGAAATCCATGCCAGAAACAAGAAAAGGCACGAAATGAAAAATCCATGCCGGAAACAGGAAAAGATTGACTTTATTTTTATTTAAATTACATGCCAAATGGTTTGGGCGTCTCCCTTGAGGAGGACAACGCACAGTATAAAACATGTGACTGAGTTTAAAACTAAAGATTGTCCTGGAATAAGATTTAACCTATGCTATTTAAAAGATAGTTGGGGATATCCATTTACATGCTAACCAAAACATTTGACTGTTTAAATTTTCTTTAAATCTGAAAATTGGAGAGGGTTGTCCCTTGAAGATCAATCCAATGCTATCCAAAACGATTGATTGTGTTTCTATAGTAAGGATTGCGGTCTACTTATCATAATCTTTTAATGATTTCTTTTAAGAAATTGAAGGCTCCATGTTGGAGAGGCGACCCCTTTTTATGTTTAATATATTTTTCCAAACATAGAACTTGAGTCAAGAAAGGCATATCCCAATGAATGTAACCTTGGAAATTTCTAGGTGGTGGGCATAACTCAAAGACCCAATTCGTAGTATATACGACCCAATTCGTAATATATACGGATGCCCTATGTATTATGGGCCGTGTTTTAACTCAAACAAAAAATATCTAGTTTGGAATACTTACACTTATTTCATAACTTCATTCGAAACTGTATTGTAAAACGTTCTAATCAAGAGTAGATAAGGAATTTACTATAAGGGCATAGTCTTCATCCTTTGAGTTATAAGAGAGAAATATGACTCTCTCCAGAAATTTTATATCATCCTAGTGGATTGAGGCCCACTTCGGGGTTGGCCTCAAATTATATGCCAAACATAAAGCAAGTTTTGTTTGGTGGAAAGTTGAAGTCAAGTCTTCTATACGTTAAGTTGCACAAGTCTTCTTACTCCACATAAGTTATTTGGAAGGGCTTTATAAATACCATTACTTGGCTCGGAATGGGTCTTACATGGATGGCAGGAAATGGTGAAAGCATAAGAGTTGGCGTGGATCCGATTCTGGGTTTGGGTACATGATTCGTTCTGCCAGAGGATCTACGTACTTATTTGGAAGATTATGGTGTTATATCTCTTGCTCAAGCTAGAAATCATTCTATTGATGCCATGAATTATTGGCTCTCTGCCACAGACTTGGATCTTGGGGGAGAATGGTACTCTCTCTGGGAGAACTATGTTAGAGGTCTGGAACTAAGATCTCAGGCTCTATAACTATGGAAAAAGTTTATGAATGCTTGGTGGACCACATAAAAGAGCTCGATTGGGATTCTTCCATCGTCTCCCAAGGTTTATGGAATTTCAACATACCGGAAAAAAATCCGATGCTTTATTTGGCTTCTCATAAAAAATAAGCTTCTTACTTGGGATCAGCTTATTAAATGGGGCTTACAGGGTCCAAGATTTTGTTAGCTGTGCAAAAAAGGGGAAGAAAACACTCAGCATCTTTTCCTAGAGTGTATGTTTACGAAGAACACCTTTGTTGCAGTCACTGAACAGTTCAATTCTGGATCTTTTTATTTTGTCTCTGCTGGTGATACGGTCCGGTTGCTTCTGGAAAATTGGGTCAGAAATCACTTGCTAAACTTTCCAAAGTTATACTTGCCCTTCTTTACCTTATGGGATATTTGGAAACACAGGAATTTATGTATTTTCGAAGGGACAATGCGAGCTGTTTATCCAGTCCTTCAACATATTGAAATGCTCTTCCATTCTTACCATGTGCCTTTAAAAAAGTTAAAACACAGGCTGATTGGAATGCCGCCAAAATTGGAGTATCCCTGTGGATTTTTCGATGGTGTAGCCGCCAAGAACATGGGGGGGGGGCAGGATTTGTTCTGTTCTTGAGTAGTTCTCATAGTATACAGTTTTCTATGGGCTGTGGAAGAAGTACCAATACAAAATCAGAACTGTTGGCTCTGTGGGCTATTCTCTCTGTCTCAAAGGAATTGGGAATTCCTCTTCACACACTTTTTGGAGACTCCCTTGTGATCATATCATGGGAAACAAGAAAAGTATCTTTGAACTTACCCCATCTGAATCATTGGTGTCATGATTTGAGAGACTTACTACAAAACTTTCCAGATTTGAATATGAAACACATATACCGTGAGCATAACCAGATTGCAGATAGTCTCTCAAAATCTACTCTTTCTCTGGATTCAGGCTGTGGAAATTTCCAGGAATATTGGGATGACAAGATTACAGATCATGGTGATTAACAGTTTTTTTAGTAATGTGTTGTCTCTTTAAGCACCTTTATTTGATGTTTTTTGTAGAGAGCTAAGAAGCTTCATGAGGAGACTTTCTGTCATCTTTTTATGCTCATGCTTTATGTCATTTTTGCTCATGTCTGGAAATAGATAAAAAATTGACCTGTTCACTCAGGAGTGATGATAAAAGCCTGATACAAAACAGGTTGTTTCTTGCTTGCGTGTGGTATGATGATTATGTCTTTGCTGATCCAAAAGGATCCCTATCAGAACTTTCTTTGGAGTCAGTCTCCGTTATGATTGTACATGATGATCTTTGATTCTATTGAATAACAGGATCTGGTATTTTTTCTGCTGAAAAAAAAAGTATTCTTTAACTGATATTTTTTATTGTTCTTTAAACTTGTAAAGAAATATTGTTGAATGCTTTAAAAATAAATATGATTATTATAAATGCACATGAGTTTACAATGTGGTTTAAAATGGTATGAAATGAAATGTACTAATACTGTGTGGTAATGTCAGGGAAAGCCTATTATTATGAGTGTGTTATCTCCAATCCCTTATAAGAACTAATATCTTACAAATGAGTTGAATGAATTCGTATTTTTATTGTATAAGCATATACATATAATTGTTGAGGATGTACATAATAATGTTGACATGTTATATAGAGACAAACATGGACAATTAAGGAGATCATGTTTAAGGAAAATTTTCATACCCCATTTCCCAAAATAGTGTTGAGGAAATTGGGTACATTAAAAGTTGTATGAGATCTAAGCTAGAACACTACGGCCTATGGACTCGCATACATATAGGTATGTTGTGTACTATGTGAAGTATTAATTGTTGAAATGCAAATTATTTGCATTGATTGTTTACCTTGTTCAACATGCATGACTTAAGTTGATTAAGCGATATGTTTTATTTAGCATGTGAATGCATGAAAGTAGATAAGCTTATAACTATCATATAGATTTGAGGTAAATGATTATCATTGCATATGTGTTAAAAGATGTTGAGATAGACATTTGCATCATAAGTCATGAGTACTATGGAAGCATACAAATAAAACCTAAAATCATTATGATGATAGTAGAATGTTATAGTGATAAGAAATTTGACATTTGAGTCCATGGTATTGTCATGTGCATAATGTCGAGAAAATTCAAGTTTATGCATCAATTGTTGAGATTATGCTAGAAAGGTTAAATGCATAATATTGATTCATGGATTCAAAGATAGTTAAAAAGGGACATCCTGAAGAAAAACTAGAGGTAGCATTAAATCATAAAGTATGTTCAATCTTATAATAAATTAAGTTATGAATTATGCTTAAAGTACCAGTCTGTGAAAGATACACGGAAGTATAGTTATGACCATGTTTGTTGAAAAAGTATACATTGAGGTTATGCATAAGAACATTGTGTTGCGTCAAGATTTTATGTGCATTCAAAATAGGATTTTGTTGTGATATTTTATGTCTTTATTTTGATTAAAGAGATTAAGTTGTAAATAAATTCTCACAAGAAAATTGTTAGTGAAGGATGCAGGTGCACATGGGTGCAAGAAGCTTTGCCAAGTTTGGTAAATGGAAAGAAGTACATGCAGTAACTTCTAAAATTAGTTGTTATTCAATCAACGGATTTAGAAGATAGCATGTTTTAGAGTTAGACAAAACTGCGTGAATGAATTAATATATTTAAAAGAAACCGAATAGGAAATAAGACGATAGAGTTGAAATCCTATTGAAATACTTCTGAGAATGCTAAGTTGAATTAGTGGCATATGTATAGCAATTGATTTGGGAAATCAAGAATTGTTAGGAATGGTTCACACACATTTTGCAAAGATACTAGAAGTGTCAAGTTATACAATTAGTTTATATGATATTGTTCTTCAAGTATAGAAGGAATTAATACAAGGATTGATGTTGATTCATAGGGCTCTAGATCATTAAGATTCAATTACCTTGACTATGTTAATTCAACGTTGAGTCGAAAGAATTTGGAGAATTAGTATTATTGTCTATGACTTGATGTTGAGTTGGGAGGATTCTCGAGCATCAAGATTACCTAGAATTACTATGATTTATAGAAGGATATGATGTTGAGTTAATAGTATCTAGAACATCAAAACTATTAAGACTTATCATGTTTATGTTTTTAGTAAACTCATGAACAACAAGTGTAGTTAGTGATATAATGAATATGATATTCTAATTTCTCAATGCTTTATATGTCATGGTGACTGACAAAATTTTGAGGTTACTGTAGGTACTAGGCTATGGTAGCTTCAATAAGACCAAAATTAAAAATAAAATGTAAATTTATGAAACCTGCAATAAAGAGCAATAAACTTAAAGTCAATAAAGAATTATGAAACATTGTATCGAGTCATGGGCGATGTCGTGATATTATAAGGCTCTTGAACTTTCAAGAAATATTTATACACTAAAAAAAAATATTTAATAAAAATGAAGAAAAGAGATTGAATAATAAAGGTATGAGTATAAGAAAGAGAACCTGAATTGGAATAAGTTCCTTTCCCAAAAATAAAAGTTGCATAGCATGGACATTATAGGGGGTCATGGTCCCTAGTACACTGGAGGGTTCTATTATAGGTCATTGAGCGCTCAGTTTACCATGATTAAGAATATGGCTAGTCCACTAAGTACTATGAGATAAAAGGGTTATTATTTACATGACTCTACAAAGGGATGGTAAAGAGACCTTGTCAATACTCTGCATTAGTAAATAAAGATATAAAATAACCTTGAAATTCCACTAGGACTATAGAAAAAGTAAGACTCATTATCGAATTCAATGTTGAGCTTGTAGGATCTTGAGCACTTAAATGTCTTGAGACTAGTTATGATGTTTGAATTTGGCGTTGATCTTGTAGGCTTGAGAGCACCTGAATAAATTAAAATTAATTATGATTTCTGAAATTGGTTTTGATCTTGTAGAATTTGGAGCACCTAGATCAGTTTAAACAAGAATGAATCACTAATTACTTGGTGTATTGTGAGTAGTTCGTGTACCCTTAGCACTTGTTGTGTTAGTTAGTAAATGGTTGTGTTATCACCCCAAATAGTAGAGATAATAAATAATCCAAGGAAGGGTATCGTCCTAGTGTTTGATGAATTATGAGTAATGTGAATACTATGTGTTTTGAGATTTTTTTTATAATCATGGTTTGTTGAGATTATGCTTATCTTACGTTCATATTATGATAATGTTATGATTGTGTTATGTTCATGTTCTGATTATGTTATGCTTATATGATGAGAATTCATACATGTTGAAAAACAAGCACTCAAATTAGCTAAAAGTACTTAGAAGAAAGTTCTTCCATACAGAGGATATGGATGAACATTTTATCTTAAATTGTGAACTATATGCATATCATGTGTGACTAATAGATAGTACAAGTACATGAAAATAACAAAGTAAATCTTTGTGAGAGAAACAAACTCTAAAGTACTTGTTATGAAAAGGAAACAATGGATGTTGCAAAGAAATTATGGTTCATGCTCTGCCTGGTTTTTAATGATCATGTGTATGCAGCGGGTGTGTACAAGCTGATGAGGTTCTCTTTTGACGCGTTAGATGCAATAGAAAACTAAAAAACATGTAGCCATCAACTTGCATGGATATTTTGAGACACTTACACAATGAATATTGCAATGAGTAAAAAACAAAAAATGTAGGAAATTCAATGACGTTTCCAAATATATAAATTTTTTCAATTGAAATTGTTGTTAACTATATAAAGTTAGATATTTTATAACGAGAACTTTTTATTTTTGGGACAAATTATAAGGTATATGTTTTTGTGGGTGCAACCATTGAGTGACTAAATGATGGAATAAACTTACGAAAATTGGTAGACATATAGAGAACATATAGTACTAGTGCACGACTATTTTTCCAATAATAAAAATAATATTTTTAATATTTTTTTTAATTATCTAAGAGATCAAACCTCGAAAATGGTATTTCAATTGTGGGTGTAGCGTTTGAATGTCTTAATGCAATTATTTGGAAATGGGTTTTTTATAGCATATAGAAGTCGGTGTTTTTTAGTACACCATCCAATTTTTTTTTAATGGTTGAGAAATGAAATAAATAAGGACGAAACACTAACCATGTGTTTTTTGAGTTAAGGAGTGATGACATAAGATAAATAAGAAAAAAATAGAAAAAATATGTATTCTTGTTAAAATTTACATATTTGGAATCTGCAAACAAAACCATATATGTTTCTAAAATTTCATAAAAAATGGAGGTGTGCATCATACTATAACCAACATTTAAACATGAGCATATTGAAAATTTGGATATAATGTTGAATTTGCCATGGTTTATCATACTCCAAGGCATATGCATGTTGAATTCGAAGCAAAGTTCGCAGCAAACACATAGGCACCATACAAGCATGGGTGGAGGATCGACCTTATCATTTGGAGGGAATACATTTTTCAATTTAAACAGAATAGGAGCATGTTTTATTGAAGCAAAATGGGAGCACGTTTTAGAAAAGTACAACATGCACATGTTTTTAAATACTACAATGAGTGCTTGTTTTGTCAATTATACC
>LPNX010267930.1:154000-187851 GCA_001517045.1 Pseudotsuga menziesii | reverse complement strand
ACACACACACACACACACACACACACACACACACACACATCCCTATGTCTCCCCTAACCACTAAGGAACCCCCCCCATTCTGCAGGTTTTATTAAAGAAAAACAGGAGAGCATTTTACTGAAGCAAAATGGGAGCGCATTTTTGCAAGGTAAAACATGAGCGCGTTTTTGTGTACTATCATAATTGGCATGCATGTTGGAAGCCTTGGGACTAAGCTTGGCAAGGTCGGGATTGCTTAGGATGATTTCTATTTTATGGATCAAGAGTGATGTACTTCACTCTACCATTGCATCCATAAGGTCCATCAACGTTGTGCACTCACCCATGCACACATTTAGCACTGAAATTATGGAAAAAAATGAATTTCTTGTGTAAATACATGTTTGAAAAGAAAAGAATATTGATGAAATTAAAGAAGAGATGCCAAGGAAAGCAAGGAAAATATATAAAAAATGTAATTAGAAGGACAAATGAAAGATGAAAACATAGTTTTGAAGGATACAATCATCGAGGATGACTTTATCCTTAAGGGGGGTGGATGCAATATCCCTCTTCTATGCCCCTATACTTATAACCAGAAGTGTAAAGGTGTACTCACTCATGGAAAGGAGCTCAAGGAAGAGGCTCCATAGGTAAAAATTTGTAAGTATGATTGTAAATTCCTAAGATACTTTGTGATTGAAGACGTGACGTGACTAAAAGAATAGGGGCATAAAATCCATTAGGGGGGGGAGTTGAATGGTTGGGTATTCATATGTTAGATGGTATGTGTCATCCTAGTGTTGGGGGGACTTAAAACTGAGCATTGATGTTCACTAATATAACACTTATGTTTATAAGTGTCATATAAACTATGATTAAAGTTATTCCTAGAAAAGGAACAAAATAAACTACTAGTCACTGCATGGTACAAATAAACACCTATGACTTAACGATGAGCATGAGGCTAATTAATACTAAGTGTTAATAAGTAAAATATAGTAGTTGGTCTAGATATCGCAAATACCTTGCTCTCACAAAATATGTCAAAAATTATTATTAAATTCTTAAGATAAAAAGAAACTAAGTATCCCTATTATTTTGATAGTGATTATACTGTAAAGTATCATATTATATGGAACAACATGCCATTAATGAGTACCTAAAGAAATCATAAATACTTATAGAAATTAGACTAAACCTCGCGATGTATATGAATACATACATGAGAAATAAAACAAAGTGGGTACTTCCATTTTATTTATATCGTATTGACTAATTTCTAATGAAAGGATAACCAATACATCATGGAAGTTACCTATGAATGGGAAAAGTAAAGTCTTAAAGACAAGTTAAGTAATTATCATAAAATAAATTGGTTATAATAACTAAGGTTAATATAATTGGTTAAAGTTAAGATAAATTAATTAATTTGTAAGTTAACTAAATTTAATTAGTTAAGTTAATTATATTATATTATGATTATTAATTAAAGATTAGTTAAATTATGCTAAAAGTTAGTTAAAGTTAACGAGTATAAGCTAATTACTTAAAGTTAGTTAAGTAAAGTTAAAATGGTGGTGCTAGTTTTTAAATTTTAATTAAAAAACCATTCTAAAAAGGAATGAAAAGTGCTCCCCAAGGAAGATGCAGGGAAAGAGAGATCCCCATTGCTATTGGTTTGGCACTATTTTGTTGGTTGCGTTATGGAGAAGGAAAATCCAAGGAGGAACACCTCCATTCAAGGGAGAATTCTGCAACGACAATGGGGAGGATATCCTTTGAGATATTGGTATTCTTTGGAGAGATCAATACGGCCATGGAATCGTCCTGGGAAAGGGAGACAACCTTTCCTTACTTGCTTCATGCTTTGGAAATTTGAATTTTGTGACGATGATCTCAGGAGAAAGCCAGACCCAATTGAATGAGGTAAATTTCATTTCAAATTAATAAATTTCAATGACTGAGGGATGTGCATACCCAAATCCCCACATACACATATATGATATATGTATTGTTAAATTAATTTTTAGTGTACAATGGAAGCTTATTTCTGGTGTTTAAATATTATTTGAACATTCCAGTTAACTCTTGGAAGAGAAAACATTTTTTTTTTAAATTTAAATTAATTATGCACAAAGCAAGGCAATTCATGATAAGAGATTTTTTATTATTAATAATTATGCATTGGATGGGTGATCCATGCCAAAGAGAAAATGTTTTCTAAAGTATTTAATTAAGTATGCACAAAGTTGGGAAAGCCATTCCAAGAGAAAACGTTTTTATTGAATTTAAGTTTTTATTATGCACCGTCTAGGTGATCTAGGCCAAAGAGAACATTTTTTTTTTGACGGTATTTAGTTAAGTATGCCAAAGAGAAAATGTTGTTTTATTGAATTTAAATTAATTATGCACCTGTTGGCCGATCCGTGCCAAAGGAAAAACATTTTTGACATAATTTAATTAAGTATGCACAAGTTCGGAAATCCATGCCAAAAATAAGAAAAGATTGACTGTATTTTTATTTAAATTCCATGCCAAATGGATTTGGGCGTCTCCCTTGAGGAGGACGACACACAACAGAAAACATGCAACTGAGTTAAGGATTGCTATTTAGTTATCATAATATTTTAATGTTGTGTTTTAGGAAATGGGTGGCTCCATGTTGGAGAGGCGACCCATTTTTATATTTAATATATTTTTCCAAACTTAAAACTTGAGTCAAGAGAGAACTATTATAATATATGTAAGCGTGGACACTTGTAGGTGGTGTGCATAGCTCAAATACCCAATTCGTAATATATACGGATTTCCTATGGATTATGGGTCGTGGTTTAACTCGAACTAGAAATATTTAGTTTGGAATATTTACACCTATTTCATAACTTCATTTGAAAGTGTATTGTAAAAATTTTGTGAACCACAAGGTTTGTCATTACCAAGTTAAATGGTAATCTACTCAAGAGTAGGTAAAGAATTAACTATTTAAGTTTAAGGACATAGTCTTCGTCCTTTGAGTTATAAGAGAGAAAGATACCTCTTGGTAGAAGATTATATATCATCCTAGTGGACTTTGGCCAAACTCGTGTGTGGCCTCTCGACAAGAAATCCTACATCTCTCAAAGAGCTCGGTTGGTTAGGTTAAAATTTTAAGTTGTTAAATAATGCAGCTTTGGAAGATATTTTTATTGTATTATTGTTGTACCTCCTTCGGGACATGTTATTGATGTACTTGGTTGTGTGTTAAAAGATGAATTTGTTTAATAATGTGACTTTGGAAGATATTCTTATTGTACTTTTATTGTATTATTGTTGTACCTCCTTCGGGATATGTTATTCATGTACTTGTCATGTAAATGGATTTGAAAGAGTCAATGTAGCCGCTACGTTATAAGTCATGCACCAACAAGAATATTATATAAATGTTATTTTGAGTCTCCCTAGGTAAGTTGGCCTTGTTTAGAGAAATAGGAGGACCTAGTTAAGCAAAAAGGTCACTCACTTGATGAGTATAAATAGAGAGACACTCCTCTCATTTCAACACACCTCACACTCAAGCAAGTGTGCATGACATAGAAAGAAGAGGCTTGTTGGAAAGGGGAGATAATTGAGGTTTTATTTGGGGTTTATCTTGGTTTTGCATTGCACTTGGTGATGGAATCTATAGTAAAGATTTTTCTAGGTTTTCTCCCTTGTGCTTTCCTAGGATAAATCTATGTGTTATTTTTTTGTTGGTGTGCTTGTCTTTCTTTGAGTGATCCTATTACATATGGTTATGATGTTATGATGCTAAATGTTTTAAGATATTGCACAACTATTAAAATTCTAACATTATATCATAGCTACCATGAAAGAAGTCTTTGCGCATCTGTAACACTGCTACTACTGCAACAATCAGAGATTAGGGATTCATACTTGAAACCCTAGAAGGAAAACTCTAGTCATATGGGGAATTTTTCTACAACTTGATTTTGGTGAAATTACAGAAGCTAAAACTTGGACATGCAGAATATTAAATGTGGTGTACCTTTTGTGGGAGTTTCAACCTCATTTTTTATTTACTTTCTTATATATGATCCATACAAAATAGGGTTCCAACCTCTTCCATAATTTATTTTTAAATAGGTAACTTGGGGAGAAATGCTATATATTGGGATATGAATATGCAAATCGAAATTCATAATATTTGCTAGAAAGGGAATGGACTTTAGTTTCTCTAGTGCGAGTTTCATAACCCTAAGTTGAAATAGTGACACATGGAAATCCACACAAGTTCCGTATAGTGAACTAGTCCATACAGAGGTCACCTTAGGAAACTTAGCATAAGTTCTAATTGGTTAATACAATATTGTTTTAACCTATGGGATTGGATAGAGGGAATACTATAATAACTCAGGAAGAAATTGCATACCTTTATGCACATAAATTTATGATATATATCGTAATTAAGACCAGACAATTCAACACTAGAAATTGAACGAACTAGGGAATCACATATTTTGCAGTTTTGTCCATAGATTTGCGAAAAAGCATTATACTACTCAAAATCCTTAAGGAAGTCCACAAATCTATCCAATGAGATATTCAAGTCACCAAAGTTGAAAAAAAAGGGTTTGTTTCTCAAATTCTAGGTCCAACACAAACAGTTTTTGAGAAAAGATTTGGAGCAAGCATCTAGTTGAAGCATTCTTATTATCAGCCAAAATGACACTTCTCCGTCTGAGTGCTGACATTCATCATGTCGGTACACAAAAGGACAATTTGGATTGAAGTGTCCAAAAAAATATAGATGTGTATGACCTTTGATGCATTATCTTCAGACCAACCTTATATATTTTTATTCTAAGTTTTGGGTTGCATACGCAACTATGTTCATTGCAACTCGCATGTCATGCCCAACTATGTGCATTGCAACCCACGTATACCTTGCATACGCGAGTTCCCTTTGAGAAACCTGTGTATCATATGCGCATTGCCAATATTAATACTCACGTAAACCTTAATTCGATCTTAAAAAATATAAATCATGATTAGAGGAGATTAGTTGGGCCCTAATCCATAACTATCCCAAGTGTCTCAACCATCCTAACCTTCGACACATCTCTATTTCCAAAAGTATAAATAGAGGCCTTGGGATGGGGCTAATCAATCAATTTTTGGAGAGAAAGGTTCTGCTGGTGGTATACCTTCAGAGTCTTGGAGCAATAGAACTCAGAGTCCTCGGTTGCAGAGGAGTCCTTGTGTCAGAAGCTGGGTTGTATTCTTACCTATTCACTATTTGTTAATAAAAAGAATTCTTCTTCCAATATTGTATTGTGATCATCTTATGTATATTGGTTTAATGAATATGTTCAATGATGTTATTAATATGCTTTCCATCTAACCTCTTATTTATATACATATGAGATATTACTTGAAGAATTGGATCTTTGTAGGTTAAGAGAAGCATCCCTAGAAGCTTTGGAGAGGATTGGAGCAAGAGAAGATCAAGCTTGGATCAACTGTTATAAATCGGGTAAGACAAGATATCTTTCTATTCTCCTTCCATTTTCTATAAAAGTTGATTGTATGCAATTCTAGTAGTAAGTTGGTTACCCCAAACCCTATGTTGCAAGGGTGAAATGTCATCTACAACAGAACTAGTGACTCTGCTGGAGAGTCCAGCATGTTGTGGGTTTATCCTGTAGGTTCCTTACAAGTCTTTGTTCTGTTTCTGATTCTGAGTGTGGTATTTTTTATCTTGCTTTAAATTTACAGTGTAGTGTGCCCAAAATCCTTTACTATTCTTTTTTTCTTTGAAATTTTTTTAGTTGTATACGCAGGTTGTTGTTATACACAGTCGGGTATAATACCTTGTATATGCGGGTTTCTCTATAATACAGTTGCATATGGTACACAGGTTTCCTGCATACACAGTCATGTATGTCCTTTAGTAGCATAAAATTTGGGTAGGGTTTGCTTGTCCCTGCCTTCTTTGGTTTTTTTCTTCCTCGAGAGTCTTCTATTATTGGCATGACTCTGTAAGTCCAAAGTCTTGTGTGTCACACCTTTTTCTTGTCTTTAAGCCTTTGAGCTTTCTTTGTTTGAGTTTTCTTTCATCTTGTGATTTGAACTTGGTCCTCCTGGTTGGTTAATAAGTTCAGTGCTTTGTGTCTAGGTTAGTAATCAGGGCTTTGGATACTTTATACTATATACTCGATTTTGTAGTGTCAGTTTGTCACCTGTTCTTTTGTGAATCTAGTGAACATTTTTGGGTTCAATAGTTTCTCCAAGTCAGGTTCTTTCCGAGTCTTCTTCTTGATTGATTGAAGTTGGTTATTTTGGGTCCTTTATACTTTATTTTACTCATTATATGCTCTGATTATTCAAACTTTCTCAAAGAATTTGCATTTAGTTGCATTGTAGTTTTTGAAGAATTTGAAAAAGTGAAGAAAAAACATTTTATACTTTTGCATTTACTTGCATTTCATCGTTTTCTTTTTAGTATTTTTCAAATAAAATTTCAAAAATTATAAAAAAGTCTTAGTTTTTCACACTTAGTTTCAATTTCATTAGCACATATTTGCAAAAAAGAAAAGAAATTTTATTTAAGTAGTTGCAATTTACTTTGGGATTTGCTTTATACATCATTTTTCTTTTTCTTATCGAGTCTATAACATCACATCCTTTCACGCCATTTACCTTCTCACTAAGAACAACCCTTAAAATGAACGATATAATTTAAAAATTATTAGTAAGTTTTATTTTAGAGGCTCATACACCAACTAGCTTAGGCTAGACTTGTGGAATAGGGAGTTTAAACTCTCCACAAGTGTATAAATTCAGACGTAGTTGGCAAATCAATAGGTAAACCATTTTCTATGTTGATTGTGTTTATGCCAGAAATTGTTCCCAGACTACAAGAGAACAAGCCAACATAATCTCAAATATCTCAATAAAACAAAACAGGTTTTTTAGGGTTTTTTAAGGTTTTCTGGTTGTGAAGCTTGATGACAAGAGGGAATGCATTGATAACCCAAATAAAACTAAATCACAAGCATAGAAAAAATGAGATGCATAACATAATAACCATGTATCCAATAGAAAATAAAACTGAGGTTCATCCACAAATGGCAAGCACTACAAGTATAAAAACTTTAAACCGGCAATGAAATTACCAATTGAGTAGCTGAAACAAGTTATAAATGAAGCCAGAGAACAAACTGAAGGGTAAATAGAGAAGATATTTCATAAGAAGTCTTTAAAATACACATAAGAGTCATTTACTTAGCTTATGAACAAGTATGAAGACCTCCTCTTTCCAGCCAAAAAAATCAAACCCTTAGTTCTTTTTTTGACATACGTTGATACTATCCTTCCAGAATTGGTTTAGGACTAAACCCTAACTGAGTTTTATCCTACTCATCGAAATATTTCTATCTAAATAATAATTACAAAAATGAAATATCCTTCAAAACATAACTAAAAACTGATTGTGTTAAGAAGCTTCACAAATCTTTAGCTGCTTCAGCTAACAAGGCTATCCCTTCTAGGGCTTGGGCCCTTCTTCCAGCCCTCAGTTGCTCTGCTTCCATCTCTGCCATATTTCTAGTGAGTTCTTCATTTTGCTGCTATATATCTTTGATGGTTTGTTTCAACATTGTAAATTGAGACTCTGTATTCCTCTTCCTTTTCAATGCCTCTTTTGAGACTGCAATCAGCTACTGATACTGGCTATTCACCTCATCCAGATCCTCTTTGAGTCTTCTATTTTCCATGACCAAGCCATCATTTGTCTCCTGCATATATTCCACCTGATATTTATAATGTTTTACAGTTCTCTGTAAATTCTCTTTTTCTGAATCAAATGCTTTATTTCCTGTTGTGTTTTGCATCTCATTTAGAAGCCATGGAATGTTTAGTCTCTTATAGATTTCTTCATCTGCTGGCAAAAATTATGTAGGAGTTTCAGGAAAACTTAGGTTTTCTTCAGTCTCAGCTTCGTAGTGAACATTTTCCTCAACCATCACCTTCTTTTCTGAGTGAGAAGCCTTTATCTTACCTTCTTGCTGCTCCTGCAACATTTGACTTCATATCTCTAGAAAAATATCAGACAATTTAGTCTCAGTAAGGGCAGACTCTCTTTCTGATTCCATTGACCTTTTTCTTTACTGTCACCCTTATCAACATCCAATTTTTCATTAGATGTGGAGTCATCTATCACTGTTACTCCTTCTTTATTCAATTTAGGTTTTAGCAATTTCTTCATATTCAGCCTGAGCTTGTTTCTGGGTCTAGTCTTTGGTCTCCACACAGGAGCAAGTTCCCCTAACATTTTGAAATTTTTTCCATGATGGGTGATTGAGGAAAATTCAATAACTTTTAGCTTCTTTCTCTTTGGTACTGCTACCTCATCTTCCTGGCTGTGAAATTCTTTTTTAGTAGAAACCCTAGTTTCATCAATAACAGGAAGTTTATCCTCCTCAAACGGGAATTTCTAATCCTTTGACATGACTATGATTGGACTTTTTTTTTGAACTTTGGTATCTCCTTCATCACCTGAAATTTTCTCTGCAGGTACAATCTTTTCAGCAACAAATGTCTTTGCTGGTGCATCATCCTGAACAGGCTTGGTCTCCTTATTACCAGACTACAAATCTTTGCTCTCAATGTCATTAAGATTTTGTTTAGACTCAAAATATTCCTTTGTAGGCTCTGAAACTTCCTCCAATTTAATACTGTCTTCATCTTTAACATTTATCTTCTGTCTAAGCTTTCTGATCAAGGTTTGTCCTTTATCAGTTTGTTTTCTATGAGACCGTCCTTCTTGACCATTCTAAAACCCTGACCAGAAAAGGAAATATTCCCAATTTTTCCCCTTACTCTGCAAAATAGTGGTTATAATGAGTTTGATAAGTCCATGGTGGAAAATGGACTATCTAGTATGATTCTGGTGCTCCTTAATTCTGCAAGACTTCTTCTGCAGGCTCTTTAGAAAGAACAAGGGCAGGTTCATCTTTGACTAATTACTAAGGTGTTGAAGAACTCTGAAGTGGTATTTAAAAACGAAGGCATATCTTCCTTCACATGTAATATAACTTTGTAAAACCTTAATAGGTTCTATCCATTCAGGCCTCAAGTTATGAATGGGTACACCCTTACCCCGATCTGCAATTATACCAGGCAGTAGGTACTTTTGTGCATTAAAGGTGAATGGCACCTTCTTAAACCATAATTCTCCCTCATTTTTAATTCATGTTGCCTCAGCTACTAACTCCTTGGTCAATTTGAATTGCAAAGTATCAAAAGATACAGTGTCTTTTTCATAGCACTGAGCAAAATTATGGGAGACCTCTGCATGGTATCCATCAATTTTCTTGAAAAATATAAACCATCTTGCATTTGCAAATAGCTCAGCACATTATGGAAATTTATCTATCCAACTGAGATCAGTGGGCTCGGCTCTATTAGTTTTTCCACTTTTCTTCATTTTCACTATGGTTTACAGCACCTGTCAATAATCTCACAGTCTATTTATCTTCAAATCCTCATAGTCTTCCCTATCACACAGTTCAAGAACTCTTATGTACCAAATTTTGCAATAATTTGACCTAATCATTCATAGTCTATTGAATGAGCAAATTTATATCCTTCCTTAGAATTTTGACCTTATGTACTTTTATTAGCAAAACCCCCAATTAAACAAACCATATCAAATTCCATGCGAGGTACCTGCTCAGAAGCTTAATACAAGCACTGGAAGTTGATCTCTTCAAGGGTTAGGTGTCGAATTTCACGTTCCAGTTGTCTCCAACTATCCAGATCGCTTCAAACTATCACTGCTAGAAATCCCTAAATCTTCATTCAATTGTAAAAACTCTAATTTATCAGCATTATGTTCCCACAATGATTTTCAATACCTTCGTATTATGTATATTACGAACATATTCCCGAAAACTTTGCCTCCTTGCACTCATTGTCATCATTCATCATATGTTGCATGTAGTCGCCATGATTCGTCTCATAGAATGATTATCCACCTTTTTCAATGATAACTTTGGCAAGACACATATCAAATGTGATAAATAATGTGGTTAACACCTTAGGGACAAGACACCCAAAAAAATTGGACTGAAAAATAACGATTTTTGGCACTTGCGACTTTTTTGTAGCGCTCTAGTGTATTAATTTTGCTCTTATGCTACAACAAAGTCCCAACACATGATTTCACCTCATTGAATCACTAATCAGGTTTAATACTTGGTTTACCTACTTAATCTCATCCTTAGTGTCATTTATGAAACCATTTAATCAATATATACCTTGTAGAACCCTTCAAGAATGAACTTTAAGCAAAATTTTTAAAAGAAGGCTTAAAAAATAAGAAAAATAAAAATGATGAAAACTAAAAGGCTTGAACTCAAAATTAACCTTTATAAACCAAAATTTCCTAGAAGCAAAAATATTAGCAAGTTTCAAAAACATAAACAAAAGCATAAAACTAAGGAAGACAAAATCATGACCTTACATCTGGCTCTTGCTGCGGGATGAAGTCCTCCCTGTGAGGCTTCAAGAACCTGTAGACCAGTGACTTCTTTCCTTCTACCTGCTAATCTACAAAATTTCAATTGGGTTATGGAGTCCTTATTGTGTTTTACTCACACCGGTATATAAAATGAAAAACTAAAATTCCCCTTAAAAACTATAGAAATGCTTGAGGAACCATCCATTAAATGGACTTAACAATTCCTCACCCTCCGAAGTCTGTAGGACAAAAGTGTTATTTTCCAAAAACTTAGATACTAGGAAAGGGCCAAACCAGAGGTTATCAAATTTGTCATGTTTCCCTTTTTTCTCTTTCCTAGCATCCGACCTTAGAGCCATGTCACCAATTGAGAAAGTGTTATCTTTGATTTTCCTGTCAAATCTGTGTTTTATCTTCAATCTGTATAACTATGCCTTTTCTTCAACTTTTTCTCTTCTCTGCTACAACTCTATCATTTCATAAATCCTTCTCTGCATATCATTAGGTTCTTCCTGACAATCCTGAAAAAACTTCATCACTGGAATGCCCAATTGAACAGGAAAAACTGCATCTGTACCATACACTAATTGGAAAGGAGAAGCTCCAATTGCTTGCTTGACTATTATTCTATCAGCCCATAATGCATATCTCAGCATAGAATCCCATGATCTCTTATTATGCTTTAGCAGTTTCCTGATACTCTGAATGATATTTTTATTGGAGGACTCAGCTAAACCATTACCTTGGGAATAGTAAGGAGTTGAATGTTTCAACAAGATACCATTATTTTCACAAAATGCTCCCATTTCCTTAGACTTAAAAGCTTTTGCATTATCTGTTACTATTTTATGAGGACACCCAAACCTACTGAGGATATTTTCTTCAATAAATTCCATAATCACCTTATCTGTTGCATTCCTAGTAGGGATAGCTTCCACCCATTTGGTAAAGAAGTCTGATGCAGTCAAAATCCACTTGTGTTGTCCTGAGGAAGATGGACTTATCTCTCCTATAAAGTCCAGACCCCACTACTGGAAAGGGGCACTTACTGCAATTGGTTTTAAAGGTAATGACAACAATTTTTGTTTACCAGGAAACTTCTGACAAGGGATGCAAGATCTTCCCTACTGATATACATCTGCAAATAAAGAGGGCCAATAGTATCCAACTCTTAAGATCTTGTATGATGTTTCCTTCCAGTACTTGTGACCTCCACAAGCACCCTCATGAGATTCAGAAATCACTACTTGAATTTCAGGTTTATCTAAGCACCTGAGTAGGATACCCCGTGGGTCCTTCCAAAATAATCGTTGTTCTACCAAACAGTACTTAGTAGTTTTTATCTTCAAATATCTAGCAGCCATTCTATCTAAATGTTTAGGACATTGCAAATACAACAGAAAATACACAATGTCTGTGTACCATGTGGATGCTGAACAGAAGTCCATAATATTTTCTTTCTCCAGCTCTGCTTGATTCTCTTCATGTGCTGGCTCTTCTGCCATCACATGCAATCTTAAAGCTTAGCAATTTGATTCAGCCAACAGCTTGGATAAACCTTGTCCCTTGACTAGTTTGGTGGGTTTGATATCTACATCATACTCCATGAGTTTAGCAATCCACTTGCCTGTTTTCCCCTCACTATTAGGCTGCGTCAAAACATCTTTTACCACATCAATAGGCGCATATAAAATAAATTTGGAATGCAAAACATAGATTCTGAAAAATTTCTAAGCTTTTACCAAAGAATAAGCCTGTTTTTCCAAGATGTTGTATTTTAGTTCAGAATCTCTGAGAGTTTTTCTAAAGAATGCAATAGGTTGCTCAAGACCATCCTTATTCTTCTGCAATAGAATAACTACTAGTGTATCTTCAGATGCAAAGGAAAATGTTAGAAATTCTCTGGTAAAATCTGAACTTACTAATACAGGGGCTTCAGTAAGAGCCATCTTGATTTTTTCAAATGAATTCTTTTCTTCAGTGGTCCACTTGACTTCTTGATCCTTCTTTAGCATGGTTGTAATCTGCTTGATAGTCTCAGCAAATTTTGGTATAAACCAACGCAAAAAGTTGATTTTACCAATGAAATATTGGACATCTTTTTTACTCCTAGGCATAATTATCTTCAATATTTCTTTTACCCTCTCTGGTTCAATCCTTATACCATCAGTAGAAACTAAATGACCCAGTAATTTTCCTTCCTGTATAGAAAAGCGTGACTTCTTTGGATTCAAGGACAAACCAAATTTTCTACATTTTAGGAAAGTTTGTTTCAAATGTTTTAGATGTTCATCATCTGATTGTGAAAATACAGTAATATCATCTAAGTAAATTACCACAAACTTGTCCTTTTCCCCAACGAAATCTATATCCATAGCCCTCTGAAAAGTTGCTCCAGCATTCATTAAACCAAAAGGCATCTTATCATACATGAAAGTCCCCCAGGGAGTAGTAAAAGTTCTTTTATCTTTATCATCAGGATGTATACAAATCTGATTGTATCCTGAGAAACCATCAACCATAGAAATCCTCTGTGCCCCAACAACCTTCTGCAATATTTGCTCAATTTTAGGCAGAGGATAATTATCCTTTAGTGAAGATATATTCAAGTTTCTAAAGTCAACACACAGTTTGATTTCTCCGTTCTTTTTTCTAACAGGAACTAGATTAGCCACCCATGAAGAGTACCTAAGAGGAACAATGATTTTAGCATCTAATAACTTCTTCACTTCTTTTTCAATAAGAGGAAACAAGGTTGGATTAATCCTCCTTAATTTATGACGAAAAGGTTTAACATTCAGTTTTAAAGGGACTTTATGTTGGATAATCCCAGTATCATATGTTCTCAATTCTTCATAAGACCATGCAAAGACATCAACATGTTCCTTTAACAATTTTATGTACCTATTTCTTTGTTCAGCTGTGAGTGCTTTCGAAATTTTCACCATTCTAGGATGTTCTGCAGTGCCAATATTACAATCCACCACATTCTCTTCTAAAGACTGTACAACAGGTTTTAGGGGTGTATCATCTTTCAAAAATATCCTTTCTAAAGGTACCAAACCTTTTGGGATGAAATTACCTTTTAGTTCAATAATCTTGTGGCCAACAATTTCATTTTCAGCATCTCTTCAACATCTCCATCCTCATCATCTTCCTCTTGATCAATCAGGGAATTAGCAAACTCATGTGTAAGCTCCAAAATGTTTTAATTTCAATGTCATCTTCAAAAACTTTCCACTTCTTTACATTATCAGGTACAGATGGTCTGTACCTAACCTCAATGGGATACCTCAACTGTGTGGTTTTGGGAATTCTAAAATGTGTAGAAACTAAAGCCAATGAATCATGAGTCTGATTATGGTCCCTTGGAATATAGGTAATGTTAAAAGCTACAAAATAATTATCAATCATGTCCCATACCTCATTTCGATAGACTTTCAGCAAATCCTGTTTCACTTGATAGTTGTTCCTCACCTGTTGAACAACTAATTCAGAATCGCCAAATGTAGAAATTTGATGAATGCCCAAATATTTAGCAGCCTTCAATCCTAACAACAAAGCTTCATATTCAACAGTATTTTTTGTAGTAATGAATTCTAATTTATACATCAGCTTTACTATTTCACCTCCAGGGGATATGAGAGGAACCCCTGCTCTAGCACCTTCTTTGCAAGATGATTCATCAAAGTATAATTGCCAAAGCTCATCTTCCTATTCCTTCTTGCATTTAACTGGTTGTTCCATTTCAACCTATAACAAACCAGCAGCATTGTCATCATCACTAAAATGTAACATGCAAGTACCCAAATCTTTATCAATAGCATACAGAGGATAGTTTGTAGGGTCCTTGTCATCTGTCACAATATAGGCAAACTGAAGCTCTCTGTACAACCTTTTGTTTTCTCCTCCAAACACAGGAATAGTAGCATATGATAAATCCATTTGTAAAGTTCCAGCAAATTTCTTTGCCCAAAACCTAGAAAGAAGTAACCCAAATTTGGGTGTAATATATGCTACCACCACATCCATGATTACACTTTTCATTGGTAGCTAAACCAAACTGACAACCATGTCTTTAATCACAGCCAAACACTTTACAACTCGTGAATCAAATGCATACAGATCATGATAGGGTTTGGTTATACTCAGACCTAAAGCCTCCATGACAGCCTTTGGCATTAAGTTGTGTGATGCTCCTGAATCTAAGAGACATTTATGTATCATTTGTTCATGGACTGTCAGAGTAATGTAAATTGGAGGTGAAGCACCTTTCATTCTTAGTTTTTTCAGCCAAAGCTGATCCAATAAAAATATTAGGATTTTCTTCTTGCAGATTCACTATATCAGAAAGAGGCTGATTGCTTGCTGAACCAATCATTTTAAGAACTGATTCTTTGTAAGAAGGATTTTTTATTAATTCAATAAAAGGCATAGGAATATTTATTTTTCCTAACTCATTTTCCAGATTAAAATTCTCCACAGTTCTATTTACCTCTTCAACCTCCATGTTCTTCTTTTGCTTATCTTGAAATATTCCCAAGTTTTCCCCTTACTCTGCAAAATAGTGGTTATAATGAATTCGATAAGTCCATGGTGGAAAATGGACTGTCTAGTATGATTCTGGTGCTCCTTAATTCTGCAAGACATCTTCTGTAGGCTCTTTAGAAAGAAGAAGGGTAGGTTCATATTTGACTCATTACTGAGGTGTTGAAGAAATCTGAAGTGGTATTTAAAAACGAAGGCATATCTTCCTTCCCATGTAATATAACTTTGTAAAACCTTAATAGGTTCTATCCATTCAGGCCTCAAGTTATGAATGGGTACACCCTTACCCCAATCTACAATTATACCAGGCAGTAGGTACTTTTGTGCATTAAAGGTGAATGGCACCTTCTTAAACCATAATTCTCCCTCATTTTTAATTCCTGTTGCCTCAGCTACTAACTCCTTGGTTAATTTGAATTGCAAAGTATCAAAAGATACAGTGTCTTTATCATATAATTGAGAAAACTTATGGGATACCTCTGCATGGTATCCATCAATTTTCTTGAAAAATATCAACCATCCTGCATTTACAAATAGCTCAGCACATTCTGGAAATTTATCTATCCAACTGAGATCAGTGGGCTCAACTCTATTAGTTTTTCCACTTTTCTTCATTTTCACTATGGTTTACAACACCTGTCAATAATCTCACAATCTATTTATCTTCAAATCCTCACAGTCTACCCTATCACACCGTTCAAGAACTCTTTTGTACCAATTTTTGCAATAATTTGACCTAATCACCAAATTTAAAGACCTCCAATAGTTTTGCTCTGAAGTTTATTATTTCAAACGATGAATACTTGGATATATTGGTTAATATTTCATCATTCATAGCCTATTGAATGAGCAAATTTATATCCTTCCCTAGAATTTTGACATTATGGACTTTTATCAGAAAACCCCCAATTAAACAAAACCGATCAAATGCCACCCGAGGTACCTGCTCAGAATCTTAATACAAGCGTTGGAAGTCGATCTCTTCAAGGGTTAGGTAGCTATCTCCAACAGTCCAGATCGCTTCAAACTATCGCTGCTAGAAAGCCCTACTTCTTCCTTCAGTTGTAAAAACTCTGATTTCTTAGCAATATTTTCCCACAACGACTTTCAATACCTTCGTATTTTTTAGATTAAGAAGATATTCCCAAAAAAATTTCCTCGTTCCACTCACTGTCATCATTCATCCTATGTTGCATGCAGTCGCCATGATTCATCTCATAGAATGATTATCCACCTCTTTCAATGATAACCTTGGCAAGACACGTATCAAATGTGATAAATAATGTGGTTAACACCTCAGGGACAAGACACCCGAAAAAATAGGACTAAAAAATAACGATTTTTGGCACTCGCAACTTTCTTGTAGTGCTCTAGTGTATTAATTTCACTCTTGCGCTACAAGAAAGTCCCAACACATGATTTCACCTCATTAAATCACTAATCAGGTTTAAGACTTGGTTTATATACTTAATCTCGACCTTGGTGTCATTTATGAAACCATTTAATCAATATATACCTTGTAGAACCCTTCAAAAATGAACTCTAATCAAAATTTATAAAAGCAGGATTAAAAAATAAAAAAAATCAAAATGATGAAAACTAAAAGGCTTGAACTCAAAACTAACCTTTATAAACCAAAATTTCCTAGAAGCAAAAATATTAGCAAGTTTCAAAAACATAAACAAAAGCATAAAACTAAGGAAGACAAAATCATGACCTAACATATTGTATTTGGGAAGCTCCTCTCAAACACGAGTTAAGCACGAGACTGCGTGGAGGCTTGGAATGAGCAGATAACCCTCTGATTCCTTGTGAAAGCGTAGACCAAGGTTTTTGCGCATCTCGGGACTTTTTTCAATACCATGGCCCTTGGCCTCGTGCAGTGTCGGTGTTTATATGGTTTCGTTCTTTGCTACCCTACCCATGCATATGAACCAGGATTGTGACTGTCCCCCCACACTATTAGTATAGTTGAGGTACCCTTTAGTCTCTTTGACATCTAGGGTTCATACACATGTACACCATAAGGCTATTTCAGGTTGACCTTGGACTGGCTTGGAAGGTAACCCTGGTAGAAGGTGTGGGAGAGTGGTGGGTGATTCCTCTGCTTGTGCCTAAGAAAATCTATAAGGATGCCAAGTAACTATCTCTCAGCCTTCTTTTGAAAATCATATCTTATAACCCTTCTGTCTGTTGTGGATTTATGAAATTCTGTAGTGATTATTATGTGGTTTGTTTATGTTTAACCAACCTTAGGGGTGTGTGAAGAGTTAATTTTTAAATCGTGTATGACCAATCTCTCAGAAGGTCAAGAAGGTTGGAAAACCTTCCTCTGTTTACTACAGTGGAGCCTCCACTACCTCCTCCAAGGAGAAGATTAGACATAGATGGTTCTTTTGAACTGATAGGGAATAGTGAAGTTCCTGGTGAACCAGAACTTAGGACAAACCAGGTTGATACAACCATGGTAGAGATAGAAGACTTGCAGGCTAATGAGTTTGCAAGAAAATTTAATTCACCTCTTAGTGACCTAAACGATCCTGTGATAGTCCAGGTTCGTCCTTTCAATTCACCTGTGATTGGTGTTCCTGTGAGCAGACTAATGTCTAGTGCAGGAGAAATTCCTTCTACCCCCATCTCATATATTTCAGTTGAAGGATTGCCACCTCCCCCGGTTGGTACCCCTAGAACAAATATACCTGCTACTCCCTTAACTCCAGCTAGTCGGGTGGTTCAACCACGAACTTCCACAAATGTAGTAGGAACTTTTGGTGGGGTGGTCACTGGGATTCCCAGTGTGCCTTCTACTTCACCCTCTTTTCCACACACTGCTCAGAGTGGTCTTGTTCGATCCTCTTCATTTGTCCAGGGTTTTCCTTGGAATGGGGGGCACATTCCCCCATTTAGTCCATATGTAGGCCCCACACCTACATATATAGGGGTGCAATTTGGAAACACTAACCCTTATAGTCAATGTTTTCAAATTTTTTTTTTGAATCCTTTCACGAGCTCTCCTTTCTCTCTTTTTAGCAGAGGGATACTTGCTCCTATTTTCCAAACTCAAGTTTCAGCTGGAGCAGCTCAAACCACATACACTGCACTACATATGAATAATCCACTGGCTTATGGATGGAATCATTTCCAAAGTAGTCCGACTACTTCACAACCGGTATCTGGGGGCAACCCCGCCTTTACATTCGGGAACCAGGGGGCAAGTCCTTCTACTTCCCAAGCTCATACTTTTGAGGATATGGTTAGGCCAAAACTTCCTTTCCCTGAAACTTTGAACTTGCCAATTTTTTCGAAGTTAATGAATGACCTAGTGAAACATGATGCCACCTGGCCACCTGTCCCTACCAAGTTACCCTTGGATATTCCAAAATTCAAAGGCAAAGTTGGTGAATACCCAGGGGCTCATATCACCACCTTTCACTTGTGGTGCTCTTCTAACTCACTAAATGATGACACCATTCGGTTGAGATTATTCCAAAGAACTTTGACTAGTGCCACAACAAAGTGGTACATTGAACTGCCCTCTGCTGCGTTTGATAGTTTTTGGGACTTAGTGTTGGGAAATAGGGTAGACCTGGGTTTTATACTATTAACTTTGCACCAACAAAAGACCCACAGTGTTGGCCCTTTCGGCAACAACCTGTGAACATGTTGCAGTCTCACCCGAAACAGCTATGGGGTGCCGCAGAACCAAGTTTTTGCAAGCAGAAGAGGGATATTACTGTACCTTTAGCCTCTAACAATTTATAATCATACAATACAGAGCTTCGGCAATACTTATATAACTTCACAACTAGATAAACAAACAGTTACTTGCTTAACCTTTACTGGGAATTTGCAGCGAAGTTATTATTTAGCAGTGATATTACTTATCAGTTATTTACTTATCAATGCATCAAGAACATAACAGAAACAACACAAAAGAACCACAACACCAGATATAATGTGGTTCACCCCCAGTGTAGGGGTTATGTCCACAGAACTGTGTTTTATTCAACTCTTTACAAAAACCGCAGTTCTAATCTACGCACTCAGCTGCAGATCTCTTTAAGTCCTCAAAGTCGTGCACACAGCAACAGGCCTCTGTGCACACAGCTTCAGATCTTCTTAATCACCCAAAACCTTTTGTGCACATAGCTATAGAGTTCGTCCATGCACACAGCGGGGACTTAACCTTTCTTACAAACAAGCCTTAGCTTCGCATCAATTCATCTTACATCAAAAGCCTAAACTGACTTCTTTACAAGACTGCTTATTTATACAGCGCACTTATTACAAAACCATGGGCACCCCGAACCCTAAACCCTGGAATCAAACCATGGGTTTATTACAAAAAGAGGACTTTGACTCAACCCCGACACTCCTAAGACTGTTTTGAGTCGTAACTTTGCCTACAAGCTTTCAAAAAAACCGTGGAGTTACCAAACTTAGGACTGTTAAGGTGCGCACCCCAACAGGCCCCTAAGACTCACTAGTGGCCCGTCCTGGGACACTTTGTTGCTTTTCTGGTGGGAGAATATTGCTAGTGAATGTAGTGAACTGCTTTCTCCTTCTCTTCATAATGTTTATGCTAGTTAGGGCCTTCTAGATCTATCAACGACCCCATCCTTCGAACTGCCTCCCTGTTATGTCCTATCGAACATTTGACCATCCACAACTTGGGGTTCTTAACAGATGATACCCCCAGAGTTGCGTATCACTGTGCTTTTGTATAAGACAAATAGCCGCCTCCATTCTTCCCAGCTAGGAGGATACATCTCGGGAGCCTCCAGAGTCTCTTCGTGAGGCCCTGTGCCTTTCGTCGCTCCACCTAGAGCAAACTTATACCTTTTTTAGGCCTACTTAGAGCGAAATTCTACCTTTCTTCGTCCTGGTTGAACATTTCTGCATAGGTGGATTGCTCAAAAAGTTCTGCAGACCTCTCTCCCTGAACTCTCTTAATAACTCCTGGACTTCACGATCATTCGACATGGTCTTAACTGAAGAAACTGTGAAATGTAAAATGTGTAGAGCTGGGTGTCTACTTAAGAAATCCTGCGATGAGATCAGTCATAATTGTGCATCATGGATAGCAAATATGATCGAGAGGTGGTAGATCTCATCTACTCACCGTTAGATTTCCTAAAATCTCATTATTACGGATACTCATTGTAGTGCACGTGCTAGCGCCGCCAAGTCTAATATTCCCCAACGGTCATATTTTAATCTATGACACAACTTAAGCTACGCCATACTAAGGTCCTTCAACATAACCACTAACTTCAGCTTCGCCTCACTGAGTACCTTCGACACAATGTTGGCCTTCGACCCCTCTTGTCCCATGCGGCAACCAAACTTCAACCTTCGAGCGTTGACAATCTTCAACACTTCATAGTTTTGAGAACAACTTCATTATAGTCTAGTACCCAATTCCAACTGTTCCTGGTACTTAGACTCTCCTTCCTACTGTTACTTCTGATTAGGAGGTCCCAGCCTGTCCCTGTACTACTTTAATCTGCGGCCATTCACCATGGAAGGTAAAATTTCTCCATTTAATTTGGCTAACTGAACTGCACCTCCATTGGTAACTCTGTGCACTATGTAAGGTCCTTTCCAATGTGTCTGGAACTTACCCAGGAACTTCATGAATTTGCTGTCATATAAAAGCACAAGATCACCATTCTGGAACTGCTTCCTCTTAATGTGTCTATCATGCCATGCTTTTTCTCTGGATTTTTGTACTTGCTCCTAGAATCCTTCAATGAATATGTCTTCTTCAAGTTCTAGTATTTTTGCCAACCTTTCCTTCATCATCGAGGGTTCATCCATCTCTATGAAAGCATATATTCTTAGGCTAGGAACAATGTACTCCATGGGCATGACTGCTTCTTGTCCATAGACCAACCTAAAAGGTGTATGGCCTGTCAACTTCTTACAGGTGGTTCTATAAGCCCATAGTACTGCTGGAATCCTAAGATCCCAATCATTTTTGTTAACATTGCAAACCTTTGTCAGAGCGTGTTCCAGGATCTTATTAAAGGCTTTGACAGTTCCATTGGCTTGCGGATGATAGGCAGTACTCTTCTGATGATATACCTGAAATTATTTGGTCAATACTTCAATAGTCTTATTTAAGAAATGTTATCCCTGATCACTCAAAATAATTCTGGGACACCCAAATCTTGACAAGATGTTATCGAAGATGAAATTCACAGCTGTAGCAGCACTACAGTTCTTGACTGGTTGAGCTTTGGCCCAGCGAGTGAGGTAGTCAGTTGCTATAATAATGTATCTTGCTCCAGATTTCTTCGCAGGGGGATTGATAGGTCCAACAAAATCAATAGCCCACTTGTCAAATCCTTGTAAGGTTACCTGCGGAACTAGAGGCATCTCATCCCTCCTGGATGGTTTTCCTGTCCTCTGACAGATGTCATAGCTATGGCAATATTCTTTTGCATCTTTATGAATTGTAGGCCACCACAGTCTGGCTGTCAAAATCTTCTGTGCTGTAGCTTTTCCTGCATAATGACCTCCTACTGCTCCAGAATGTGCCTCAGCCAAAATCAATGGCTTTTCATGCTCCAGGACACATCTACGCAATATTTCATCTGTTCCCATATTATACAGCTATCCTGCTATTAAGGTAAAGTCGGCTGCTCTAACCACCAACTGCTTCTTCTGCTGTGTTGTCATCTCGGTGGGTGCAAAACCTGTAGACAAATATTAAACAATATCCTGAAAATAGTCATCAACCATTTGGATGGCAAACAACTGAGCATCAGGTAGACCTTCATCCAAACTAGTAGGCTCTTCTCCAAACTCGAGCCTCGATAAGTGGTCAGGGCCTAGGTTAAGCCTTCCAGGCTTAACTATGATCTCAAAGTCGTATTCCTGAAATAGAATCAACCATCTGCATATCCTTCCACCTAGCACAGGCTTGTTAACCAAATACTTCAAAGCAGAATGGTCAGTGAACATCTTAAAATGAGACCCTAACAGATAATGTCGAAACTTCTACAATGCATAAACCATAGCTAGACCTTCCTGTTCTGTTGTAGTATAATTTTTCTCTGCTGTGGACAATTTTCTACTTGCAAAAGAAATAGGGTGATCAATATTACCTTCACCTGACTGAGCCAATACGATACCCAGATCAATGGAGGATGCATCGACATGCACATGAAACTCCTTATTCCAGTCAGGGAATACTAATATAGGAGCAGTTACCATCTTTTCCTTCAAAATATCCAAGCTTGCTTGACACTCACGTGTCGACTCAAACTTAATATCCTTCTTCAACTGCTTTTCCATAGGGGCTGTGATCTGAGCATATCCTTTAATGAATTTCCTGTAATATCCAGTATGACCAAGTGTAGTGCGCAATTGGTTAACAGACTTCGGAGGTGGCAGGTTCACAATAATAGCTATCTTCGCAGGATACATCATCAATCCTTGCTTACATACAATGTGACCTTGCAGAATTCCAATAGGTGCACAAAAGATACATTTTTTTAAGTTCAAGGAAATCTGATGCTGTCTACACTTGTCTAGCATAAGTCTCAAACTAGCTATGTGTTCTTTTAGTAACCCAAAGATAGTCCAATCATCAAAATAAAATTCTAGGAACTTATGTATAAATTCCTTAAATGCGGAGATGACTACTCTAGAAAACATAGCAGGTGCATTCTTCAATCCAAAGGGCATAACTGTATACTGAAAGGATCCCATTTCTGTAGCGAAGGTTGTCTTATGTCAATCCTCTGGAGCAATTTTGATTTGATGGTAACCTGAAAATCCATCAGTAAAAGAGTACACTTCTTGACCTCCGACATTGTCTAGAACTTCATCTGTAAAGGGAGTAGGGAAAGGATCATGTAAGCGAGCATCATTCAACTTCCTTAGATCAACACAGATTTTGATTTCTCCCTTGGTTTTCTTTTCTTGCACCACCATAGGACTGACCCATTCGGATTCTTCCACAGGCTCAATGATACCTACAGCAAGCATCTTATCTATCTCCATTATAAATTTTTCTTTATACTTAGGGTTCAGCCTATAAGGGTGTTGTTTCACAGGCTTCGCATCAGGTTTCAAAGGGATATTTATCACTCCTATATCACCAAGGATACCTTTCATCTCTCAGAATTTTGTCGGAAATAGAACCTGATATTCATGGAGAAGTTGGGTCACTTTTCTTACCATTTCTTCATCCCAATAATCTCCAATGGTAGCATACTTAGGGTGTTCTTCTGAGCCAATGTTTATGGTCTGCATCTTCAGGGGTTGAGTCACTTTGGGTGCTTCGACTGCTGGTCCACGTACTTCGCAATGGCCTTCTGACTCAAGAATGTCAATGTTGCGCAGATCGTCGTCCTCATCAATTGCGAGGTTATAACATTCCACTGCATTAGCTTCTTGTGCCTGCCAGTCAGGTCGGTACTCTGCTATCTCTTGATCATCAAACACCTTAGTATGGATCAACCTAATAGCTGCATCTAAAGCAGGGCAAACCTCATTAATAGAAAATGTCAACACAAAACTATCAACAAGAGTATTCCAACTTACAGTACCATGGCGAAGCTCGACTTCCACATACCAGTTCTTCGCGATAGGTTCCAGAGTATGCACAAACCTATGTACCCACTCTGCATGAGGTACATGCTTCCAGGATTCGTAGCATTGCTCCAAATGTTGCTGAGGGCTAGTCTGACCATTAAACCTGCTTCGCACCTCCTGAGGTTGATCCATGAATCTCAAGCGAAGGGACTGTTGACAAGATTCCCAACTATGAATGTACTTTTTGTGACCATTCCACCATCTATCTACTGTGGCTCTGAATGTTGAATCCAGAGTCTCCATTTTTTGTGAATCTGGCACTTGCTCTGAAAATTGTATAGTAAAATATGCTGGGTCTATCAAGCCATCAAAGGTAGGAAAGTCTCTTGTCTATGAACCAAGCCATCTGAGAGACTTGGTAATTCTGGCACATCTATGTCCATGTAGTTCATAGAGTCTGTTCTACCAGTTCTCTAGACCATCATCTGAATCCGTCATGCAGGAGCTGTCACACTGCCAATCTATGATACCTTCGGTAGTAGAATCAACATAATATTCTTCCTTAGTTGTGATATTATAGATATGATCCATGACATCCTGATCTTCATCTCTGAGTGGCTCTGTGTACCTCTCTCCTTGAGAAGGATCCAATGGTACTATAACTCTCAAACCTTTCCCTTCAAAATTCATCTATCTCTTCTTAAGGTTAATAACTGTAGCATTTTCCATTGCCCATTAATTTCCTAATAATGCTGGATAGGGATTGCTATTATCAATTATCTCAATAACTTCAAAGTCTACTAAGGTACTGACTCCATCAATATCTCCTGGGACACTAGGAAATCTTTCCAGGGGCACAATCTTCTGTTGATTGGCTAATCTCAACTGTATAGGGGACCAATCAAGGGTAGGTTTTCCCATTTTTTCCCATGTCTACTTAGTTAATACATTTACTTCTGATCCTAGGATGACATCATTCATTTCATACTCTCCTATCTGAGCATTCAGTCTCATTTCCCTACCAGTTATTCTGACTCTATTAACAGTTTTTTCCTTACCAGAACTCCGCTGAGGTTCACAAGAAGTAATAACTTTCTGCAACTCATTTAAAGCATTCTGGTTCCTTAAGAGTTTCATACAACTCTGTAAAAAGGAAGACAGTGTACTTACTTTATCCGTCGAAGCTTCTTGCGGCTGTGACTGCTGCTGAGGTTGTTGCACAGGTATGACTGATGTGCTTGGGTCAACAAAGTCTCTCTTGGCTTCCATAAATGTCTCTTTTTCTCTTTCGACATCAAATGCTGGGATTTTCGCTGGGGCCTTCCGAACCCAAGCCTCGTCAAGCTGTTTCTCCTTGTTCCTGCACTTCTGTCGTGGCTCCACTCTTGGTAACAACATTAACGGCTGGGGCAGGTCATTGCTCCACAACAATCAGCTAGATATTCTGAGTAGGGGCACTATTTCTTTCCTGAATCTTGGCTATCATCTACGGGCACTTCTCAATAACATGATCTACGGCTCGGTAATACCGACATGTCGTAGTTGCATTTCGACAATATCGACCTAGATGTCCATCATGGTTATATTTATAACACACAACCTGGCCTCGTCCTCTTCCAGCCATACCACCACGACCACGACCTCCAAACGCTCCGCGGCCTGATGTACTACCATGGTAACCATATCCATCATTGCCTTGTCCATCGTTTTGTACCCGGTAAGTGTCATAGGTGTGCTCTCGCATGAGGTCAAGACTGCAACACTCATCTTCATTATGTCCCACTGACTTACAGAATTTGCAATAGGGGTTCTTGGGGACTTGCACATACCTTTGCAGTAGATAGCAGTCTTCAGTTCGATGCTGGCCAGTTGTCTTACAAATCTCACAGTATAGCACACTAGGGTTGAATGGGTTTGGGGCACTAGAATTCAGGTAATTTCTTACCGCAGGACACTGTTCCTTGTCGTGATCCTCTGTCTGACATCGTGTACACCAAACCTCCTCACGGCCGGTTTTCCCTTTCTTCATATCGCGAAGCTCTAGAGCCATCACTGCCAACTGCGCTTGTATTTGAGCTATATTAGAATTATCTTCGACAGGGGCTGTTTCAAGCTTCGTCGCAATCTCCAAAGCCTCCTGCTGATCAGCAACCTTCTGTTGCATGAGTGGAGTCCTGATATGCCGTAACAAAGCAGCGATGAACCATTCTTTGTGTTGTGCAGGTCCAATGGTGAAACCGACTTGATCTAGCAGGACTTTGAACCTATGATCAAATTCCCACACTGATTCTCCTCGCCTCTACTAAATTTCCTTGAGTTCAGTGATACACTGCGACTCTGATTTCAGCTTCTTAAATTCCTTTATCATGGCGGCTTTTATATCAGCCAAGACATGGTTCTGAGTACTGGAATACTTCATGAACCAATTAAAAGCACGGTCTCTAAAAGAAGTAACCAGCTGCGCTCTTCTTGTATCTTGATCCGTAATGTTCTTAGCAGTACATACTACTTCACATAAGAACTAGAACTGTTCTAGATCCTCTGATCCAGTTCCTTTGAAAACAGGGAGCTTAATGTCATCATTGATGTGGGCCATCGTAGATCTAGGGGGGGTTGGAAGGGGACTGGGAGTAGGCAGGGGGGAACTTACTGGGGTAGACTCACCTGCGATAGGAATACTCGGGCTAAGGTTATTTTCAGACTGCGATAGACTCTCAGGGATAACAGGTCTTTTCTGCGGGGTGACCGGAGGGTTTCCAACAGAAGGGGTTTCTTCGGGATCTGAGGCTGTAGGAATTATGGGGGTAGACTCGGTATCCTGACCTAGGGTATAGGACTCAAAATTTCTCTTGTACCTTTTTCCACTTTGCAGCAAACCACTTCGCTCATCGAAGGTACTTTCACTTGCAAACATAGGTTAGTAATACTAAATCTAACAGTCTGATTCAAAGCGCAATATACCTTTTTCAGCCAATAGCATTTTAATTCTCAAACTAAATGAATTCAAGTACTTACCCCTTGGTCCTTTGAAAAATTGTCGTTCGGCTTCGCTGAAGGACTTACTTGTGTCGATGGCGAACTCTGTCACAAATGATTCAAGGGTTCGCGTCATCCAAAAATCAACAGCTCAGGAGATCGCGTTGTTTACCCTTTTCAATAGATTAATTCTTGCGGGCGTCCAATCAGGAAACTGACCTTCTTGGAAGTTCATCCTTCTCTCTGTAAACCTGGATAACCACTGGTGCAACTCTATGTGGATACTACCAAATAAAATTTCATAAACATCAGAAAAAACATACCTTTGTAAAAATTCATCTGAACTACGACGTGGATATTTGTTCTTGTTCTCAGCAAATTTTAGATAGGTCTCTTCAATCCAGTCACCGATTTCTTTGACTGAGGGTCTCCAGAACATAGCCCTCGAGGTACGACGTAAACCCCTATTGAGAAGATACTGAGTTCAACCGGGAAATGGAACCAATTTGTTGGGAAATAGGGCATACCTGGGTTTTATACCATTAACTTCGCACCAAAAAAAGACCCACAGTGTTGGCCCTTTCGGCAACAACCTGCGAATAGGTTGCAGTCTCACCCGAAATAGATATGGGGTACCGCAGAACTAGGTTTCTGCAAGCAGAAGAGGGATATTACTGTAGCTTTAGCCTTTAAAAAGTTATAATCATACAATACAGAGCTTCGGCAATACTTATATAACTTCACAACTAGATAAACAAACAGTTACTTGCTTAACCCTTACTAGGAATTCACAACGAAGTTATTATTTAGCAGTGATCTTACTTATCAGTTATTTACTTATCAATGCATCAATAAAATAACAGAAACAACACAAAATAACCAAAACACCAGATATAACGTGGTTCACCCCCAGTGTAGGGGTTACGTCCACAGAACTGTGTTTTATTCAACTCTTTACAAAAACCACAGTTCTGATCTGCGCACTCAGCTGCATATCTCTTCAAGTCCTCAAAGCCATGCACATAGCAGCAGGCCTCTGCGCACACAGCTACAGATCTTCTTAATCACCCAAAACCCTCTGCACACACAGCTGCAGAGGTCATCCACGCACACAGCTGGGACTTAACCTTTCTTACAAACAAGCGTTAGCTTTGCATCAAGTCATCTTACATCAGAAGCCTAAACTGACTTCTTTACAAGAGTGCTTATTTATACAGCGCACTTATTACAACACCATGGGCACCCCGAACCCTAAACCCTGGACTTAAACCATGGTTTTATTACAAAAAGAGGACTTTGACTCAACCTCGACACCCCTAAGACTGTTTTGAGTCGTAACTCCGCTTACAAGCTTCCACAAAAACCGCGGAGTTACCAAACTTAGGACTGTTAAGGTGCGCGCCCTAACACTTAGCTAATGTGTTCCTTAAGCATTTCCAACTTCTTGTCCGGTATGATGATGACAAAAACTTATTGTCCTCCTTTCGGTAGGATAAATCCACTCACATTTTGGAACACATCCAAGAGTGGCGAAGGCGGAAGAGGCTCATTAAGGCCACTATCCCTCCCGAGTTTTTGTTAGAATCGTTCCTTAAGTCCTTATTGCCATATATATATAAGGATGTATCCACTTCAGGAGTAACTAATGAGGAATAGGCTATGCTCAGGGCCCAACAGTTAGATTTCATATGCTCTCAGTTTGGGATTCTATATGAAATTATCCCTGATGCACTGCAGCTAACACATGGTGTTGAGAAACCTAAGCCTAGACCCCATGTCGATGGTGTGGTTGGTTCAGTTAAATATCTCAGTGTAGAATATTTGGCAAAACAACTCCATGAGTTATTCATTAAACAGTATACATTGGAGGAAATAGAGGTTGCCCCCTCATCCCAAAATGCAAACATTTTTTCTCAATCCTCCCAGAAGGTCAATCGACAGCCCGATGGAAAAAAGAAAAAACAGAAGAAAGGTGAGGGAAACCAAAACAAGCCAAAACCCACAAATAATGGTGATAGGGTCAAAAAAGAGAAGAAGAAGGTGAAATTTCCCCATAAGTTGTGTCAAGAAGATCACCTGACCCATCAATGCTCTCTTATGGATCAAGCTCATAAGTTGCTAAAAAATAAACAACCAACTATCCTAAAGGATCCATTTCCCCAAGGATAGAATGGAGCTTCGATTTCTAACGTAGTAGGGGGAACTTCTAATGCCCCTAACCAAAACTATATCAACATGGTTTGATCCCAGGCCTTGTTCCAAACTAGAAACAACAACTATGAGGAAGAGGCTCCTGAGAAGGGTACGTCTATGGGTGAAACTTCTAACCCTCACACAATTGAAAAACCTGTTGAAACTATGCCTAAGATACCAAAAAGTGTCTTCAAGAAAGCATTGCACAATCCTAATGCTAGGGATGTATCGAATTACTTTGTAGCTGAAGATTTATCCCAAACCCCTTGTGTGATGTCTACTTTGAAGGTGTTACAGAGTTGTCCCGCCTAGCGAGATGCACTCTTAGCAGCCTTAGGAAGCATGGATTCATCGAGCCTCATGGAAAAGTTTAACTTTTCTGATGTCCAAATTCTCCTGCTATATCATGTGGCTTTGTGGATAGATGTCATCCATGGTGGAAAAACAATTGGAAGGCCAGTTGTCGATGAAGGTGCTTCCACATGTTTCATGTCCTTGTCTTGTTGGAAGGCTCTTTGATCTCCAAATCTAGTTCCATCAAACACCCTACTTATTGCTTTCGATGGAAGGTCATTTCTTCCACATGGTATCCTATCAAATTTTGAGATAAAGTTTCCAGGGAAGGCACTACCTATTGAAGTAGGGATGATTGATGCGCCATTGGATTGCAACTTGCTTCTAGGGAGAAGTTGGACTTATGCCATGTATGAAATTGCATCGGCTGTTCTTCGGGGAGTAGTGTTTCCACACGAAGGGAATTTGGTTATAGTAGCCCAACTTAGTTTCACTCGGAAGGGCCGCATGGAAACTAATGAGTCCACCATGCCATTGGTTGATCAGGTCAAACTTGCTTTAGAGAGCTTAGGGGCTAGAATGTATTGATCATTAATTGGCACATTCTATATCGTAGCTCTGATTAATTACTTAGGTTCTACTAGTGTAGGGAAGTCTATTGCAACAGTTGGCGATAGAATGGATCCTTGGTTTCTTCCTTCCCGTCATGAAACTAAAGTGCCCTTATCAAAAGTGGAATTAGTCTATCCAGCTATCGTTAATACCACTGTTGATCCTATCTCAGTTCCTCCTATAGTCTCAGAGGAGCCGGAAGAATCCTATTTTCCTGCTTAGGCATAGAAATATTTTTATACTGACGATTTCTTAGACATGGTTTTTCCTTCAAACAAATCCATTTTGGAAGCCATGAGTAGGAGAGATAAGATCTACGAAGATCTTCATCATAGATCCTACCTTCTTCCAAAGTTAAGCAGGATTGACAATGAAGACTTCCATGTGAGATTGGCAGGTGATGTTGATATGCCAATCAATCCCTTACCAAGGGAGGGAATTTTTGCTGAGGGGACTATGGAAAACATTTTTGTTACTATTCCTATCAACATCTCTGTGAACCCCAACATTGTGGAAAATGTATATATTTGTGAAAACTGCTCTTCAAAGGAGATTGCTATCTATACAACCTTGTTTCAGGAGTTTCGCGATGTGTTTGCCTCTTCATATGACAAGATTCCAGGCATAGATCCATTGATAGTCAAACATGAAATCTGAACCTATCCTGATGCCAAGTCAGTTCAACAAAAACTTAGACCTGTCAATCCCGGTAAAGTGGCTTTCGTTAAGGATGAAGTTGAAAAGCTACTGAAATCTGGTTTTATTTACCCGATATCTTTTATAGAATGGGTATCCAACCTCGTTCCTATCGATAAAAAGAAAGGGATGATACATGTATGTACTGAGTTTCACGATTTAAACAATTCATGTCCTAAAGATAACTAGCCCACACCATTCATAGATCAAATCATTAATGGTTGTGTGGGGAGTGAAGTCTTTTCATTTATGGATGGTTTCTCTAAGTATAATCAAATTCAAATCAAGCCGGAAGAACTACATAAAATAACTTTCATTTTTCCTTGGGGTACATTTACATACAAGAACATTCCTTTTGGATTGAAAAATGTAGGGGATACCTTTCAGTGGGCAATGAATTTTGAATTTCATGACATTAAGTCTATTGCCAAACCCTACCTAGATGATATGCCAGTGCATTCTCGTAAGAGGATCGATCACCCAGATCACTTGCGTTTAATTTTTGAACGATCGAGGCATTAAAAAATACGCTTGAATCCCCACAAGTGTATTTTCTATGTTGAGTTAGGTATGCTTCTTGGGTTCATTATTTCTAACAAAGGTATTAACTTGGATCCTTTGAAAGTTGAGGCCATTGTAAATCTTCCTCGTCCTCGTTCCATTGTGAAACTTCAAAGCCTCCAAGGAAATTCTAACTTTCATTGACGTTTTATCATGAATTATTCCAAGATCACCAAAGGTTTCATGTGCCCATTGAAGAAGGACACCCCATTTTTATGGGATGAAACTGTACAACTTGCGTTCGAGGCATTAAAGGAAGCTTTGTTGTTGGCACCTTTATTGTGTCTGATAGATTACTATCGTGATTTGATATTGTATCTAGCCGCATCTGAGTCGACCATTGATGTAGTACTAGTATAAGAGGATGATAAGCTCCAAGAACATGTCATCTACTATCCTAGCCGTTCTTTAGCTACCCCTGAACTTAGGTACTCCCATGTCGAAAAGTTGGCCTTAGAAACTGCGTATGTTATTCATAGGTTACATCACTATATCTTACTGAGGACTATAGTAGTAGTGGCGGATTTCAATCCTTTCCAATACATCTAGTCCCGACGCATAGTTGGAGGAAAATTTAACAAATGGGTAGTCATTCTCCAGGAGTTTGACTTGGATTTTCAATCCACCAAATCAAAATAACCTTGGTTTTTGCAAAACTTATTGCAGAATTCGCTGTTGAAGAAGATATAGCAATTGAAGAAGATTCATTCCCAGAACATCACATTTTCTTGATTTCCACCTCTGACCCTTGGTATGGAGATATACTTATCTATCTCTAGACTCTGAAGTGTCCTGCAAGATTTTCGTGGGAAGAGCGACATGAATTACATACACATGTGAAAAAATACCTCATAATCGGGGATACTTTATATCGTAGAGGGGTAGAATCTATTTTGCATCGGTGCCTCACCCATGAAGAGGCTGCGATTGTCCTAAATGATGCCCATAGTGGAGCGTTTGGGGATCATTTATCTGGGTTAGCAACGAATCAGAATATATTATGTGCCGGTTATTTCTGGCCCACTATCTTTAAAGAATGTGTGGAAGCTGTGAGGCATTGTCATCCTTGTGATATTTACACTAGAAAGATGCAGTCGCATCCTCCTCTATTATTTATCGTCATCACAGTGGGACCCTTCACCAAGTGGGGGATAGATTACATGACGCGCAACCTAGTTTTGGATGGGGGGCACAAATACATCATTGTCGCTAAATATTTCTTCACGAAGTGGGTAGAGGAAACACCCACCTATAAGGCTGATGGTGAAAATGCAACTTTTTTTGTTTTTAGCCAGATTATTGCATGCTTTGATATTCCTAAAGAGATTGCCATTGACCATGGAATTCACTTCCAAAATAGCATGATGACCAAATTGACTATTATGCTAGGTTTTAAATAAGAACATTCATCTTCTTTTTACCCGCAAGCGAATGGTCAAGTCGAGGCAGTCAATAATACCTTGAAGACTACTCTCAAGTGTACTATTAATGCATCCTGGTAAAATTGGCATGTCATGCTATATCCTTTACTTTGGGATTACCGAACCAATGTGAAAACTGCCACAGGGTTCTCACCTTTCCACCTCATTCAAGGAGTGGTAGCAGTAACTGTGGTTGAAAGCGAAATCCCATCTTTCAAAATTGCCATTCATGTGTTACCTAATACTACTAAGCTAGAAGAACATTTTCTACACTTAGAACATCTAGATGAACATTGTAGAGATTCCTTGACTAGAAATGAGGCTCATAAAAATAGGGTGAAAAATCAATATGATAAATCGGTCAAACCTAGGATTTTTTTGAAGGGGAGCTTGTCTTGCTCTGGTACCAAGACAAAGAACCTTTGGGGGTAGGGAAATTTAGGTCTATGTGGTTAGGTCCCTATGTCATGTTATAAATACTAAAGAAAGGGGCATATGAATTAACTGATTTCAAAGGGAATAAGCTTCCCAAGCCTAGAAATGGGCTCTACTTGAAGAAGTACCGTGCTTCGACTTAGCACTTTTTCTTGTATTTTTATTGTATGTAACTTTATGTACAATAGCTAACAAGTTTGTGTTCTTATGTCCTCTATTGGTTGTTACAGATTTCTTCTGAGTGGTTCGTAGGTTTTGCAGATGGTGCTATTTGTCACACTTGCAACCTGGCTTCAGTTGCATGGGTTATTTACTCACCCTCATGATAGCTAGTTTCCGCTGGAGGCGCTTGCCTAGGTCCTGCTACCAATAATGTGGATGAATAGAGGGTTGTCATTGAGCTTTTATGGGATGTCGTTTCATGTTGCATCACCCAGTTGGAAGTCAGGATTGACTCTCGACTGGTGGTTTCCCAGCTCAATCAATCTTATCAGGTGCGAAACCCTATTTATTATGTCATTTTTTGCAAGTCAGGTTATTGGAAAGAAATTTTGATTTTATTACATTTAATCATATTCCAAGAAATCAGAATTCATTAACTGATGCGTATGCGAATTATATATTGGATTGGTACTTAACACACATTCCATAAAATATATAACAGATACATTGCAAAACACATGTAAATAAACTGGAAAAATATATATGTATGTGAATATCTGTCCATATAGATAGGTCGAGTTGTTCATCCTCAGATCTAGTCATAATTGTATAAATATAAAAAAATTACAAAAATTGGATCGTAATCCATAAAATTCTCCTAGGTCTAATCTTGACCACCCTGGTCATCTTGGTCATCTTGTTCCCGAGCCTCCTTAGCTTCCTTAGCTACAACAGCCTCTACGGCCTTTATGTAAACAAGTACCTCCCTAGCTACCCTCCTCATAAGGCGTATCCAGGTGGGTGAAATACCAACTACAATTTCTTGGATAATGGGAGGGATCTACTCAATGCGTAAAGTAGGAACTCTTTGGGTAATCCTGGCCAGCTTCCCCTCAAGAACCCTGATCAAACCCAAATCCTCT
>LPNX010267930.1:6852-153969 GCA_001517045.1 Pseudotsuga menziesii | reverse complement strand
ATTTATGATTAAAAATTCATACAAATTTCAAAACTTGAAAAAACCAAAATACTTGATGTTCCCCATGCTCCTCCAGGATGGAGGACTAGGTCATTATCACCTCAGAAATACATCCCAACATATGGAAACTTCTCTAGTGCTGGTAGCTACCATCACCACCATAAGTATAAGTTATCATCATAGACACTTTGAAACAAGCCACCACCTCCCTAATGAAGACAAATTTCTCCCCACCACCTCAGTCTCAGCTGACGGGGAGACAATGCTAGTAGAGGTACTGCAGGGATGAGGGCGGGAACTCTCTCAAAGAAAAAGGCCACCAATATACTAGAATAACCAAATTTATTTCATCGGCCTCTCTTGTAGTTAGAGAGTTGCTTCTTAATTATCACAATTACTCCTGAGCACCTGTCAAATAAAGATCCCTTAGAGGCACTCCACAACGATTCTCATCTAGTTCCAAGTTGCAATATGGAGTGATGAAGATATTGCAACCCTCACTATTGAGCTTACTGGCACCTGTAATGGAAAGATACGAATATGTACAATAGGGATGCAAGTTCCCCCTTTTTGAGTACGGGCATGTAGTAAGTGTTGATATAGTCCTGAACACTTAGAAGGTCACCGCCCCTACCGGTACCTTCCAGGTTGACAAGTGCTCCTCATCGTGAAAAACCCGCAATGAAATAGATGTTTTCCAATGCAATTTCTAGAATCCCACCTTGTATGTCAAAGGTTCCTACATCATGATCCCAGTAGTTAATAAAAAACTCTAGCAAACAGACATTAGATCACATAGGTGAGGTACAAAAGAACTCTAGAAATCCACTTTGCCGTAATTCTTGCACCGTGGAGGCACTTTGGAGTGCATCTTGGTCCATATTTTCATGTTCCCTTTCCCTCCACTCCAACACCATGTTTTATCCTATTCATAAATCCACCATCAAACATTAAAATTCATAAAAAAATTTGATTTTGGCCCTAGGTATACTCTTTCTATGTTGCGCAGTATACACAACTGTCGTTTGGACATGTCAAGTATCATACACGGGTTTCCTTCGGGCAAGTCACGTATAAAACACATGTATGCAACTATGTAAGTCACATACCTACGTATACAGCGTGACCCCTTTAAAATTGGATTAAAACACTAAAAGTTTGCATAAAATTGAAAATTTGAATAGATGAAATGGAATAGTATAAAGAGTTGATTTACCTGGCACTTGCGGATTTGAAAATAGTCCATTGGTTTGTCCACACCAAGCGATTGAAATCAGAGGTAACAATTTCCTATATTGGGTAAAAATATGAAATGGTGATTTTGATTTCTATTTTTGAACTAATTATAGAAATAATTTCAAAATGTGGGTTTTTTAGCCTATAGTTTTAATTTCTATAAAAAATCAAACTAATGGCATGTCATGTTTTCCTAATGCAATAGGTCCAAGGTTACTTGAAGTTGTTATTCACTCATATAGGATAGGATTTTGGTCATTTGTATGCATTTTTTCATTTATACCTAATCCGACTTAACCCTAGGATCACAACTTTGACCATGGACTGTGGTGTTTAACCATTTTTACCTTGTCTATACCATTTTTCTTCCGTGGATATGGATTTCCTTCCATGAGTACCCTAGTTTAGAATAAATTATTGTCTTTTGGTACTCATGCCTCATTTGTCGTAGGTTCAGGGGATCCTTCTTAGCTATTTTGCACACCAAATTGAGCCTCATTTTGGTCTCTTTTTACAAGCTATCCCCTTTATAAGGCTCCCCGCACTTATGGATTTTCTTTAGGCCCAAGTCTAACTCCTCAAAATAGAATTAACTCCCGAGTAAACTTGTCTATTCAGGCTTGTTACGAATATGTGAATGGGCATCCACATTGGTGGTAGGTTATCACTTTCTCAGACCATGTGGAATAACACGAGAAATGATCGCTCTCTTTTCTATGGAATTGAGAAGAGTATTCTCAGGCATAGATTTATCACTTTTCTGGACCTAAGGGACTAAATCTATGGAAAAGGAGCGCCTGGTATGAGCTTAGTTTTCTCTTTTTCATGCTCTAGACCTAAACATGAAAAATATTCTGACTGTACTTTATGTCTTTGTCATGCTCGTTAAACACTAAGAAAAAAGCATCGAGTTTACTTTTGTAAGTCCCATTTCGCATAACCAAATGGATTTTTCTGAGTGATCTTGATTTCCTTCACACTCCTAAAACTAAAGCTATAAGCTACTCTTGAAGGAGCGTTGGGTATGTGGTAATTTATCCTTTTTCGGACCTCCCTAACTAAGTATGAAAAAGGTGCACCTTTTCTTCTTCAGAAGATAAGAGAGTTGTTCTTTGGTATGTTTTATACTTTTCTGGCTTCGGGAGAATAAATTGGACAAAAAAGGAACCGCCTGGAATATTCTTCAAAGTTTTCAAACTATCTAAACATGAAAACACCAATGAGCATGTACTAGTTTGGGCTCATAAAATCCATGAATTAGTGACATTATCAAGCATTATTCTCTCCCCTATTCAAGCTTGTAAAAAATGAAGAGAGACCTGAGTTGACTTTCCTAGACTCGTTAAAATTTAACAGGAAAGATGAGGTGTTATCACCTAAAATAAATTTATTTTCAATAAGTTCACTCAGACAATTTATTTTTTGATAGGATAAAGATTTCAAGTCATATTATAAAAGATATTGACGTAACTAACAAAGTTGGGATATTTGATGTTCTGTTATTTAATAAATTTGGAAGTTTTGGATTTCGGTGGCTTAGGTGATATTTTCAACAACTCATTAGCTACCGAAAAGCCTAGATTTTGGCCGCTAATAGCTTAATGCAGGACCATGTTATCCCCCAAAATCCTACTCATCACGTTATTTATAAATTTTTGGGAAAAGGACTTTCGGTGGCTTAGGCGAGCTTTACAATAACTCATTAGGCACCGAAAAGCCTTGGTTTCGGCAGCTTCGCGAGCGTTTTCAGGAGGACATTAACCATTCGAAAGCAAATGAAATTTGTTTTTGAAAATAAAGTTTGGGTGGCTTAGGAAAAATTTCAAACAATTCATTAGCCATCGAAAGACCTATCTTTCAGCAGCTAAACGATGAGATCCGGAAAGACGAGAAGCCATCAAAAGCTCGTTACACATGTTCTTTTGGAAAGAAAGTTTCGGTTGCTTGGGCGAACGTGTTGGTAGTTCATTAGCCATTGAAAGCTCAAGTTTTGATATCTATCAAACAAAACCCTAGATACTCTTAACAACCGAAAAGGCCAAAAGAGGAAATGGTTACCTGTACATCAAATCAAACTCGTCATCACAAGACAGGTCATGATTTGGCATGATAAACCACTGAAAGGATGAGGAAACTACAATAAGGCATATGTTGATGATTAAAGAGGTTGTTATTGATCTAACTTGACTGAGGGGAATGAAAACCCTAATCTACCCTCCATCTATCCCACGACTACAGTAAAACTCCACCGAATAGCAAGTTCAAATTTAAAATGATTACTGGGCAGTATGTCTCATAGATATCACTAGAAGCTATCATCATCTCACTTAAGCACTTACCAAGTAGTTAACCCATCAGAATCAATGCAATACCTCAAGTACACTCCACCTTTGATTTCATGCATCCTTACTACTCGAGGCCATCTATGAAAACCAGCCCGCTAACCTCTTCAACAAAATTTGAATTTTGATTTTTGGAGGTACTCAGAAGAACAATTAAGAGATGAAGAAAAAAGTACCTCCTCTCTGGCAAGAACTAGGAGACATTAGCTACCTAGAATCACATTCAAAAGTCTGCCAGTTCTTCAAATATGCAAGCTGTTGCAAATTTTGTGAGAAAATTCAAGGTTCACACTAGCAGGTTGCTGAATCATTTGCCCTCTCTTTTGATGGCTCTAAGGAACTCATAGGAAAGGAGGAGTTCCTAGTGGATGAAACCCTAATTGCAGAGATGATAGAACAACCAATAATTGGGGACAAGTGGTTTAAGAACACCACTACTAAAAATGTGGAGTTCAGATCCTATCTAAAACCTGAACATAGAGATGTGGTATGGAAGAAAAGTGTTCCTTCCACCTGGCTAGAAGAGAGATGGAAGCAGTTTCTGAAATCAACTTTGGTGTATATAACCTATGAAGGTATATACAATAGGGCAATGATATATCACTTCAAAATGATGAACCATTTTACAGGAAGAATCCCTTTAAATTTACCTTTCTACGTCCGCAAGAGCTTAACAAAAATGGCACACCAAGTAAATGCCTAGCCCACCAAAATTGTAGGAAGGTTGTCTCACCATGGCCTCATACAACTTCTCCAAGAATTGTTGTAGAAGATAAACATAGCATGGACACATTTTTTGTTTTGGAATGAGTTTGAAACAAGCGTACAACTAGAAGAGAAAGGAAAGTCTCCTTCAAATAAATCCACCACCCCTAGGAGTGGAAAGAGGAAAAGAAGGGCTGTATCACCAGCAATAGTATATCAGCCTTCTTCCCCTTATAAAACCAAGTAGAGTAAAAGAAACCTAGACATCTGTGAAAAGGGAAAGGAAATCCCAGCACAAAGTGAAAACATTCTGAATTTTCCCTACGCAAACTCAGAAGAAGAAAGGGAGGAACGGGTTGCCCTAGCATAACAAGTTGTAGCATAAAATGAAGAACTTCCATCACCCACACCAAAAGAAGACCAAGGTGAACTAGTGGAAAATGCTTCCTCTAGAAAGCCTAGGTCACAACGAGTCAACCAGTTGCTGAGGAAAGTATATGAAATGGAAGTTTTAGAGAGAGAGATCAAAAGAACTAATGCAATGTTAACCAAGAAAAACACTCAATTGAATAATTCCCTGCTAGAAATGAAAGGAAGGTATTTTTTGCTGCAAAACAGGAATCATAGGTTCATGAATGACAACACCAGATTGTACAAGATGATCAAGCTTCTGAGGCTATAGGTGAAGAATTCTAGATCAAACTCTAGCTCTCAGATTCACTTTGCACTAGAAACCCTAGTTGAAGCAGCAGTAAGCCTTCAGAATCCATAGGCAACCGAGGATGTTGCTGATTTTCCAAACATTTGGCAAGCTAAAGTAGGGCCAGAAGATCAACAACCTAGCTGAAAAGGATGAAGTGGGACGTCGATTACAATTTTTGCAAAAATAGGGCTTTCGGTGGCTTAAGCAGATGCTGAAGCAATTCATTAGCCACCAAAAGCACAACTTTTGGTAGCTAACAGACTCAATATTTTGACTCCTTAACCACCGAAAGAAAAAAGAGGCATAGAAAGATATTTTGGCACAAGAGACTAGTTTTGGGAAAATATAACTATCTTAGGGATGAAATGGAAAGCTGAAAGTTGCTGAAGAACACCGTCAGAGAAGGTCTATTCCAGTTTTGTAGTTACATCAAGAAGGAAAGGGTCACAAACCCTACATGTTTTGACCAACATTAGCTTATCTATCAGAGGACAAGTTACAGTTTTACTCCAGTACTCACTGCAGTCATCAAAAAGTTCAAGAAGTGAACAAGTGTTACAGTTAGATAGACTAGTAGTTAAATTAGGGTTTCTGACCTAATTTTCCAAAAAACATTTATTTTATTTAGAGTAAAACAGATCCAACTTTTCAACATCTAAATATTTTTGTAAAGGCTGTAAAGCCTAAGAATTAGGTTTAAACAAGGATTCGACTGCAGGGAAATTTTGACCATTATTATTATCAACCTTCTCATATTGCTCATGACCTAATATAATCTCTTTTTATATCATATGTTCAGCTTCCATTTCTTGTCTGTTCTGTGCTTATGCTTGAATTTGTTGTTTAGGTTTATTCATGTTATTTGATGTCTGATAGCTATCATCCTATCTGCATGTTGATGATTTGAATTGCAATCACTTTCCTTGTTATGATTAGTCATTTATATATAACTGTTTTATGTATGAATCTACCAGTATAATAAGTTCTCAATCTCTTCACCATATTATCAAACCTCTGAACAGTGGTAGTTAGAAGCCTTATTTTTTATTGAATTTCATGCATGTCTTGAGATGTGAGGTCCTCTAGGTCACCTAACTTGATCCAGTTAGAAAAACCATAAAAAAATTTAAGTTACCAGGCATCCTCGATGTAACACCCTGGTTTTGACCTCGTTGAATTAGATGTATATGATGTATATATTGTAAATGATCATGGTGCAGAGCTAAAGTCCAAGGCCCCACCATTGATTGGTTATGCTATGTTTTGGATTTAAATTGTCACCGATGGTATATCGGGGCATGTGGCATACATATTGAGTTTTGTCATCATGTAAATATGCATCTTTTAAGTAAATAATCCAACCAGCTACGTTCGTGGAAACTAAATTGAGAAGGGCCATGATTCTCACATGGGGGATGTCAAACCTTGAGCCATGAGAGAAAATCCATGTGTCACCACCTTGTCTTATCCAACCATCACCATTAAAAACTATGCTATTAGTTGGGGCAGTTATGGCTGGGAGTGGAGTGTGGCAGGACTGTCAATCCTTTCCCACACGCAGACTCCACCAACGTGGTTGACCTCACGATGGAAAGCAAACCACCACCATCACTCTAGCAGACACTCCATTCTCTCCACGATGGTGTTGAAACACTCATGCAATCTCCACTACACCACTCTTTCCATTGTCTATTCATCCTCACGCAGGGGTGGTAGTCTGATTGTTTTCCACGCACAAGATTCTTTCCTATTTGGTCTCACACAACCAAGAGAGAGGATCCGTCGCCACCGTCATTCACATTTTCCACACAGAGGAATTGGGTGTGTTTCAATCCGTATTTGGGATTTGGTGTGAATCTTCTCGCATGCACTGGGTTCTGCATTGTTGTTACTCACGCAGCAAGCTGGGACCCGCTCGATCACTATCACCCATGATTTTTCCTGTGGAGAGCCATTTTATGCTCAGGGACTGTGTGTAAGTTTTCTTTACGAATTTGTGGCTTGTGCATATGTTTTTCCCTCTGTATTTTGGGGTCTGGTGCAAGTTTCTCCCACGCACAGAATGGGTGACTGTATTTCTTCCCCAGTGTGGTCTGGGTAAGTTTTCCCGGTGACTTCGTTGTCCAAGACGAACTGTTATTTTCCCATGTTGTGAGTTGTGTCTACTGATACGTTTTGGGACTGTTGTGATTTGCTTGGGAGTCATTTTGGCCATGATAGGGCCAAGAATGACTTAGGAGTCATTTTCCCCTATTAAGATGTAATTGCTGATTAATTGCATGCATGCAATGGTTGGTCTTCGGACTGTGTTGGGAGTAGGGATGGGAGTTTGGGTTGCTTCATAAACTTATTTTGTTTGGAAACCACGTAGACAGAGTTAGAGGGATGTCTTTATTCTCCACAACCCTTGAATAGCACTGGAAGGGAAGGCAGGGCCTGAGGAACTATGTAGCAGAGAAGGGACTGATTCCTTATGTTGGGTGTGTGTGGGTGTCTTAGAAGTCAGGCTAGTTCTGGTGTAGGTGTTCCTAGCTATGTAATGGGCTCACCAGCTTAGCATTTATCCTTTCCCAGCTCCTTGATGGCCTGATAAACTTGACCTTGTTGGATTGGCTATNCCAACTGTGTTGGCTTGGCTGTGTTTTGTGTATCCTTGGCTATGTGTAAGCCTGCTTGTTCCTTATTCCTTGGAGAATCATGCCCAGCTCGGGGGTGGTAGCGTTGTTGAGAGATTAAGGAGCACGCTAGCCTATGGTTGGGTGGAACGTTGTAGTGACGTAGCTGGTTGTGGAAGGAATTCTTCTTAAGATAAGTAATCTTGTCTATTTTACTTCTGCAATCATATTTTCTGTTAATGAATGTGATGAACATGTAGAATTCTTGTATAAATGTATGTTTGCTTCCGTTGTATGATAAATTATCATGTATGCATTTCCTAGTTCAAAGCATTTTGTTTCATCATTTCAGCAATTTATGAATGCACATGTTCATGGGGCTAGTTTCCCGGATGGTTAATGCCATGGTAGTGTCCTCTTCGCCGATCGGAGGGTCGGGAACATTACACTCGAGCTGCAACCTAGAGGAGTTTCCTGGAGTGATAACAAATTGCCAACATTGGTGGGGAGAGGAGATTTAAGCTCAGCTTCCCTAGGAGATGACATAGATCCTACTTTGGTGATAGACAAATTCTGGACACTATTCAAGTTGTAATCATCTATCTAGTGACTCTATTGAAATAAGGTGGCTTCAAGAAGATGAAGTACCAGAGCAAACCCTCAAGGGCCACTAACAACACCTTTTTCATATCCAAAAGAGATTCTAAGAAGAGCTAGGGCTTGACTAAGCCAGACTTCCAGTACTGCAAAGGAAGCTACATCAGGTATTTCAAGAGATATTCCTGTTATTATCTCTTTTGTTGAAACATTCGATTCTAAAGAATTTATAAATACATCAGAAAATTTTAGGGTTGGGGGATCTTCAAGCACTACTGCTTATGACGATCCATCCCTGTTGACCCCACTGAGATAAATTTACCACCAGAAGTCTTTTAGCTACCACCCACACTAGTAGTATCTTCTTCCACCCTTTCCATACCCCTTTCCAACATGGATGCCCCTTTGACCAAAATGGAAAGGATCCTGGTAGCTAGGTATGCCCCTCTAAATTTACCTAACCCCCTCTTGGCCATTCCTACTAGAGAATATCTCAAATACATGCCTAAATTTACTAGAGAGGGAGATTTCATAGATGAAGAACTCCTAGAAGAATTCTATAGCTATGCTGAGAACATAAACATAGAACAAGAAGATGTGTGGACTAGGGTTTTTGTGCAAAGCCTAGATGGCCAGGATAGGAAGTGGTTGAAATAATTTCTTGTTGGATTAGTAGCAAGCATTGAAGACCTAGATGACATATTTCTAAAGCATTGGGGAGAGAGGAGAGACCACCTCTATTATATCACCGAGTTTAGCAACTTGAAGAGAGAGAATGGTGAGTCTATTTCTAACTTCACCAAAACGTTTAACAAGATTTTCAGCAAGATCCCTGCTGAGATCAAGCCCACTGACACCTCAGCTAAAATCACCTATGCCAATACCTTTGATTTTGAGTTCTACCTTCTACTCAGAGAAAGATGATCTGCTTCCTTGTCACTCATGCAAGATTCTTCCCTAGAGGTAGAATCCAACATCATTGCATCTCAGAAGGTCAAGGGTAAGATAGATAGGAAGAAGAAACCCACAGATCCTCTTGGAAATTCCTCATCAAAGAAAAAAATTGACAAAATGGCCAAAATGTTGGATAATTTGACTGCTGAAATGTCCAGGATGAAAGACCAAGGGAAAATACCTATGAGGGGTAAAGGGCCAAATGATTTTCCTCCCAGAAACCCTAATTTTTTCCCTTATAGAAGAAATAATCCCCCAGCTTAGATCCTTCAAAGGGATAGGAATTAGGCTGAGGATCAAAGAATCAGAGCTCCCTTTTAGAATGTTGTACTAGAAGAAGAGCAAGACTTCACTCAAGAAGAAGGAGAGGCAGAAGACAACATCAATTGCATGGAGGATGAAGTTGATTACTCCTTCCCAAAACAAGCAGACTATGAGGAAGCATTCATGAATGATCAGATTATGGAAGAATCTCTATATCAAGCAGATGATCAGGAGGGGTATAATTTGAGAACTACACTTGTTTCTCCCCCTAAGAAGAATGATGCTCCTACAAACAAGCCTGCTACTCTAGCTAAAAGGATTGATGTCCCACCCAATAAGATGGTTTCCACTCCAAAACAATAGCAAAGGCCATTGAAACCATCATCTCGTGATCCTATTCAGCTAAAAGACATGCCAAAAGAGGTAATGACTTCTGACAAGTTGTCCTATACTTTCAATCTTGAGTCAAAAATTCAGAAGTTAAAGATCCCTTTTCCCTTAATAGAACTGATGAAGAATGAGGCCTTCAAGACATCCATAAAGAAATCCATTCAGCCAAAGAATCCCCTAGATTCTGACTTTGTGAACTTGCAATATGATAAGCCCAGAGTAATCCTAGTCCCTATGATTGAAGAGCTAGATGAGTCTTTCCCACCTATCTACATATCTCTGAATATCCATGATAAAATCCTTCATAACTGTTTGCTGGACTCAAGAGCTTCCCATAACCTAATGCCAAAAGGTGTGATGGATGAGCTTGGCCTCAGCATTACAAAACCCTACCATGATCTGTTCTTATTTGACTCTAGAGAGGTCAAGTGTTTGGGCCTCATCAAAGACCTTGTCATAAACCTCTTCTAGTTGCCTTCAAAAAGCATAGTGATGGACATAGTGGTAGATGATATCCCACCTAAGTTTGGCCTCCTTTTGTCTCGCTCATGGAGTAAAGGGCTAGGTGGTACCCTTCAAATGGACCTCACATATGCTACAATTCCAATGTTTGGAGGGGGGACCAAGAGACTCTACAGAGAGAACCAGTTGACCTATATCATCATTAATTCCAAGAACTCTGTAAACCATCCGATATATGCAGTAGACATAGAATTTGGGTCATGCATCCTATAGATAGATGATTCCCAGCCAATGTCCATAAATATTACAAAGCCCATCTATCAACAGTATGAAGAAGTGACCACATCAGTTTGGAGCATGTATTTTGATGGGGCCAGTACTCAAGCCTCAGCAGGTGCAGTTGTAGTGTTGATTTCTCCATCAAAAGAGACTATTCATCTATCTTATAAGCTTGATTTTAAAACTACTAACAATATATCAGAATATTAAGCATTGTTGTTAGGGGTGAAGGCTTCCAAGGAAATGGGGATAATGTGCATGAGAATCTTTGGAGATGTAGATCTTATTATACAATAGGTCAACAACATCTTTCAAGCAAAGAATGTCACATTGAAGGCTTACAAGGATGAGGTATGGCAACTCAGAGAATCCTTCATGTTTTTTGAACTCTCATATACACCTAGGGCTATGAATCTACAAGTTTGTTTATTCCCCCTTTACCTCCTAGGCTCAACTATGATATCCAAGTCAAGTACAAACCTTCCCTACCAGATAATGTAAAATTTTTGAAAGTGTTTGAGAATGATGTTGAGCTTAATAAATTCCTCCATGTAGTAGATGAATTCTCTGATATGCATATAGATCAAGAAAACCTGAATATGGAAGAATCCCAAAAGCTCAAGTTGAAAGATAAAGTAGGTGATCAGAATATTGTTCAGTTACCCAGCAATTATATACCTCGGGGTCTAGTTCCCTTGGAAGAGATATTTGATCATAATGATATCCCTCTCAAACCTACCAAAAAGAAGCAATACCCTGCTGTCCAAGAGAAAAAAATAGGTAGCCAAAGTCATCCAAAAGCTATAAATATGTCCACTAAGTTGACTATTGATCAAAGGTCCAAATTTTGTAGCATGATAACAGAATTTACTGATATCTTTTCCTGGGAATACAGTGACTTGAAAACCTATGACACTAATATCATCCAACATAGGATCCCCTTGGAGAAGGACACCATCCCTTTCAAACAAAAGCTGAGATCTATCAGTCCTCTCCTACTACTTGTAATTGAAAAATAAATCCATAAGATCCTCAAATCCAAAATCATAATTCCCCTCAGGTATTCCAGATGGATTGCAAACTTAGTGGTGGTAAGGAAGAAGAAAGCTGAGATTAGGTTATGTGTGGATTTCAGAAATCTGAACAAATTCTCTAAGAAAGACAACTATCCACTGCCCAAGATGGAACACCTGTTGCAAAGAGTCTCAGGGGATAGTTTCATGTCATTCCTGGATGGTTTCTCTGGATACAACCAAGTTGTTGTGCACCCTGATGACCAAGAGAAGACTACTTTTACCACTCCCTAGGGCACTTTCATGTATGCCAAAATGCCATTTGGGCTGATGAATGCTGGGGCCTCTTTTAAGAGATCCATGGACCTAGATTTTGTAGGATTGAAAGACAAATCTGTGCTTATATACCTGGATGACCTCACTCTTTACTTCCACAGCCATGAAGAACATTTGCATCATCTAAGGAGGGCATTTCTGAAATGTAGAAAATTTGGGATATCACTGAACCAGAAGAAGTCTCAATTTGCACTCAGTAAGGGAAAACTCCTAGGTGACATATTCTCAGCTAAATGTGTGAAGATATATCCTCTTAGAGTTGAAGCAATCCATAAGTTGTCCATACTTAGGTCAAAAAGGGATATTCAGTCATTTTGGGGTAAGATAAATTTTGTCATGAGTTTCATCCCTAACTTTTTTGAGTTGGTAAGCCACATAACATCTATGTTGAAAAAGGATGAATAAATAAAATGGACTGAAAAACCAAGAAGCTATTTTGAAGACATCAAGAAGGCTATCATGGAATCTCCACTCTGATTAGTCTAGACTATACTAAGGGTTTCTACATCTTCTCCTTTGCATCCTATGACACAGCGGAAGCTGTACTATTACAAAAAGATGATGAAGTTCTTGATCACCCAATTTCATTTTTTCAGCACAACATTGAGGGATGCTGAACTGAAGTATGATCCCATTGAAAAGAAGGCTTATGCTCTCATCAAGTCGTTGAAAAATTTCAGGATTTACATTCTACACGCAAAAGTCCTATCATATGTCCCTTCAGCTGCTGTAAAGGATGTGTTGACTTAGCCTGACATTGATGGGAAGAGAGATAAATGGATTTCCAAACTTATTGAGTTTGACATAGAAGCAAAGCCCACCAATTTAGTCAAAGGCCAAGGTCTGGCTAAACTTATGGCTAAAGAAAACTATGATCTTTTGGTGATGAATTTCACTTGTGTAACTTCAACAAATTTGCAAACTGAAGTAACAGCAAAAGTAGTTCAGGATGAGAATGACATTCAACAAGTAGCTGACAACTTGTCCTCATGTGAGTAGTACTCAGGTATTAGTCATTTCCTGCAAAAATTAGAAGTTCCTCCTGGACTTACTCTAAATCAAGCATGGGCTCTTAAATTGAAGTCTGTTAAATTTTGTGTAATTGATAAACTGTTGTATTGGAAAGATCTATCTAGTGTTTTGTTGAGATGTCTAGATAGAGAAGAGTCAATTTAGGTCATGCATCAGTTTCATTCAAGCACATGTGGAGGCCATCATTACTGGAATACCACAGCCCACTAAATTCTGAGGGCTCAATACTATTGGCCTATTCTTTTTTCTGATGTGTGTACCTTTGTGAGCGCCTGTGACAAGTGCCAAAGATTTATAGGGAAGCAACAGCTCAAATCCTTTCGCCTTAAACGTATTGTAGTGAATGGTCCTTTCCAGCAATGGGGTCTTGATTTCATAGGTGAAATTAATCCTTCATCTAGTGGTCAACACAAATGGATCCTAGTAGACACTGACTATTTCACCAAGTGGATACTGGTAGTACCTAACATGAATGCAACTCATCAAGTCATCATGAAATTTTTATATGAGAACATCTTTATCAAGTGTGTTTGCCCAGTAAGGCTAGTAACTGATAATGCACCAACTTTAAAATTTGATTCACTGGGTAACATGTGTGAGTCAATGGCCATTCAGCTGGTGCATTCCATGTCCTATTACCATCAAGGAAATGGCTTGGCTGAGTCATCTAACAAAATCCTAGTCAGGATCATCAAAAAACTATTGGAGACAAATCAGAAAAGATGGGATTCTAAGCTAAAATTCGCTCTGTGGGCTGATAGGGTAAATGAAAAAATATCCATAGGGACTTCTCCTTTCAAGTTAGTTTGTGGTAGTGAGGCCATTTTTCCCATTCAGCTAATTTTTCCCATGGAAACATTCTTCCAGGAGGAGAAAGATGGACCAAATGATATAGTGAGGAGGATGATGGATTTGGTGGAGTTGCAGCAAGTCAGAGAACAAGTGATTGGAAAGTCATAAGCTCATCAACAAAAGATCAAGATTATTTTTGACAAAAGGGAAAAAGTGGACAAATTTCAGGCAAGATAAGGGAAATCATGGAAAGTTTGACTCTCTGTGGATAGGCCCTTTTGTGATAGCGCATACACAGCAGAACAACACATTCAAGTTGCAAAATCTGGAAGGAGAGGAGGTGTTTAATGCCCCAGTAAATGGGTGATTTCTGAAACTCTATTTTATTTGAGGCTTTGAGGCCTTATTATTGTAAAATATTAGTTAGTAGGTTGTTTTTGCTTACAAAGTAAACTACATGCCCAATGGAATAGTAGAAGATAGTTGTAATTCTTATTTGTTTTTCAGGAAAGGAATTTTGGTCTAGGGTTCTTGGGACCTCATAGGAAGGTTCCAATCCCCGAGTACAAGCCAGATGTTATCTCCTAAAATAAATTTATTTTCAATAAGTTCAGTCAGACAATTTATTTTTTTATAGGATGAAGATTTCAAGTCATATTATGAAAGATATTGGGGTGACTAACAAATTTGGGATATCTGATGTTCTGTTATTTAATAAATTTGAAAGTTTTGGATTTCAGTGGCTTAGGTGAGATTTTCAACAACTCATTAGCCACCAAAAAGCCTATCTTTCAGAAGCTAATAGTTTAATGCAGGACCATGTTATCCCCCGAAATCCTTCTCATCATGTTCTTTATAAATTGTTGGGAAAAGGACTTTCAGTGGATTAGGAGAGCTTTCCAACAGCTCATTAGCCACTGAAAATACTTGGTTTCGGTAACTTAGAGAGTGTTTTCAGGAGGACATTAACCACCGAAAGAAAATGAAATACATTTTTGAAAAAAAAGTTACAGTGGCTTGGGAAAACTTTCAAACAGTTCATTATCCACCGAAAGACTTGCCTTTCGACAGCTAAACGATGAGATCTGGAAAGACGATAAGCCACTGAAAGCTCATTACACATGTTCTTTTAAAAAGAAAGTTTCGGTGGCTTGGGCGAATGTGTCGGCGAGTCATTATCCAATGAAATCTCATCTTTCGGTAGCTAGCAAACAAAACCCTAGATACTCTTAACCATCGAAAAGGCCGAAAGAGGAAATGGTTATCTGTCCATCAAATCAAACTCGCCAGCACAAGACCATTCATGATTTGGTAGGATAAACCACCGAAAGGATGGGGAAATTTTAGTAAGGCATAAGTCGATGATTAAAGAGGTCATTATTGATATGACGTGATTGATGGGAATCAAAACGCTAATCTACCGTCCATCTATCCCATGATTGCAGTAAACCTCCACTGAATACCAAGTTCAAATTTAAAATGGTTATTGGGTAGTCTGTCTCATAGATATCACCAAAAGATATCATCATCTCACTCGATCACTTACCAAGTAGTTAATCCCTCAGAATCAGCGCCATACATCAAGTCCACTCCACCTTTGATTGCATGCATCCTTACTACTCAAGGCCATCTCTAAAAACCAACCCGCTAACCTCTTCCACAGAATTTGAATTTCGATTTTTGCAGGTACTTAGAAGCACAATTAAGAGATGAAGAAAGGGGAACCAACTCTCAAGAAAGAACTAGGAGACATCAGCTACCTAGAATCACATCTAGAAGTCTGCCAGTTCTTCAAAGATGCAAGCTATTACAAATTTTGTGGAAAAATTCAAGGTTCACACCAGTAAGTTGCTGAAGCATTTGCACTCTCTTTTTATGGCTCCAAGGCACTGATAGGAAAGGAGGAGTTGCTAGTGGATGAAACCCTAATTGCAGAGGTGACAAAACTCCCAAGAACTAGGGAGAAGTGGTTTAATACCACCATTACTAAAAATGCGGAGTTCAGATCCTGTCTAAAACCTAAACACAAAGATGTGGTATGGAAGAAAAGTGTTCCTTCCACCTGGATAGAAGAGAGATGGTAGCAGTTACTGAAAGAAATTTTGGTGTATATAAACTATGAAGGTAGATACAATAGGGAAATGATATATCACTTCAAACTGATGAACCATTTTACGGGAGGAAGCCCTTTAAATTTACCTTTCTACCTCCATAAGAGCTTAACAAAAATGGAACACCAGGTAAAGGCATAGCACACCAAAATTTGCAGGAAGGTTGTCTCACCATGGCCTCATACAACTCATTGTCCAAGAATTGCTGCAGAGGAGAAACATAGCATGGACACATTTTTTTTTTTTTTTCCTGGAATGAGTTTGAAACAGGTCTACAACCAGAAGAGAAAAGAAAGTCTCCTTCGAAGAAATGAACCACCCCTAGGAGTGGAAAGAGAAAAAGAAGTGCTATCTCACCAGAAACAGTAGATCAACCTTCTTCCCCTTCTAAAACCAAGTAGGCTAAAAGAAACCTAGACTTCTATGAAAAGGGAAACGAAATCCCAACACAAAGTGAAAACATTCTGAACTTTCCCTACTCAGACTCAGAAGAAGAATGGGAGGAAGGGTTGACCTAGCAGAATAGGCTGTAGAAAAAAATGAAGACCTTCCATCACCCACACCAAAACAAGACGAAGGTGAATCTGTGGAAAATGATTCCTCTAGCAAGCCCAAGTCACAATGAGTCAACCAGTTGTTGAGGCAAGTATATGACCTAGAAGTTTTAGAGAGAGAGAGATAAGAAGAACTAATGCAGTGTTAACCAAGATCAACACTCAATTGAATAATTCCCTGCTAGAAATGAAAGGACGGTATTTTTTGCTGCAAAAAAGGAATCAGAGGTTCATGAAGGACAACACCAGGCTGTATAGGATGATCAGGCTTCTAAGGTTGCAGGTGAAGAATTCCAGATCAAACCCTAGCTAAAGCAGTAGTAAGCCTTCAGAATCCGGAGGTAGCCCAAGATGCTGCTAATTTTCCAAACATTAGGCAAGCTGAAGAAGGGCCATAAGATCAAAAATACAACTGAAAAGGATGAAGTGGGAGGTTAATTATAGTTTTTGGAAAAACAGGGATTTTGGTGGCTTAGGCAGATGCTGAAGCGGTTCATTAGCCACAAAAAGCAGATCTTTTGGTAGCTAACAGACCCGAGATTTTGACTCCTTAACCACCAAAAGCAAAAAGAGGTGTAGAAATATATTTTGTCACAAGAGACCAGTTTTGGGAGAATATAACTATCTCAGGGATGAAGTGCAAAGTTGAAAGTTGTTGAAGAACACCATCAGAGAAGGCCTGTTCCAGTTTTACAGTTGCATCAAGGAGGAAAGGGTCACAAACCCTACCTATTCTAACCAACAATAGCTTATCTATGAGAGGACAGGTTACAGTTTTAGTCTAGTACTCACTGCAGTCATCAAAAAGTTCAAGAAGTGAACAAGTGTTACAGTTAGATAGACTAGTAGTTAAATTAGGGTTTTTGACCTAATTTTGGCAAAAAAAAATTATTTTATCTATTTTTAGTAAAACAGATCCAACTTTTCAGGATCTAAATATTTTTGTAAAGGCTATAAAGCCTAAGAATTAGGTTTAAAAAAGGGTTCGACTTCAGCGACGTTTTGACCATTATTATTATCAAGCTTCTCATATTTCCCACGAGCTAATATAATCTCTTTTGCTACCATATGTTCAGCTTCCATTTCTTGTTTGTTCTATGCTTATGCATGAATGTGTTGTTTAGGTTTATTCATGTTATTTGATGTCTAATAGCTGTCATCCTATCTCCATGTTGATGATTTGAATTGCAAGTAATTTCATTGTTATGATTAGCCATTTATATATAACCATTTTATGTATGAATCTGCCACCATAACAAGTTTTCCATCTCTTCACCATATTATCAAACCTCGGAATAGTGGTAGTTAAAAGCCTTATCTTTGATGGAGTTTCATGCATGTCTTGGGAGTGTGAGGTCCTATAGGTCACCTAACTTGATCCAGTTAGAATAACCATAAAAAAATTTAAGTCACCAGGCATCCTCAAGCTGCAACCTAGAGGAGTTTCTTGGAGTGATAACATAAGGAAGAAGTTTTCTTTTTGGGTTATAGATAGTGGCAGCATGTTCTCCTTGAACATAGCACTCTCTCAACTTTCCAATAGTCATGTATTAGTGTACAATTTCAATTTCAGCTATCACTTAGATTTTTCTTACTACTCCACTTTTCCTTTATACATGGGGAATTTGATCATGTCTCCTACATGACAGATAAGTCTAGTTGTCATATATACAAAGTTAAAAGCTCCCTTGGGTCATCTCTCTGTCGTGTTCACTATTCAAGGATTTATCCCTACATCTGATTATTATCTTGATTCCATCATTATCCTATCTAAATATTACTTGTGTCTACCTTCCCTTATCCAGTTCCTAGTCAGTCTTGTGATCCGTTGGAGGATCTATTGCCTTCGTCATCACAACATGGTTTTTCATTAGCATTTCCTGAAGACAAAGACCTATACCTTTAACGATGGTACCTTAGGATTCACTATCATCATTGGTGAACTCCTTGGATTCAATTGTCAGTTTTCACCTATTGATTGGCAATCTGTTGAATCCTTTCCATGTTCGACTTCAACAAATCTATTCACATGGCCTAGATTGTACTGGTTCCTTTGGATTTTGACAAAGACCTTAGGTTTCCAGCTATAACCTAAGTTGTGCAATATTTTTTTGTGTTCACCTACACCACTTCCATATTTTGAAGACTCATCATTGTATATTATGGCTTCGATCCACCTTTTTAATATACGCAGTCTTGTACCCGTATTATATGATGTAATCAAATATTGTAAAGGAGATATTGTTCTAGTATGTTGAACATGGCATCCTCAGATATGATTTTGTATATGACATTGATATGTATTTGTTTCAGACACTTCCTTTGCTTCCATGGACTTCCGAGTTCTCCAAGAATAAGATTGTAATGTATTTGGTCCATCGCTTCCCTCTGACCTCATATATTAGGGGGCATATGTTATCAGCCAAAATGGCATGTCTCCGTCTGAGCGCTAACATTCATCATGTCGGTACACAATAGTAAAATTTGGATTGAAGTGGCCAAAACACTATAGATGTGCATGAATTTTGATGCATTATCTTCATACTAGCTTTATATATTATTATTCAGAGTTTTTGGTTGCATACACGACTATGTGCATTGCAACCCATGTGTACCTTTCATATGTGAGTTCCCTTTGAGAAACCTGCGTATCATATGCGCCTTGCCTATATTAATACTTGTGTATACCTTAATTCAATATTAAAATTATAAATCATTATTAAAGGAGATTAGTTGGGCCTAATCCATAACTATCCCAACTGTCTCAACCATCCTAACCTTCGAGACCTCTCTATTTCCCAAACTATAAATAGAGGCCCTGGGATGGGACTAATCAATCAATTTTTGGAGAGAAAAGTTATGTTGGTGGTGTACCTTCAGAGTCTTGGAGCAATAGAACTCAGAGTCCTCAATTGCAGAGGATTCCTTGTGTCAGAAACTAGGTTGTATTCTTACCTATTCACTGTTTGTTAATAAAGAAAATTCTTATTCCAANTATATATGATATATTTCTTGAAGAATTGGCTCTTTGCAGGTGAAGAGAAGCATCCCTAGAAGTTTTGCAGAGGATTGGAGGGAGAGAAGACCAAGCTTGGATCAACCGTCATAAACCGGGTAAGCCAAGATATATTCCTATTCTCATTCCATTTCCTACAAAAGCTGATTGTCTACAAGTCTAGTAGTAAGTTTGTAACCCTAGTCCCTAGGTTATAAGGGTGAAATGTCCTGTACAACAATTCTCATTGGTAGGTTCTATTCTCTCTATTTCCATTTGAGTTTCTAATTTTTTATCAAGATGAAAAATAGTACAAATATTGAGGAAATGATTGAAGTAGATGATAACTTTTGGGCATGGAAGTATAGAGTACTTCTCATAGTCGAAGAGCATGACTTGGAGAACAATGTCAAAGAAGAAGTTGAAAATCCAGGGGGATTTGAGGACAAAGTAAAGCACAAAAAGAACTTAGTAAAATCCAAGGGGATCATTTTATTCTCTATAAGGTACTATTCAATCCCATATGTATCATCCTTAAAGACTCCCAAGGATATGTTTGATGCTTTGACCAGCTTGTATGAAGGAAATAATATCAGTAGGAAGATTACCTTAAGGATCCACCTCAATGGTGTGAATATGCAAAGTTCATACATTGTTCAATCCTACATTATTTGAATCATTATATAAGGAAGCTTGTTGGAAGGGGTTTTGGGAAAGTGAGTTGCGCAGCGTCACGACAGCTGGGTGAAAAGTTAACCATTTTTAATATTTAATGTGTTAATTAACCATGCTTTGTGGACATAGGTAATTAGTGGTTAGAATTTAGTTAGAAGTGGAACTTTGATGTAAAGATGCAAGCCTATGTATAGATCCAGTTTTACAATTGTAACGACATAATCAGATGATGTATAATATCTGTTGCGATCTATCTATGGTTTTGAAGAGTCTTCTATTTTGGAAAATCAGCGATCTGTTTGTGTCAGATATTTAATTTTGGGATGTCACTAGTCTCCTGCTATGGATAATAATTATCTTCTTTGGATCTGTTGCAAAATTAATATGACATGACAGTTGTTCCATAAATATTGTCTTTTGTTTTCCTATTTTCTCTGCTACGATATCAATGAGAAGTGTGTTGAATCTGTTATGATTTACTCATGTTGTTGTAATACATTGATGATGCATTCTATCCCACTTATATAGTAATGATATTAAAGGATTATTGAAGTTGTCTTACGAATCATAATGCTGTGATAACACTGCTGCGATGAATGAATAGTGTGATTTGTTAGATATGTAGTTGTGAAGATGAACCGTGAGGACTATTTTAGTTCTGTAATCTGGTAGTTATCTAGTCGAAGTCCTGGATGCCATATATTCCCTTCCTACTACCAAAAACTTGGTTCCGATAGCTCTCCCTTGAACATCTCAGGTGAGACTTCGTCCTCTTTGCAGATGTTGCTGGGTAGGGTAAAACCTGTCTCGGCTGGTGCTCAGGGAGATCGCGTTGGTTGGGCGTTGAAAAAGTAAGAACCCTTGTTGATGAGGATTTGATGGTGGGTTTCACCAATAAATGGTTCCATTTCCAGGACTTGAGTTGTGATTGAAAGGAGGATATATTTTGGCATCTGACCCGACCGGAGATCGAGGAGTATTTTGGTCTATTACTGCGAGAATTTGTTGAAACAAAAAATCAGAATCTGAAGCTATCAACGGGAAATTGGTTGGACAAATATATTCACGATGGTCCTCATGAATGGTTCTTATCTGAGTTTCCTGTCATCTTATATGAGTGACTGGTGAAGTTCACTTCTAAGAAGAAAAAATTCCAAGGAGGAGAGCCAACATCTTTGACTCTGGAGCTGATCCAGGAATTGCAAGAAACAGACAATAGGGAATCATGAGCTATTGAGGTGTGTTTGGACAGTATCTTGGAGGGTTACATTACTAATTTTGTAGTTGATACCAATAAGTTGTTTAGCAAGGCAGAAAGGGAATTCTTCAACAAACCATGAGGTATATTTTTGTTGTCGTTGTAGCTATCTATTAAACAGCTTGTCTACGAAAAATGTATTATGAAGATGGAGCAAGAGTAGTGGAACTATGGTGTGCAGAGGATGTAGACATCGCAACAAAAGGGGGAATATGCATGGAAAGGTAAGGGGTAGATGGGCATGATTTTTGATCATATTGGGAAGGTTGTCGAGGAAACAAGTGGTTGTACAAGAGGAGGAGCAAGGTTTCGAGAGAAGAGGCAGAGGACATGAGAAGGTCGTGCTACGGTCGAAGTGCGATACAATGAAGAAAAAACACACAGGACAAAGCGACGTTTAAGTGATGATGAGGACAACCAGGCCCAGGATATGCTCGAGATAAAGATAGGATCGAACCCCAACAGTAACGTGTCTACACCTCCATGCATTACTCCACCACCAGGAAGAAATGCGCATTATACGTCGAATTTCCCAACGTGTTAGAAACAGTCTAGCAGTAGAGTACCAGCTGGAGGAAGAAGGCCCAGAATGGTGGTCGATGAAATGAAGCCACCAATATTCCATGGAAATGATACCAATGATCTAGAGCAATATTGGTTATTGTGAGAGGCGATCTGGACCGTACAAAAAACTGTGGATGACGATGTTAAGAAAATCTAGCTGGAAACCACCCTCAGGGGTCATGGGATGGATTGGTACATGCGATTCACGCTGGTTCCTCAGGGAGCTACAACAAAAACATTGGATGCGATCCGTAAGGGGTTATTTGAATAATTCAAGTAGCCGAAGTCTGAGGCTTAGTACATTACCAAGTTGAAAGAAATCAGGAATTTCCCCAATGAAACATTTTTCAACTTTGATCAATAGTTTAAGACGTTCATGGCTTGATTCATGTTCCAGATGAGTGATGTTCAACACAAGGAGTGGTTCATTTCTGCACTTTTCCCACATATCAAACATCCACTAATGCAACAAAATATTGCGACACAGAGTGAGGCTTTAGGAATCGTGATGAAATTAGAAGCATCTTCAGTAGGAGAAACTGTGGTCGGGATGAACCATATTCAAGCACAGTTGGCCAATCAGACACTCCAACTGCAAGATATCAAGAAGGCTATGGAATATCATGATGACCTTTGGTGCACCCTGTGTCATGCAGATGAACACAGCAAGGATACATGTATGAAATTCAAAAATTATTTTCTTTCAGATGGCCTGAACCCATTGAGCTGCACTGGTGTTCCATGGTGTCACATATGTCAGGTCTATGGGCATCGACATGAAAACTATGAATACATGAAAAAGATGGTTACCAAGACAGAGAGTATGTATTGTACCTTTTGTGGGTTAGTAGGACACGACGATAAAAACTATCGAGCTTATGAATTTCTCCAGGAAAGGACATATGATTCATACTTTGTGAAAGGTGAGGACCCCTAGGAAATGAAAGCACAGCCACAGATGGCGTAACTAGCAGTGCAAGCATAGTATACACCGCCACCCAAGATGTAGTTCATCCCATCGCAACTGCCGCAACAGTTTACATCACAACAATAGTTTTCAACTCATCCATATCTCGTAGCACAACCACAGTATGCGCGATAACCATAGTATAATCTGGTATCACTCATTCATCCTCAGCCACAATATGTTCAAGTTGCGGACTATGTCCACTAGCAACCAAATCCCCTGCAGCAACAATTGGCCTAGCCTCAATTTCAGCAAGGAGGAGTCTGAGGAGGATTCTGCAAAGGATTCAGGGGGCGAGGAGGAGGCTTTGGTCAATAATGAATCTAGTTTTATACCTATGGAGTATTCAGGCACTACAAGAGGGAGTGTCCTCATGCGCATTGTACATACTGTCCAGCCAACGAGCATAATGTTGAAAATTTCCCTCAGCTGATTACAAAATGGTAGGATGGAAACATTCCTCCATTGCAGAATGCATTGACTCAGAACCAACCAACATTCCAAGTGCAGAACTAGCTGACGATGCAGAATAACATCCCACCACAGCCTCAGAATCATCCAATGAACTTGTCACTGAATCATAACCCACCCCAGAACCTAAATAAAGGATCGATGGTTGCAACAATTCAAGCCAAACTACGAACGAGGGATGTCGATGTTGGGGTTATCACTCGCGCAGGTGTGAAAACTGGAGAATATGGACCGCAGCAGCAAGTTCGGTTCACTGGAAAGAAACAGGTAGCATTTGACATTGTGATGGAGAAACACACCTTCTTCAAGACCAAGCATGCAATTGGGAGAAATCTAGGTATGTTACCTATTACTGACATGCCACATGATTTTGATCCATCTATAGAGGCAGGACCATCACGGCAGCATGGTACCTTGAAAAAATTCTTTGAGAGTTGTCTTTCGCTGGCAAGGGATCCTAAAGCCCTTGTTGAGATTGAGAAGTTGTTGTACCACCGGGATAAGACATTGAATGATTCCATCGTGAACTCCTTGCAAAAGAGGAAGACAGGAAAGGAGATGAGGATGAACATCCAGATCGACAATTATGAGGTTCACTCGATTATTCTAGATCTTGGATCATATGTAAACATTATGACTAAGAAAACTTCGTAGTTGATGTAGCATCCAAAATTGGGATGGTCGTCGGTATAGATGTGAGTAGAAAATAAGGAAAAGGTTCATCCCATTGGTCGCGTCTCAAACCTGGTTGTCAATGTTGAAGGTATGAAAATGTATGCTGATTTTGATGTGATAGAAGTGGTTGAAGATGGAGGTTCCTATCCTGCATTGCTAGGGATTTGGTGGGCTAATGATAGCATTACGATTATGAATTTCAAAAAATGGGTTAGGATGTTTTAGAACCAGGATGTCATGTTTATTGCTCCCATTGACCCTCAAGAAGGATGTTGGTATATTGAACCTGTGAGGGATGAAGCCGATAGAAGTTGGGATCATGCCTATAATATCTCTGAATATTATATCCACCTGACCGTCGATGGTGAACATGGATGGTGCAGCACTATTTCTCCATCCTATTATTCTGAAAATGCTCTAGAAAAATGGTAGAATAGGATACATGAGGCCTCGTTCAGAAAATGCGGGTTGATCACACAGTCTTTTTGTCACGTAGCAACTAAGACTGTCAAGCTACCAATTTATGAAGGCCTTCTAGTGTTATCATATTTCCTTCAATAATTTGAAGAGAAAGTGTTTGAACCACAAAGGGTATTGGCCCTAGATGTAGCACTAAAGGATACCCTGACCCGAGGGTGGGTGACGCACAAGCAGATGATCCACGACTGGGGACAATGTCAGATATTGATGATGGTGTGCTTCGGCAATTCAGAGGTCTATCACGCTAGGAGATACGATGGTCGAAATTATCCCGCCAGTCACTTGATGGAATGCTAGGCCTTATGGGAATCACGACCTAAAGATGAGTGGGTCCATGATTTTTTTCATACTATGGACGAGATGTCGAGATCTTGGTATGTAGCAGCAAAACTATGCAGAACTATAACCACTTAAGAGGAGTTGTTTGTTTTCTTTGTGCAAACATTTAGTTTCTAGGATTCCAACCTAGAGGTACATAATTCATTACACATCATCAACGACGTAGTGCTGAAGGTTGTCCCTGTCGCATACCTAGTTGATCCACATGCACACTGCTTGATGCAATCCATGATGACATGTTACATTCTATATGGGGAACCTGAAAATGATAATGAGTTATAGAATGTTAATATTATAGAGTCAAAAGGAAGCCATGATGTTGTAGCGCCAAACATACCGAAAGATTCTATGAGTCAGCCGTTGAAGATCAGGAAAGTCAAAATTGGTTCAGAAGAGCACCCAAAATTTTCCAATATTAGGGACTATTGGGATGAGGAAACAATGGCCAAAATCGCACACCGGCTGCATGAATTCCAGGATATTTTTTCAATGCATTTCTCCAAAATGAAGGGGATGTTAGGGGACTTGGGGGAGATGAAAATCCCATTGAAGATATATGCAAAACCTATGTGGAAGAGGCCGTATCGAATGAACTCACGATACAAGGACTGTGTGAAGGTTGAGATCAACCAGATGTTGGATGGTGGGATCATTAAGCCTGTAGAAGAATAAAAGTGGATAAGCCCTATGGTGGTTCAGGATAAAAATACTAGCAATGTTCACATTTGCGTCAACCTAAGAAAGTTGAATGATGCTTGCATGCATGATCCGTTCTCGACTCCATTTACATATGAGGTCGTTGGAGGAGTAGGCAGTCATGATATGTATTCCTTCACATATGGATATTTGGGGTACCACCAGATCCAGATTGCAAAGGAGGATTTCCATAATACCACATTTGTCAATGAATGGGGTTGCTTTCAATATACAATCATGCCTTTTGGGTTGAAGAATGCACCTGCAATATTTTCTCGGGTTGTTGTCACTGCGTTCAAAGATTTCATTCAAAAATTCCTGCAAGTATACATGAATGACTAGACAGTCTATGGTTTGGTTAAAGATCATTTAGCGAACTTGCAAATGATGCTGGAATGGTGTCGACAACATCAAATTGCAGTAAACTCTAAGAAATGCATTTTCTGTGCACTGTTTGGAATACTACTTGGACATAGTATGTAAGGAAGGTCGGTTGGTTGATCTAGCAAAGATCATGCTAATTCTTAGTTTGTTGTTGCTGATGAATGTGAAGATACTTCGGTGATGCTGGGGCACACGGGGTACTATCACAAGCTCATTAAAGGATACGCTACGATTACTGCCCCTATGAAGAAGCTATTAAATAAGGATGCTACATTTGAGTGGATTCATGAATGTCGAGGAATTTTTGACACACTGAAGGCTAAGATGGCCTTTGCACCCATACTAGTATTCCATGATTGGAACAAGGAGTTCCATGTACATGTTGATGCCTCTTCTATTTCACTGGGGGTTTTGCTTGCACAACCGGGTGAGGGTGACCTGGATCATCCGATCGCATATGCTAGTAGGAAGTTGTCATTTTCTGAACAAAATCACACAATGACTGAAAGAAAAGGCTTGGCAATGATTTATGCCTTGCAAAATTTCAGGAACTATCTGTTGGGTGGTCACTTCAAGATGTTCGCTGATCAGTCCACTTTGAAATATTTGGTCAATAATCCTATGTTGGGGGGGAATCTGTCGGTATCTCCTAATTTTTCAGGAATTTGACTTTGAAATAATTGTGAAACCCAGATGGTTGAATGCTAGTCATGATCACCTGTCTCTCATTGAGACCAAAGAAGATCCGACCAATATTGATGATGGATTACCAAACGTGCAACATTTTTGTGTCGACATTGCAGATGATCATTATGCCCCAATCATTCATTTTTTGGCCATTGGTGTTACCCCTGACAACCTGTCAACTAGTTATAAGAAGCAGTTGGTAGTAAAAGCTTTAGATTTACAGCTAATTGCTAGGCAGTTATACAAGCTTGGACTAGATGAAATCTTACGACAGTGTATCCTACCACATGATCAGGGACCCATTCTAGAAGAAGCACATGTAGCAATCATGGGAGGTCACTATGGAGGAAGGGATACTACACGGAAGGTGTTGCACGTCGATATATGGTGGCCTACGTTGCACAATGATGCCATAGACTATGCACGAAGTTGTGACATCTGTTAGCGCATTGGTAAACCATTGTGGTGAGATGAGATGCCTCTTGTGCCACAGGTAAATTTCAAACCTTTTGATAAATGGGCCATGGATTTTGTGGGTCCAATTAATCCACCAAGGAATAGGACTGGTGTGCGATACATCATTACCACCACTGACTATATGACCAGGTGGGCAGAGGCTGCACCAGTTGTACTATGAGACTGTGTTTTCAGTTCCTAGACCACTATGACAAATTAATATCTGTCTCCCTCCCTTTCCTAAATCCCACCTGTTGTTTCAAGTTTCAACTAAAATCTTGACTCGAATGCAAAAGCTACCTATTTTATATTAATCTTTGCCAATATTTGAAGGCGACCTCAGCATTCGGTCTCATCATTATGTATTTGGGTAATCGCTGGTCTTCATGCCATGGGCCTACTCGATATTATTCCTAGATTTCACAAATTTACTGTCTTACCCCAACTTAGAAGACACATGAAATAAACCTTCTTATAGATTAGAGCAGGCCCTATCTCGATTATATAAGTCATAACCATGTCTATATTTCTGACCCCTACTCATATAAACTATCATGAATTCTAGGAGGACAAGAAATCAATCCAACCAACAACCACAAATTTACCATTTTACATCAACTCAACAGACCAATGAAGGAATCCTTCCTAACTAATTTTATGTTGACATACTACTATTATATATACTATGGGTAGTTTCAAGACTTACTGCTTACTGAGAGAGGGAGTGAGTTGGGGAGTAATGTCTTTTATTGGATAGGACTTTAGTGAGGAGCTAGGGATGGTCAAAAGCTCATGGGAAAGCTTCTAGTTTCTCCCATTCTCTCCCATGAAGAAAATTTTATTTCACTTGGACTTATCACTTTTGAATTTCACTCCGATGATCTCCAGTCTGACGATATTTTGTTTTAGATGCAAGAATCCTCATTCTCACTATGGAAATCAAATATGTTAATATAAGAATTATTAGTTTTAAATGCAAAGCATTTTCACTTTAAGAAAAAACCTGGACTAGTATTAGAAAACTACCACAAATTTACGTCTTACAACAACTCAACAAACCCATGAAGGCATCCTTCCTTACAGATAGGAATAGGCAGAAGACCCAATCACATAACTTGTTTTCTTGTTATACAACAACTTAGTAGACCCATGAAAGAAACCTTCCTTATAGATAGGAATAGACCCTACCCAATCACATTATTCATTTACCCCATGGGGATCACTGCCCGATGTTGTTGTTCCACATAAAGGATGTGGGGATAACTTGTTTGTTGTTCCCGTTCCTCCTATGTATTCATGCCAATGAGGACTATTGGTTTTTGGTGTCCAATACATATATCCAAAAATGCTTGCTCTTCTTCTTATTGTGTATACTTCATTATTCCTCCTCTAGTGGTGAAGGATCTTATCCATTGCCATTCTATTGCTCAGGTTCCTTCTCCCTCAAAATGGATAGGTCAAGCCAATGGAACTTGTCATTCTCAGGATGAGGAGGTGGAGGGAAACACTGGTGGTCTTGGCTTCAACATTTACTATGTATTTTAACCAAGAGGCCTGGTACTAGATCTGTGAGAGTGAGCCAAACCAGGTTGGGAATAAAACTCTAGGGGCCTTGTTTCATCATGCATGGCGCTAACCCAGAAGAAAGAGGATCTATGATTAAATCTATGTCTATTTTCTTGTTAAATTTCAATTCTTTTATGTGTTTTTAATATTCCAAGGTTTTATAGAGTTGTTTCCAAGGGGCTAGTTGACTCTCATACTTTGTCTTGCTTAGTATATGTTGCATGAAATTGCTTCATGGGTTAGATAATTGATTTCAGTGCTGGAAAATAATACTCATGGATGGTTGAAGGATTCCTATGATTTTTGAATTTTCATTTCAGTATGTGAGTAGGTTGTAAATTGCCGCTAATATTGGTGTAAATTCTTACAACTACTAATGATATTACTACTATATGCTACTTTGGTCCTTTCCATTTCCAAAGATAGTTTGTTCTCTACTTCAATACTTGGCTTATTGTTTGAAAACTTTTGTGGTATTGTTTATTTTGATGACACGGTAGAAGATGTTACTATTTGTGGTGAAAGGTTCTTAGCATTATGGTACAAATTGTGTTTCTGTTGTGTTGCAGATAAGGAATAATGTCATTGCATGGGATCCAAGAGAACCTATGAATTTTACTGTAGTATGTGTTCCTCATTCTAACTAATTTGCATTTTATGAGATTTCTATTGTTTGTTTTGGTATAATTATTTCTTCCTAGCAGTTATTAAAAAAATTTCAGTACTCAGTGCAAATTTACCTTTTTAGTATCTTGTTTAGAGTTCACGTCATTGTATCGGACGATGACCTTTTAATTATCATCAAACTCTAGATAGATAAAAAAGTAATGCTGTAAAATGATTTTTTATGTTAGTAAAATAGGCAGTCTAATTTCCGAGGACAAAAACCCAAACATTTTTAATGTTACAATGTAAGTTTCTTGTCTTGTGCTAGGATCACCATATTTCGATTCTTTTTAACTGCGGGAAAATGAAGATTGCAACTGCTATAGCTATGATATGAGGAGAATGAATATTTCAACTTGTGTGCACCAAGACCATGTTTTTACTATGTGAGTGTTCAGAATGACTATTTACTTGCTGCAGGTTTATGGTATTTATAAGTTTGGTTATTTAAAAATTCTCCTTTATTTGTAGTATGGATATTGACTATTCTCCATCTGGTTGGGATTTTGTTACTGGATCTTATGATAGGATAGTAATTCCCTCACACATGAAACACAATATCTCTGTTTTTATAGAAGCACAACAAAATTAGTCAAGTTTATGCCATGCATATATTTATGTGAAAATGTATTACAAGTAATTATCTTCTAACATCTGCAATAATGTCCTCCACAGGTGAGAATATTCCCCTATAATGCAGGTCACAATAGACAAATCTACCATACTAAATGAATGCAAAGGCCATTATACAAAAAAATTTCCTGTTATTTTTGTGTCACTTTTTTTTATCATTAGACATGTCTTCTTTATAGTTTAAATTAGTGAGCTCCGCACTGTATTTTGAGGCCATTAGAGAGGAACCCAGAATGTTCCCAACTAATTTGGATTCCAGATACTGAATTTTCCTAATACTCAACATGTAAGGTTGGTAACCTTATTCATACTGGGGATAAAGAAGGATAGTCTCTGTGAGGATGAACCCTATTATCTAGTGCTTTATAAATAGGGAATCTCTTCTCGTCATCCAAGAACTCCCTTTAAAGGCCATGACACTATCTCTGGGATCATAAAGAAACAAGAAATAACTTCTTGGAATTTGGTATAACAAGTGACTATTGAACTTTACAATCCTTTATCCACTCTGATATTGTTTCTACTGAAGGACACATAGTAATGATGTGACAGTGGATCTCACTTGATGATGAGAACTGGGGTTTCTGAAACTTGGAACAATCCATTTTCTTGAGCAGATGCGAATTTTTTTTTCCCACCCTTCCTTTTCAATAACCAGGTCAGAATCTCATTGGGAGAAAGCCAGGGGAAAACCTTCTTTGTCATCGATTCTTTATACCCTAGCAGTTGTAAGTCCAACAGCAAGAAATGAACTTGTCCTCTACATGAGCAAACCCTTCAACAACTTGGCCTGAATCTTTGAAGAGAAAAAATAGAGGTACAAACTCAAAATACTCCTTCATAGAGGAAGCCCACAGAAAACTAGAATGTTAAAGACACCTACATAAGTGAAATCTAGATAAGAGTACTAGCCATGGTTTCTTAGGTCTGAAGCCTATTTCCTCCATTGAGAGCCCCAGCCGTTTCCATCCATTATTTATGGTCCTTGGTGTATAATATAACATCAATTGAAGTTTCATGTATGTGTTCAATTTTGTTTCCATATTGTAAGTGCTACAAGCATTTTTTGGAAATGTAATGGCCCATTCTTATTTCCTTTTAATGCTTGGGAAGTTTAAGTATTTGTACTGTAATTGTAATGTATATTTGTTACCTAATTCTTCATTTGAACGATTATGCCATTTAGGTTTTTCATTATTTTGAGGGGGTTCATTTTATGTTCGTTGTAACCCTATATAGATCTTTACTCTGTAACAAAACAACCATGGCAGGTTTCCATGTGAAATAGTTGTGAGGAGTTAAGATTGACATTGGAAACCTATCATCCATAAGAGAATGAAGGTGCCAAAGAGAAAAGGTCAAATATTCACCAAAATTGCAACTGCCGATGGCCACAAGCTGCAGCCTCTAAAGAGAGATGGATTAGAGAAGATCTTGTAGAAATGCCCAGAACAAAAACAGATCTGAACACCAAGATTGTTCAGAAGGATGCGAAAGTTAGCCGTAGCTTGCGCTCATACCATATTAAATCAGAGTAAAAAATATAGAATCTATGTATTCTTACACTCCATACAGACATAGAACAAAAATATTTTACAGAGAAGCAGATTATCATAATTTAAGTTCATCAAAATCCCAGGTCCGGAGTATGAGAGTGTGGGGAGAAAACATATGTAAGTAGCAAGGAGACAAAGAAGGTAAGTTCATCTTCATAGACATCCCGACGATTCTGTAATTGCCACTACCATTCAATATTATCTTGTGATCTAACTCCACAGAGGGGGAGTTCAAAGTTAGAGGCAAACAATTTTGCATAAGGCTGAGGAAAAGAAATCAAATGAAGTGTGTAATCCGATAATTTATCCAACAAGCCAAAATATTGGATGAGGTAGAACCTGTACATGTTTTAAGATAATATAAATTTTCAATTTTTTTTCATGCAAATGCTTCCATCATAACTTACGGATGTGTCAATGTAATTTTCATTATGGAGAACACATGCCACACACATACACTGATACTGAACTAAGCAACCAAATCCCTCCTTTGAAAGGTGAATCAACAGTTGGGTGGAAAAAAAACAATTTAAAGGCTTCATTATGTGTTATTTTATACCAGTTTAGTCTTACATTCCTTTATTATGTTTTGTCATGTTTCTATTTTCAATTTTAAGTTGTTTTAAAGCTGCATTCTGTATTTTGCATTATTTAAACAAATGAATGAATGACCTAATGTTGAACTTAGATCAAAATTTTGATATAAGCCTTTTTTAATGATGATGAGGATGAACTCTCAGATTTAGCTTCTATTAATCTTGGCACAACAGAGTCAGCTAGCACAGCTATAGGTCCTGGTGCAGCTAATAATAGAAAAGAAGTGTTTGGTATTAAGACAAATAATAATAATTCCAATGGTGTCATCACAACAGAGGAGACTTCTAGATAGTCTTCTCTTATGAAGACAAGATAAAAGATCCAAAGTAACTTTTTCAAATGTGGAAGAAAAGGAAATTAAGGCCATCAATGAGAGTTACTTTGGTGCTTATAGTCGGTTTGCAATGCACATGGAAATGCTTAGTGATCAGGTGAAGTATGGATTTCTTCTTTGATGTCAATGTTCACTGTTTTCTATAATTTTGCAACATTTAAAAATGAAATCCTGTTTGTTATGCTTAGTGTTTTTACTTCTTTTTTTGTTATTTAGAATCATTTTCTTACAAGTAGCAGTGTGTTGCAGCTGCAACTATTTTCCCAAATTTTGAAATTTTGGACCCTCCTTTTAATTTTTATCTTGGCTAAAATTGTTTGGATCCATGAACTCTGTTTTTGTTTTTCCCTTTGCTACAGTTTGGATTGTCTTGAGATCAACTGTTTTCATGCTTTTCAAAAAATTGTTGTGTCTGGAAATGCTTAGGGTCGCGGAGTTTAAAGTTTGATCTGAAAGTGTTGTCCTTTGATCTGAATGATTTCTTTCAGTGCTATCGAAAGCCCATTTCTGTTCGAATCAAAGTTCTAGTTCTCTTTGCAGCCATGGTGTCGGAGAAGAAGCAAACTACTTCTATTGCTGCACCACCGAAGTCTTTCGAAACTTAACATTTTTTTTGGGTTTTTCGAAGGTCAGTTGAACATGAATCGCGGCCATAGTTCTCTATGTAGCCGCCATTTTGGAAACCCTTTTTTTTATCTTACCGATGTTGCGGAGATCCTTATTTTATTTTTGTCGATCCGTAGTCTTAACGTTTCTGATCGTCTAAGTTTTCATTGGTTTGTGGAAGCTGTAGTTTGATTGTTACCTAGCCTTGTGGCTCCTCAAAGGAACTAATCACCCGTCGTTGCTTTTTCATTCGCCGATGGTTTGTCCTGACTTTGGCCGATGTTTTCTTTTCTTGCTGCAGAATCCATTGTCCATCCACCTTCCTCCATTGTGGCTACGTATTGATCTATCCTGCCGGCGATTTATGATTAGTCTTTCCGATCCCCAATGCCTGGATGGCAGTTGCTGTTGTTTTATTTTCACCGACGAATAATTCTTAGTCTTGATGTTTCCATGGATTTACTGCTTAAGCCTTTTCTTTTTGATGATTTGTTTTCTCTATCAAAGCATTTTTAATGTTTGACCGAAGGGTTAGTCTCTTGTGTCACCGACACGGTGGTTGTGTCGAGATCATCATCGTTGGCGTTTAGTCATGGAAACTTCCGATCGCAACATTTCTCATTTGAAAGCAGAATTTGTAGTATGATTAACTGATCATCCGATTGTTATAGTTTTTTTTGCCCACCGAAGTGGATTATCTTCCAAGAGATTAGTATCTATTACTTTCGACTGTCGGTAGGGTTTTTTTCCCGCTGGTGAGGGTTTTTTCGACCTGTTTTGTGCGTGTTTTTACCCTATCTTATGGGTGGCAGAGGTTTCATATTCTATCATTTTAAGGTTTTCACTACGGGAGCGTAGTACAGGGCCTCATTTTGATGATTAGTTTTATTGTTAGTATGGTTTATGTTTGTTGAAAAGATGCAGTCCAAATTACTGATGAATTTTTGTTTTAAATGCAGACGGGCTTAGAAGATTCTTCATATTACTGCTACAAAGAAGACATAGCTGAAGGATAAAGTAGAAGGAAGTTGGCTGAAAAGTGGTAGGCAGAGATGTTCCGAGATCAACGGGATCTTAAAAAGGACAAATAAAAGACAAAGTAGAATCGATAGCAACAGAAGCCCAGGCTTGGAAAAGGTTTAGCAGTTACCGAGCTGGTCCCGTTTTATGAAGTACTCATAAATTTAAATCCGAAATGTAACACGTTATATGAATCAGGAGCACTCACAAAAGGACAAAATTGTGAGATTAAACGGTTTGGGGAGCCAAAAGGTCACCCGGGAGGGGTAGCCCAAGGGTTTTGTTGTTTTGTATAAATGTAGGAAAGTTAGAGGGAAGTGGGGATTTTTCCCTCGAGAAACTTGTGAACCACTTGTTCTAAGAGGAACTACTTCATTTTACAACGATAAATTACAATTTTTTCCTGTTGGAGAAGGTGCTGTGTGGAATGTTCGAATGTGATAAAATGAACAATGTTGAAGGGGAACTATTTCATTTTCAACTGTGTTTCATTAACTATGAGAGCATTCTAACGTTCTAAACCTATGTTCTTATTTGAATGTTCTCTGGTTTATTCTGTGATAATTTCCACTATGAGTAATGGAGGTTTTAACGGTTGATGAGCTATCTTGTCGTGTATATCTTTATTTAGGTTTATGTGTTTTTATTCTAAGAACAAATATCTGTGATTTATCTTAACATGTGAATAGCATTACATTACTCATGAATTAATATCTTGCTCCCTAGGGACAATTTAGTTAGTTTTTTTTTCTAGTTGTGTGTGATTTAGATGTGAGAGAGTCTAAGACAAGAGGTAAGAACCTGTGCATCACACTGTGACCACTCCTTGCATTCTTTATCAATATACATCTTAGATAGGCACTTGCATATCATACTTAAAGTCAAAAATACAAAAATATATACGGTGGACTGGGACACAACCGGTAAAACCCTTTGTTTTTGTTACTTGACCTATGGTAGCCGGACCACAAACCAAACGGATTCCCTACATCAAACAGTCATGGGCTAGTTGGGAATGTTGACTGAGGATAATCCCTTGCTGTTGTTTCCTGCGAATTTCCAAGCCTCAACAGTTTCTGGCACTAGAAGGAGGGTTGCCAGTGCATGGCTGTCCTGGGGAATCCATTTCCTTGAAATTACTCCACCAGTCATAGTTTTGAAAGCAGTTTGTTTCCTGATCCAAATACTGAAGAGAATAGAGAACATTTGTTTTCTGTGGACAACCAAGTAGTAAATGATCTGAGAAGACACACACGGGCTTATGTAAAGAGTATTGGAGGATTACCCATTATCCCTGATTTACCCCGAAGAGAATACAAGACGAAAGACTGTCCCATCTTGGAAGATTCAGTGTTGGTGGGAGACTTGGAAGAGTTAGTAGAAGGAACATTACAGGATTTTGTTCAGACTTTGAATCAAATAGGCCAAAACAAATCTTACTGTTCACCTATGCAGACTCCTGTTCCTTCACCTCCTCACTCTCCACCCAGACTCATGGCAGGTGTAAATGCAAACTAGCCACCTAACCCACCAAATCCACCACAGGCTTGGAAAGCCAGATCACCCTTGAACTTAACACCTCTGTTGCACGACTTACCTCAAGATTTTGAGAACATGCTGCCTAAGTTTGATCCAAATGAGAAGATTTTAGTAGATAACAATTTGCAAAGATTCTATTTGGCAATAGAAGGATTAAGGGATAGGGAACATGAGGATGTCATTTGCAGGCTTTTTCTGCATACCCTTAAAGGAGCAGCAGCATCGGGGTACTTTGGTTTTCCTGCAAACTCTATCCCAAATTGGGATACCTTTGAAAGGGTTTTTAGAAGTAAGTATGCAACCCAAAAAACTCATGCAACTCTCATGAAAGGACTATGCGCCTTAAAGAAAGAAACAAAAGTGAAGGTGCATAGTTTTACCCAAAGATTCACAGCCTATCTTAAGAATTTTTTTGAAGCTGACAAACCCTCAGATAAAGTTCTGATTGAATATTATACCTCAGCTCTACGACTCGTGTTGGCCATGTTTTTCAAAATGAAGGTCAAACCTATGCTAGCAGAGACTTATGAAGAAGCAGAGAGAGTAAAGGCTGAAAAATAAAGCATCGAAGATTATCTTGAATGGTCAGAAGAAAAAAATGTTGGGAGGAAAGATTTGTTATTTACTAATCCTAAAGAGGAGCAATCACCAGATTTTGAAGGAATGGAAAAGATGATGCAGAATCTCTCTAACAGAATCATAGACTTGGAAAAGGAAAACGAGGCCCTAAAAGTCTATAAGACTTATTACAAGAAAAGGGAATATAACAATCAATCCCAACCCCCTTCTCACAACCCTGCATCTATGAACTTAACAGAGGTAGGAATGCATAACTTTTGCACTTTCCACCAACAACCCCATTCTGAAAAGAATTGTCCACAATGGATAAATTCAATGACATTGGTTATGAATCAGCTATTGGATTCCAAATGAACTGAAGACAACGATGAAGAAGGGAAAGACAACAATAAATCAACAGAAAAACAGGAGGATGAGGCCACGTTTTATGGGACTATGTATCATTGTTTGATGCCGAGGAAGAAAAGGATCTAAGACACGAAGACATCTTGGAAACAAATGTAATGACGAGAAGCTAGGGGTTGATTAAGGAAAACAGTCTTATGCTCCTGAAGATTAAGAGACTTCAAAAGAATGTTAAGAAATTTCAAAACAACTCCTCAGCTAATAAAATTCTGGAATTTACTATCACCATTCAAAATCCTATACCGATCAACATGCCTACTAAGCCCAATGAACAAAAGATAAATAATGTTAAACTGAATATCACAGGACATAACATGGATTAGGACATTGTGGAGGATATAAAAGAGGTAAGGGAAAATGTCTCATTATTTGAAATGTACAATGTGCTACAGCAAAAAGAAAATTTATTGAAAGCAATTGAAATATCAGAGGAGAGGCTTCCCATTGAAAATCATCCCTAAGAAGGAGAAATTGGTGAAGCAAGTATGGGAGGTAAGCCTAAATGCAAGACTCCACTTTTTCTCCTTACTTTTGAAATTTTCAACCACAACATGCATAACTGCCTAGTAGACTTGGGGGCATCAGTCAACGTCATGCCATTATTGGTTTGCAAAAAGATAAATGGACAACCTAAACCATCTACCTAGAGGGTCGTTCAGTTGGATTGAATGAATGTGAAGGTAATTGGGGAAATGGAGGATGTTCTTGTTCTCTTATCTTCAAATGATAAAGTATGTGAATTCATTGATATTGTGGTGGCTAACATACCAGAAGCTTATGGACTTGTTTTGAGTAGAGATTGGTCGGCAAAGATGAATGGATATTTTTCCTCGGACTGGTCACATCTGTGGCTACCATAGAAAGGAATCCCAAATCAAATTAAATTTTTGAGGGAGCCCCACATGAAACACAATGTTACTCAGTTTGAAGGTAAAAATGAACCAGTGGATTCTGTTTTGGGAAATTACTTTATTGAGCTAGAACTAGGAAACTATCAAGCCGAAGAAGCCAGTGATACATCAGATGCTCAGCCTAATCTCCTTCAATTTTCACAGGATAATGAAATTGATTGTAAACTAGTAGACTTAGCTGTAGATGTAGATGTTAATTCTCGCACAGTAGTAGTTAGCGATTTTTGGACACTTTTCTTTGATGGTTCTAAAACTTTAGAGGGGTCAGGAGCTGGCTGTGTTCTGATTGACCCTAAGAAAAACAAACATTTTCTTTCATGTAGGTTAGAGTTTGAATGTACCAATAACACAACTGAATATGAAGCATTAGTTCAGGGACTAAGAAAAGCAATTGAATTAAAGGCAAAAAATATGAAAGTGCTTGGAGGTTTTGAAATAATTGTAAAAAAATTTCAAAATCAAATACATTGCATTTCTCCTCATTTAAAATATTATCAAAATTAAGTATGGGATTTACTTCAATGTTTTAATGCATTTAACATTGTATCGATTCCATGACTTAAGAATGCACCAGCTAACTTGTTGGCCACCTCAGCTGCGAGGCTTGTGCCCTCTAATAATCGATGCTCTGTTGAATTGCTTTTCAGACCTTCAGTTCCTGATATGATTACCAATCTACGAGTTTTTGATAATTATCAACAAATTATAGAATGCTTGACAAATGATGAGACCTTCAAAGGGGCGATTATTGATGATGAAGAACATCAAGCCGAGCTAAAATTCGATAATTTCATTCCTAAAGGAGTCAGGACTTTAGAGTGAATGTTTGATTTAAACAAGAAATTTAGAAGACCATCGAATGTGAAGACTCATAGCTCGTCTCTATAGTTTGAGTTGATTAATTTGGGGACTGAAATGGGGCCTAAATATGTGAATTTGGGAAAGTGTTGCTCCCCATGTGAAAGGAATATGTTTATCAGTCTTTTCAAACAATTCAAAGATGTTTTTTCCTGGACGTATGAAGATCTGAAGACATATGACACCAATATAATCCAACATGTTATCCCCATCAGATCTGGAATCAAACCTTATCAGCAGCCCTTAAGGAAAATGCATCCAAAATTAGAACCTTTAATCCAGAATGAAGTTAAGAAACTATTGGATGCTAGAATTATCTTCAGGGTTAGACACTCGGAATGGGTTTCAAATCTGGTATTGGTAAGGAAGAAATCTGGAGAAATTAGGCTATGTGTGGATTTCATAAACTTAAATCGTGCTTCAGATAAAGACAATTATCCTATTCAGCCCATGGAACAGATATTGCAAATGGTTTCAGGTTCTGAACTATTCTCTTTATTAGAAGGATTCTTAGGCTACAATCAAGTATTAGTAGGTGAAGAAGACAGACTTAAAATGACATTTAGAACCAGGTGGGGAACTTTTGCTTACAGAAGGATTCCCTTTGGACTCATAAACGCTGGAGCTACTTTCCAAAGGACTATGGACATAGCTTTCCATGGTCTGATTGGCCACAGTGCTATGTTATAGCTCAATGACATCACGATATTCTCAAAGAAAAGAGAGGAACATGCATTTCATCTAAAGCAGATTTTTGAACGCTACCGAAAACATGGTATCTCACTAAACCCAAAAAAGTGTGTGTTTGTTGTTACCGAAGGTAAGTTGTTGGGTCACATGGTATCTAAGAAAGGGATCTCCATAGACCCAAAGAGGATCAAAGCTATCGAGCAGATTCCTTTACTCATAATAAAAAGGGCATGCAATCATTTTTGGGGACAATAAATTTCATGCGAAGGTTTGTGCTAGATTTCGCTCAAATTGCTAAACCTTTGCAGCAAATGGTAAAGCAAAGTCTAAAATTCAAGTGGATTGATGTAGAGGAGAATATGTTTAGTAAAATTAAAACAGTTGTTGCGTACGCACCCTCCCTCAAAATTCTGGATTTTGAGAAAGATTTGTATTTGTACACTTTCACATTTGATGATTCACTAGCAGTTGTGCTTACCCAGAAGGAAGATGGGGGAGATGAGTTCCCCATATCATTTATGAGTACAGGTCTGCAAGGGGCCAAATTGAATTACCTAGCTGTGGATAAACAAGCTTATGCCATGTTCAAAGCGGTAAAACAATTCAGGCCATACATACTTAAGAACCGGACAAAGTTAATCGTCCCACACCTAGATGTGAGGTCTCTTTTCGTACAAAAGGAGTTAGGAGAAAAAAGAGGCAATTGGGTAATAGATCTATAGGAGTATGACCTTGAATTGAAGCTAGCCTCCATAGTTAAAGGGTAGGGATTGTGTAAACGAATGACTGAAAGTAAAGACAATGAAGAAAATACCTGGGAAAATGAAGCTGAGTTACATTTGATGGATGTATGTCCTCTTTTCACAGCTCCGGACTCCTGGTGTCGAGACCTTGTGCATTACCTTCATGCGGGATTGTTACCGGAACATTGGAATTCTAAGAAAAGAAGAGCACTATGTCTTAAATCATCCTCATATCAGATTGTTGAAGGAATATTATTCAAAAAGAATTATGATGGAGTTATTCTTAGATGTTTAGAGAAAGAAGATGCAAAGAAGGTAATGATAGACTTACATGATGGGCTCGTTGGAGGACATATCTCCAGAGATACAATAGCACATAAAATTCTCAGAGCTAGATACTATTGGCCCACACTGTTCAAAGATGGACATTCCCATGTCAGAAAGTGCGACATCTACCAAAGGTGTGGTGGAAGACAAGTTAAACCAGCAAGACCATTAAATACTATAATGATAACAAAACCTTTTGAGTAGTGTGGGATGGACATCATTGGAGAGATAAAGCCAAATCCTTCCCTGCAACACAAATATATTTTGACGGTAGCCGACTACTTCACTCGTTGGGTCAAAGCCACTCCGTTGCATAAAGTAAATGAAGATGAGGTCATGGAATTCTTGCAAGATCATATTATGACCAGGTTTGGAGTTCCAATTTCTTTAGTTTTTGATAATGCTACTTACTTCTCCTCAATTAGATTAACTGCATTTTCTCATGAGAAAGGAATTAAGTTTCATTACTCTGCAAATTACTATCCACAGGGAAATGGTTTGGTTGAATCTACGAACAAGAATCTGATCAGGATTTTAAAAAAGATAGAGATAGAAAATCAGAGGAGTTGGCACTCACCAATACCAAATTCTCTTTGGGATGATAGGGTCACCCCTAATACTTCATTAGGTGTGTCCCCATATACCCTTGTTTATGGATAAGAGGCCATTCTACCCCCCAATATCATGCTACCCTATTCCATACTAGCTCAGGAATCCAGACGATCAGATAATAAAGTCTTACAGATAAGGATACATAATATTTTGAAGGCAGAAGAATCTAGATCTAGGGCCAGAGAATGTTTTAAACAACAATAGGAGGTAGTAAAGAGATGGTTTGATAAACACAAAGTTGGAACAAAAGAATTCAAGGTGGGAGATTTGGTTCTCAAGTGGGACCAGCCCCATGATGAGAAAGGAAAACACATGAAATTTCAACAGTTATGGGTAGGCCCTTTCCAGATTCTGGCAAAACTTGGCCCCTCAACCTATAAATTGCAAGATTTACAGGGGTGGGAAGAGAACTTACCAGTAAATGGTTTAGTTCTCAAACCTTATTTTTCCTGATTTTTTGTTTTTTTCTTTTGTTTTGTACATAAATAATTTGCTCTGTTTGCTTATTTTTTATTTATTTTGTTTTTGTTGGCTTTAGTTAGATTTTGGTTGATTTCAACAAAAGAGGAAAACTTTTGGTTGCATGGACAGCATCAGAATTCTGGATTAACTAAAATATTTGATTATAAGACTGTGTACTATTATTTTATCTGAAAGAATTTCTCCTAGTTTAACATTTTTCCTAAATGGCTATGAACACATTGAAGTCCTACTTAATCCTTGTAAAATAACTCAGGATCAAAAGTATGGAATACTCTTTCGAGGCTCCATCCATTTCACATGTAAAATGTCCTAGGGGGTGACAACAAAAGACCCATGGAAAGGAAGCAAAGTAAATAGTATATTATATATAAATGATCCCATGCCAAGAATTGAAAGCCAAAAGGTATACAAGAGTAAAAAAACTCCTATGAAAGCAATATGTATCAAAACAAAGTACTGAACTATGTGAGTACACAATTGCCAAAAGTTCTTCTCCGTCTGTGAGATGGAAATTAAATATATCTCTCACATAAAAGGACACTATGGACAGAGGATCCTGAATAAAAAATTTAGAAAGAAAGGCATGCAGGAGGACTCAAAGAAGGACAAAAATTCCAAAAGCACAAAAGGTGCAAAATGACATGGGAATGAGGAACAAATGAATATTTTTGTTTACCATATGTTACAATTCTGTGGTGTCCAAGATGGAAGCTACCTTAAGGCAGAAGAAATAAATGAAACTCATCTTCCTGGCCTCAAAAGAGTTATCTTGACTTGGAAATATTGGTTTCTATTCTCCTAAATTGGACTATCATTAATGATTAAAAGTACATATATTTTCCATTTGGGAAATCCAGACATCTAGAAGAATTCAACATATTGGTTTTATTGTCAAATTGTCTGTTACTTAAGGAAGAAATTGTACATAGATTTGGGTTCACCAAGTAGTCACCAATTGTTGCAGCTACAACTGTTTTCCCAAATTTTGAAATTTTGGACCCTCCTTTTATTTTTTATCTTGCCTAAAATTGTTTGGATCCATGAACTTTGTTTTTGTTTTTCCCTCTGCTACAGTTTGGATTGTCTTGAGATCAACTGTTTTCATGATTTTAAAAAAATTGTTGTGTCTGCAAACGCTTTGGGTCACGAAGTTTAAAGTTTGACCTGAAAGTGTTGTGCTTTTATCTGAATGGTCTCTTTCAGTGCTATCGAAATCCCATTTCTATTTGAATCAAAGTTCTAGTTCTCTTTGTAGCTGCAGTGTCGGAGAAGAAACAAACTACTTCTATCGCTGCACCGCCAAAGTCTTTCGAAATTTAACATTTTTTTTGGTTTTTCGGAGGTCAATTGAACATGAATCGTGGCCATAGTTCTCTATGCAGCCGTCGTTTTGGAAACCTTGTTGTTTATCTTACCAATGTTGTGGAGATCCTTATTTTATTTTTGCCGATCCATAGTCTTAATGTTTCCGATCATCAAAGTTTTCATTGGTTTGCGGAAGCCATAGTTTGATTGTTACCCACCGTTGCGGCTCCTCGAAGGAACTAATCGCCCAATGCTGCTTTTTCATTCATAGATGATTTGTCCTGACTTTCACCGATGTTTTCTTTTTTTCTACGGAATCCATTTTCCATCCACCTTCCACCACTGTGGCTACGTATTGATCTATCCTACCGACGATTTATGATTAGTATTTCCGATCCCCGATGCCTGGATGGAAGTTGCTATTGTTTTATTTTTGCCGATGGATAATTCTTAGTCTTGATGTTTCCATGGATTTACTAGATAAACCATTGATTTTCAATGATTTTTTTTCTCTATTGGAGCGTTTTTAATGTTTGACCAGAGGGTTAGTCTCTTGTGTTGCCGACACGACGGTTGCGTCGAGCTCATCATCGTCGACGTTTAGTCATGGAAACTTCTGATTGCTGCATTTTTCATTTGAAAGAGGAAGCCGTAGTCTGATTAACTGATCATCCAATTGTTATAGTTTTTTTCACCCGCCAAAGTGGATTATCTGCCAAGCAATTAGTATCTATTACTTTCAACTACTGGTAGGGTTTTTCCCCGCCGGTGAGGGTTTTTTCCTCCTGTTCTATGTGTTTTTTTACCCTATCTTATGAGTGGTGGAGGTTTCATATTCTATCATTTTAAGGTTTTCATGACGAGAGCATAGTGCAAGGCCTCATTTTGATGATCAATTTTATTTTTAGTATGTTTTACATTTGTTGAAAAGATGCAGTCCGAATTAATGATGAATTTTTGTTTTAACTACAGACGGACTTACAAGATTCTTCATATTACTACTGCAAAGAAGACATAGCTGAAGGATAAAGCAGAAGGAATTTGGCTGAAAAGTGATAGGAAGAGATGTTCTAAGATCAACGAGATCTTAAAAAGGAAAAATAAAAGACAAAGCAGAATCGATAGCAACAGAAGCCCAGGCTTGGAAAAGGTTCAGCAGTTGCCGAGCTGGTCCCATTTTATGAAGTACTCATAAGTTTAAATCCGAAATGTAATGCGTTATATGAATCATGAGCACTCAGAAAAGGACAAAATTGTGAGATTAAACAGTTTGGGGAGCCAAATGGTCACCCGGGAGGCGCAGCCCAAGGGTTTTGCTGTTTTGTATAAATGTAGGAAAGTTAGAGGGAAGTGGGGCTTCTTCCCAGGAGAAACTTGTGAACCACTTGTTGTAATAGGAACTACTTCGTTTTACAATCATAAATTACAATTTTTTCCTGTTGGAGAAGGTGATGCGTGGAATGTTTGAATGTGATAAAATGAACAATGTTGAAGGGGAACCATTTCATTTTCATCTGTGTTTCATTAACTCTGAGAGCATTCTAAATTTCTGAACCTATGTTCTTATTTGAATGTTCTCTAGTTTATTCTATGATAATTTCCACTATGAGTAATGGAGGTTTTAACGATTGATGAGCTATCTTGTCGTGTATATATTTATTTAGGTTTATGTGTTTTGATTCTAAGAACAGCTATTTGTGATTTATCTTAACATGTGAACAACATTACATTACTCATGAATTAATATCTTGCTCCCTAGGGACAACTTAGTTAGTTTTTTTTTTCTATTTGTGTGTGATTCAAATGTGAGAGAGTCTAAGACAAGAGGTAAGAACTTGGACATCGCATTGTGACCACTCCTTGCATTCTTTATCAATATGCATCTTAGATAGACACTTGCATATCATACTTAAAGTCAAAAATACAAAAATATATATGGTGGACCGGGCTGCAATCGGTAAAACCCTTTGTTTTTGTTACTTGACCTACACTAGCCAAACCACAAACCAGATGGATTCCCTACACCAAAAAGTCATGAGCTAGTTGGGAATGCTGACTGGGGAGAATCCCTTGCTGTTGTTGCCTGCTAATTTCCAAGCCTCAACATAGCATTACCTAGGTAATAGAAATAAAAAAAAGGGAAAAAGTATAAAATTCAGCACATGGAAAGTACCTATTGAAAAAGAGACTCCACGATAGATTAACCTTCAATATTTGATACTTGTGGCATGCTGGAATATTCAAATGATTGAGGGTTTCAAACTTTAATGTCAGGAAATTAAATCTAGATGAAGGAATCTTGTTAGCGAGTTCAAAAAATTAACTTGTAATATGTCTTGTAGTTGTCATTGCTTAACTCAATGCTATGGTTTTTATAGTTAGAGAAATGTTTGATTTCCAAACCTTTATTTCTTTTTCAGGTATGGATGGATGCCTAAAAGGGATATATTCTAAACAATCCTTCTCTCTTTAATAGAGTTGTGGTTATGGATGTTGGATGTGGAATAGGGATTTTTAGGTGGTATCCATGTTACTGGAAATCATATCATTTTCTCCTATACACCCCCTTTTGTACAATAAACAAATGTAAATCAATAGGATATATAGGATAGGGCGGCTGACAGAATAGAGATTCAGGGAGAAGAAATAATCATAAGTGTTGATAGGGATGGGTACATTATATGAAAAACAAAGGAAGCAGGGAATAAGAAATAATAAATAGGATAACTTGGTAAGAACCCGTAATTGTTTTTTGAAATAAGAAAACCCTGTCTCTTGTCTTACTCTATTAAATTTTTAGTTTTGGAAATTTATACCCTTATTATTCTTTTTAATATGGTTGTTCATCTTTTAATTTGATTACATGCAGCTAAGATAATTTGTTTCCTTATAGAAAGATGTGGAGCTATAGAGGGTGCTTGCAATACATGTTCATTTTATCAAGTCATCAATCCATGAGATAAAAGTGTTGAAGTTTACTTAAAGCTATGGCTCTGTGTTAAATTCAGATGATGATTGAATTATTTACCTGTGTATGTCTTTGCAAATTTTTTTCTTTGCAATAATGATCATAGCTGAAGTTCACAATAATGATCATTTATAGATAGATAATAATACATAAGGTAGGTAGGTATATATAGTCTAGATAAATAGCTACATAATAGCTATATACTATATAGATAGATAGATAGGATAGATAGGTCAATTTATATATAGGTATAGAAATTTATATTGGTAGGTAGAAGGCTGGAGAGAGACAAATAGGTAGATAGGTAGATAAACAAGATGATTTGACAAGAGCACTTTGACTTTAGGTTAAAGAAGAAACACAAAATGGAAAACAAATTACAAATGCATTGAATTAAAATATTGCAAATATTTTTACTATAATTTAGAGTCTCGTTTATTGGAACCTTCAAATTTCAGGTAGTGATCCTAAATTAAGGTTTACTACTATATTTCTGGGGAGCATCAATGCATTACTTCAAAATTTTCAAAAGTCATTTTTATTTATTTGTTTGACTTTTCAGTGCTTTATTTCACAACATTATTTTCCTTCGAAAGTCCATTGCAATCAAGGGACTGTAGAAATTAATTCCTCAAACAGTATCTCTAGTTCTAAGGTATCATAAATACAACACATGGGAGGAATATTGGAAACCAGGCACACTGCGAGTGACAAAATTAGTTTTGATTCATAATTTGAAAGTGAGTTGCAATGCAAGGGAAGGGAACTGAAATATCAACTAATTAAAGCATAAAAAACAATGCCATATCATATTTTCAATGTTCCACCAAGTTTTTGGGACACAGGGACACATGAGTGGGGAGACACATCTACAGGATGGGGGGAAGCACCTCCCAAATTATACGGAATGCCATTGGGAACCTCAAGGTCTCTGACACAAGGTACCCCACTTGAAATACTTGAAGTGTTATACATAATAATACACCAATAATATACATAATTAAATATAAATTTTTATAGTTAGTAAGTGAATTCAATACAGGTCTATTGGAGCAAAAGAAAACATAAAGTCTTCTGAAAACTTTTTGAAATATTTTTTACTTTTTAATGCTAACTTTTGTTTTGTTATTTCAGTTGCCTATAAAAGTTGAAATGTTTGATTTTAACATTGTTTTTGACTTGTCTATGGCTGCATTGGTATAAATAGGCAAGGATTATAATGCTCCATTTTGAAAGTCAATATCGAGCCTAAATACCCGTGACTTTCATTTTCTTGGATTTTGTAGGGTGTTTTGTGTGAAATTTAGTGGTGATGTAACTTATGTTCTGTCAAGAAGTGATGACACTAATATTCACATGTGGAAAGCTAAAGCATCAGAGAATTTAGGAGTGGTAGGCATATTACCATTACTTTTTGTCAACTTATTGTCTGTTCTAGATTTGTTTTATGTGTCCTTATTGGAAATCACACATTTTCAGACTCCCAGGAAAACTCATTGTTAGACTTGTTCTTATTTGTTTCAAAAGACTACAACGAAAGGCATTCTTGTTCTGGGCATTGGAAACCCCTGAAGGAAGTGTAAAAACTAATTAGAGTAATAGCAGACATACAGTCTGAACACTGATCAAGAAGGCTGAAGTTGACAATCACAAGATATATTGAACAATTTTGAATATTTGAGATCAAAGAGGAAGAAGTTTTAGAAAATTTTAAATAACATATTTGTTATAGAAATATTCTAAATCAAAGATACCGAAAAGGAAATAAATGTTTGTTGAGCAGGAAAAAGGTTCCAAGGGACTACAAGTAGAGTATCTAATGTATCAATTACATATGTAATTGCTTATTAAGTTTTGCTTAACTTTGCCTTTACTTAAGGATTTCCTAAGAAATTGATGAAAATATTAAGTTATAGGAATGCAGCAATAAGCTGTAGGCTAAGGAACGAGTGGGTTTAGAGCATGGAATTTAGTAATAAATAACATAATCACACTAATCACACTTATGGTTTGTGTTGATGAATGGAGAGAAGAAATAGAGCCAAAATACATGCACTAGTGAAATGGTAAACCTTATAAAATATGGGAAAAGATTTATAGACTATTTTGGATTGAAAGAATAAAATTATAAATGTGGAGGTCGTACTCAAACCGGCATGCTATATTTCAAGGACTTTCTTTGAGATTTGCATTAGTTGATCAAGACTATGTTTGTGGCATTACAAGGGATTCAAGGTAGGGATCTTTACCATCGTTTTCTTATTCTATGGTGTTAATACAGTGTTGCTTTCCTGAATTGCATAGGACATTACCAAATGAATCACTTATTTACCATTTCAGTAGAAATCATCAATGATTGTGACCATAGGCAAATGGACATCATGCCCGTCGATTTTAATACAATATTAATACCTTGAGATCTATCACAACAATCAAAACCTATAGGATTGAATGCAATAGAAGTTTTTTGTGATGTGAATCTTTTAGGAGGAAGCAATTCATACTACGTGGTGCATAAAGAACCAACTAAAAATGGTTGGAGAGCATATTTTAGAATTGGAAAGTGGTTTAGACCCGTTAATTTCTAGGTATGGTCAAGGAAGACACTTTTAGTCAACATCCTCATTATGTTTGACGCTATTATGTGGAAACATTGGTGAAGTAGCATCTCATAACAAAATTGGAAAAATAATTTGATTCAAATGTGCTATCCTGAAATATGAGTCGAAGTAGTTGTCTTACATATAAAATAAGGCATGATCATGATAAAACTAATACTCATTTTTTCTCACAAAGGACAGTGGTAAGTGAAGGAAGAATGCCAGTGGTACCATTAGTAAGGAGAACAAAATGCCACAAGTTATAACAGGGATGGGATAGATATACCTCAAAATAGATATTTAAATGGTAGACATAAAATTTCCCAACACATTTCTTAAGTATCATAAAAAACTAAAACAATTAACACATTATGGACGTTTGAGAAAAATAAAGAGAAGAAAAATGTCATGCTATATGACTTTTAGTAATCAAGTATAGAACCATAAATTCATTTGGAATCTGTGTCGTGTGTCATCGTATTAGACACAAACACTATGAGGACATGTGTTGCACCATTGGGACACAGTCCTGACACTGTCAATACCATGTCCCGACCTACGCAGGAAGTGTTTCAAAAACATGACACATTTTCTGGCCCATATCCCCATCTTTGCTTTGCCCAAATTCTATGCTACAGCTTCAACATCCTCCCATGACACTCTATTATAGTTCATAGAACTTGCCATGTGTTAATGAATCTTAAAACATGGTTCACAGAACCTTATGATGAATATCATAGCTTCTTACCGGAATCTTTCGAGATGTTCTGCACATAAATTACCACCACTACAACTTTGATTCCTGAACCATTTTTTACAGAGCAGATGCAAGATATTCTAGATGAGAGTAGTATTCCTCAGGGTTTGAGAATCTTGAGCTAGAGCTTATGTCTGTATTTGATCAACAGCTCTCGAAGAAAAAATCAGACCAATTTTTCATAAACTCAGAACAAATAATCTTAAGCAATAGTCATGAGCAAAGCAAATTTGTTTCAGATTTGTATTTATATGTTCTCAATAACCACAGCCTATTCTTCCAAGTAAATTTATTTAATTCATTCACCTTTAATTGTTGAAGGAGGCAATGTCGTCTCTGCTTAAGGAACAAGCTAGGAGAGTGTTTAACTCAGGATAAATTTTATGACTAGTCCATCATTGACATATGCATTTGTGAATGTACAATGTATTGATTCTAGTTTCTATTGAATATTTGTAAATGTTCTAGTTTTTAAACAAAATTTGGATCTCTCTCTCTCTATATATATATAATGTGCCTTGTGTCCTCGTGTAATGTGACTTAGGAACTGCAATTATAATTTATTATCTTGCTCGGGACAACATTTGATGCACTAACGAGCATCAGATGTGACCAACTCAATTCAACTTGGAAATTTCATAATGGGAAATTCTAAGCCACAATTGTTTTTGTTGAAATTGATTAATCAAAACTGAAAAGGTTATAATGCATGTGAATAAAAAACCGAGGAATGTTGTGGCTCTAGGAAACCTTGAACTTTATGAAGTTCTTATATGGCATAGTTGAAGTTTCAACCTCTCAATGAAAATGTTTTTTGGTTTTTCAATTTATTATTATTATTATTATTATTGCTGGAAATTCATCTTTGTAACCAAGGTTGGACATTTTAACATCATGAAATTGGACCTGCAGCTTCTCCCCAGAGAACGTAAAATGCACGATTATCTAGATGTTGTAAAGGAAAGGCTTAAGAATCTTCCATAAATTAAACGCATTGAGAGGTATGTTGCTAGATACAATAGATATTATGTCACAAATTTTTCTAAAAGGGCTAGTACTAACAAATAATTGACTTCATAGACATCAACACCTACCGAAGCCTATATACAAAGTAGCCCTTCTATGACATACTCCAAATATGGTAGCAAAGAGGAAAGAGGATCATAAGAGAGCCCACGGCCTCCTGGATCTGTGGTCACTGCTCCTCTTCGAAAACGACGAATTGTAGCAAAATTGGAGTGAACATCCAATTCTAGCACACCATTTCAATGCAAGTTATAGCATCTATTCAACATTATCTTCCCCTTGTATTCTTTGAAGTATTTCTTCTACATTTTTTTGTTATATATGTTGGATTTGAAAATAGTTATGTTTGTTTCATTTGATTTTAAGAAATATTACTTAGAGTGGCACTCAAATAACAAAAGCATGCCAATATTTTTTGTGAGTATTCTTATATAATTTTTGTATATGCTAGATTTTCGTTGAAATACATTGTCGGGGACAGCTTGGAAGTTTAAAAACTTGATCATTGCATGGAAAGTAGCTACATCATTGCAATTAAATTGTTTACTCAAGGGGGAGATTGGATTGTTGAACACACTAATTCTTGGATTGGTTATCATTGAAAATATTTGTTTTTGTAGAATGTGATGAATTAACATACGAAATAATGATTATCAAGTTACTATAGATATATAATGGCTTACCTTGGAATAGTCCTTCAAGTATTTCAAAGGCATTTACTAAGCACATAAATGACTTGAAGGACTAGTAATGGATAAGCTATTATGGATCTATAGTAACTTGATAATCATTACCTTGTATGCTTGAATGATGAAAATTTTGTTTGAATATCATGATTATAAGGTAATAACAACTTCTTAAAGGGTGCGAGCTCAATGGTAGAGCACCTACCTAATTATAGGCAGGAGGTTGGTGGTTCAATTCCTCTGTACCCTATCATAAATTTGTGACTATGAAAACGACTAAATTTGCATATATACGACTACTATTAGGTAATTTCCCGTATCTTATAGCGTGACTAACGTTTAGGCGTATTTAGCTTAGTCATTAATATGTTATCATCTAGTAGTTTATTTAGTCGTATATTTATTCATTAATTGCTGCAATCAGTTACTAAATCGGTGACTAAATCCGTGACTAAATCAATGACTAATAATTCAATCTATTAATGACTAAGTGAAATACGACTAGCTATAAGATAGTGGAAATTAGATACTATTAGTCACTGACTCAAAAATATTCGTTTATAGCCTGATTTTAGTCATTTGTTTAGTCATTAATTTCTCATTTTGTACTAGTGAGAATATCAAAATCTAAGAGAAAAAGTTACAGAAAATGAATATGAAAATGTAAAAATATTTCAGTTTAAGTGAAAAAGGATTAATGCTGTATAAAAACAGATTATATGTACCTAATATACCATAAATTAAATTGTTGATTTTAAATGAAGTACATAAAATTCCTTAGTTGGGACATATGGGTTATCAAAAGATGATAATAATGCTAATGAAATATTGTTTTTCTCCTAACATGAAAAATGAAGTAGCTAAATATATAGCTAGGTTATAGAATTCCCAAAAGTCAAAGTTGAGCATCGATACCCAGCGGAACTTTTACAACCGCTTCCAATTCCATATTGGAAATGGGAAATTAGCAGTCCTGGTTTCATAACAGGATTACTGGAAAATCATAAGAAAAATTATTTTGTAATGGTAGTAGTAGACAAACTTACCAAGGGATCTCATTTTATACATGTTAAAACTACTTATAAGGATGCTAATATTGCTAATAATTTTATGAAGGAAATCTTTCGGTTGTATGGAATTCCTAAGGTAATAATATCTGATAGGGATCCTAAGTTTACTGGTAATTTCTAGAAGTCATTGTTTAAAGGATTATATACTAAATTAAATTTCAGTACTGCTTATCATCTGCAAATAGATGGACAAACAAAAATAGTAAATCAAGTTTTAGAAGATACATTACGGATGTATGTTAGAGATATTCCCAAGAAATGGGAAGATTATATGCACTTAGTCGAGTTTGAATATAACAATAACTATCAAGATTCAGCTAAACTTAGTCATTTTGAAATATTGTATGGTAGGAAATGTAATACTCCCATTTCATGGAGTAATATGATTGACATATTGATGTTAGGACCTGACTTTTTAAAAGAACTGGAACTAATAGTGAAACAGGTACAAAGTAATCTGAAAATTGAACAAGATAGACAAAATAGTCATGCAGACCTTAAAAGAACTCAAAAAGAATTCCATGTACGTGAGCATGTGTTTTTCAAGGTAAAACCCAAAAAAATATCCTTTAAGTTGGGGAGTTGTGCTAAATTAGCACCCAGGTATTGTGGACCATTTGCGATATTATCAAAAGTTGGACCAGTGGCTTATTAGTTAGCTTTGCCACCTAATATTAGAATAAATAACGTATTTCATATTTCTATATTAAAGAAGTATGTGCATGATGCTACTCATGTGATCGATTGGAATGTTATTCAAATAGAACCCGAAGGATATTTTCAGGTGGAACCGGATTGTATCCTCAACAAGAGAGAATGTTTTCTCCAGAATAGCACCATTGGACAAGTAAAGGTGCAATGGAAGCACCTTATTCTAGCCTTGAAGAAACCTAGGAATTGGAGAGTCATATGCGGGAGGCATATCCAATTTTGTTCCAGGAAGACTCAAAAGATACTTAAGAAACATAGACGATGATTTTGAACTTAAGAGGGGGTGTTTGTAACCCACCTAGAACTGAAAACAATTTTATTTTTGAGAAAAAACATTACTTCAAAATTTATTTTAAATTTTTATGTTGCTGACCAGGGATGGTCAAAGATGTCTGTAATTGAATATTTTATTTATTTAAATAATTAAAAGAAGAGACACCTATCCAAATAATACTGTTGAAGAGTGTTCACTAACCCACTAGGAGGAATGATCTACTGTATAAGGCCAAATTACAAGTGGCAGCAATATCATTTACTTTCTAGCCATTGCAGGAGGACGAATCCCTATAATTGTGGTCATGTTCCTTGGAAAGAGGAACTGAGCAGGTGGCTCATTTAATTGTAAAACCAACCCAAAGATCAAGGAAATATTATATATACCATCAAATAAGTAGGAGGCTCACTACATTCTATTCTAAGTGATTAGGTCCTTGTGATTTTGTTGGAAACTAAAACATTAAGAACACAAGAGAAATTTGATGAGGGGATAGAAAAAGTGAATTGATGAGAGTTAAGTCTACAAGTGAGGTTGTTGAGTTACAGAGAATACATTGCAGGCTTCCACACAACATCTTCGTCTTGGTGGTTCAATGAACAGGATCAGGGGTCCTAAATAAAGTGATCTTGGTTTCTTTCAGGAGACAGTTGGGAGGAACGGTCTTCTTTGGGTGTTTGTCTCCTTCGACGGTTATCATGTTCTAAGTGTTTTGGTATTTAACTTTAATTTCATTCCATATTTATATCTATAATATTATGAATATTAAGTTTCCAAAACTATCAATTGTTTTTGTAACAAGTAGGATATTATTTCTTTTTCCTATACATTTAACAGTTCCTCAAATCTACCGTATACATAGGGCTTCTTAGTAAAAGTTCTAGGCTATCATATCTAGAAAATTTTCATATTTTATTTATATAAACTTCATCTGTATATACATGGGGTATGTTGATAAATTACTATTTAGTATTTCTTTAGATTTCTTCTCTAAACCTCACTGTTTAATAACAAGGTTAAATTAAATATTATCATAGTTTTAAAGTACACAATGAATATTTTACAGTCAGCATGTGTTCCTTTTTTAGAAACGTTATGGATTACAGCCGAGGGATAATCCCTATGGAATATATATATGCGAATAATAAACCTATATAGAACAGTTACAGCTGAAAGGCTTAGTATTTATATTTATTTGAACAAATATTTAAACTCCAAAACCCATCGAATAACCCATATCTTCGTATGTTAAATAGTTTATAACTTGTTCACATTTTTATATCAAAACTCGATACAACTGTAAAAAAATGAATATCCCTTTTTCAAAATACCAATTTAAGAATCACAACGTGTAAAGGCTATTCCTTCTTAACAAAGCTACAGTATATTAATTGCAAATTACTTTAGCATTTTACAACTCGACTGAGATAGGAAGTNCACACACACACACACACACACACACACACACAAACACACACACACACACACACATATATATATACCCATAATAAATAAATCAAATAAAAAACTAAATAGGTCAAAGGTTCAAAACCCGTAAGGGTATTTTCTTACAGAAAGTTTCAAACAACAAAGACAATAGTGTAAACCTAGATCTTCTATCCAAGGAGGAGTTGTAACCAATCAAGAAACCAGATTGACAACTATTTAAATATTTTACATTTTCTACAGAGCATCCCCATAAACTAATGATTTTAGAAAATGCACCAGCCTCACAGCCTTAAAATTATAACTAGAAAATACATTAAAACCCCCAAAGTAAATTTACACAGTAGTCGAACCTAATTTTACCAAGTTCAGAGTGATAGTCAAAAGATAAAAACGATACTAGCAAATGCTCTGAATAAACCTTATGAAATTACATGGTAATATTAATATATAAAATTCAGAGTAATGGAACAAATAACATATTGAATATTACAACCAAGTATATACCTTACATTATAGAGTCGAGACACCTCAAGTTCAAAGAGGTTAACTGCACATATCTATAAAGAAAATTTACTGAATCTTTTCATATTTAATTTGCAACTTGATACATTTTCCCACACAGGCTATCAAGAATGTTTATAATTAAGAAATTTAAAAATTTAAAAATGTGAAAAGACCTAAGGCTATCAAAACCAAAATACATCGGATCTTTGTTAAAACTTTGTATGTTTACCACAAACGAAGGAACTAAGCAAAGTGATAAATGCCATCAACTATGAACGAATGGAGAATCTCTCCCAATTTTACACATAATAAGGACCAAAGGGTAAAGGCTATAGGGTTTTACAAGAGCCCACAACGGTAGCCACCGACAACCCAAATCCCTCCATTAGTTTAAAGTATTTTCCACCTTCTAGTTAAAAAAAAAACGAAGGTAGAAGACGTAACCAAATCAATTACAACGTCTAGTAATAATCATTTAAAGGAAAAGAGAAAAACAATGGAAGAGTGTATTACCTTATTCGATGACTCTGTGAGAGTTTTGAAGGTGAGTCGAGACCATGTGAATAATTCAAGAGTTGTTGCAGAATCATGGAAACCAAATACACACCCAAAACACTATCAGGGACAGGCATGGCCAAGAGGGTCGAGAGCCATCAACTCTTCACACTTGACCACAATGTAAAGTCACAAAACCCTTTCACTTTTCAAGATAGGGTTCCTACTATCAAAGGACCAACTATATGCCACTAATGACCTTCATGGGGTTTTTATTAAAAACCCCACCTACCTCCATGTGGTGTAATTTTTTAACCATTATCCTATAGTTTAGAAACAATTCAATGTTAATTTAAAACTAATTACAAGCATACTTCAACTTTTCTATGGTATAGTTTTATTATCAAATCTTCTTTTCTCATCTCCTAGCCTTATTAGGGCCCCCTTGGAACTTTACCTTTTCTTTAGTTCCATAGGATTTTTATAAGGATCAAACCCTCCAAAAAGCTTTAACACTTGCATAAGCACAAGTAATGTTTTATCTTAAAGAATCTAAGTAAGACCCTTTTGGCCTCGAAACCCTCATATTAAAGCAGGGTATGTAGGAAGTGGGCATAAACAGTATAAAATAAAAATTTGACAAATCCATTCCCATGGTAAACATGTTTAATACTACTATTTACAACTTATGACCAACAGGTACAACACATAAGAACCTCGAACTAAGATAAATCTATAATCTAGTAGTGTATGTTTTCATATATGTTTTTGTCGTAAAGACTATTTGAAAATTGTGTTGTCGTAAATCGAATGATTAAGTAATAGTGTTATATTTTTAATGAGGTATGTTGTTACCTAGGATAAAACCTAAGTAATATTTTTTTTTTTTATGGATTTTGGAGTTGTTACAACTTAGATGATTAATACCCATATTAAACTCATTTAAATGGTCAACAACAGATCCATCATCTGACATCTTGATATTAAATAAACTCTTCATTATAAATACCTTGTTGCAAGCTGAGGGTTTTTCATAGAGCTTATGCAACGAACTCAGCATTCCCTCCATTGTCTTTTCTTTTGAAATAATTAAATCCATCGATGAATCTAGGAAAAACCATATTGTTTCCATTTCCTTTATGCTAAGAACCTCCCATTCTATGTCCTTCATAGTCACTGACTCTTTTGTTTTTTCTCCCACTGGTAGGAACAGATCCTTCTGGTACAAATAGTCCTCCATTTGCATCTTCCATAAGTGGTAGTTTTTACCATTAAAATTCTTGATCCTAAACTTTCCTTCTTCTTCTATTACTCCCACATGAGCAAGGAACCCTTCTTTACTGTGAGTTTACCAACCAAATATATTTTTCCTCTCATACCCATCGCTTGAAAAGAAAGATCGCAGAGCAATAACAATAAAAAAGATGCAAATATTAAAATATCAACACATTACAAGAGAGACACCAATATAATGTGGTTCACCCAAGATGGGATACATCCATACATAAATTTCTAGTCCTTTATTATTATATCGTCCTACAAAACTGAAGGGATACATCCTACATCAAGCTTGATGCAATTCCTCTTAACTCTCTCACAGTCTCTCTCACACAATCACATAGATTGTTTTACAATGGTACAATACAATAAACAGTTGTATTACAATGATTTTCTTTTATAGGTAAATTACCATAGGAAAATACAACAGGTCACCCAATAGCATGGTCTCATCATATGTTGGTGAAAAAACATCCCAAAAAATTATTTCATGGGATTCTCCCCCAAGCCCCCTATGGCTCACGTATCCTCCATTTGGAGGGGTTGGTCCCCCCCACAACCCCCTGCTAGGAAAAGTGTATAGTAAAACTGGGGTGCAAACATGACTGGAAAATAACATCTCTGAATCAGGAATATCAGGCTCCACAACCAACAAAGAAAACATAAGAGATAAAATCAAGACACTGTGTCTTCTACAACCATTATCCATACCAAGTTAGCATTGGGAATATGTCTCAATGGATTTTGTCACAAGTCTACCAAAGTTAGAAGGAAGGACAATCATAATGGTGGTAATGTATCTATTCACAAAGTATGCCCATTTATATTGTATTTCTCATCCTTTTAAATATATTACAATAGTTGCAATTTATTCATTAAATTGGTTTAGAAGTTAAATTGAATCCCCAAGATTATTGTAATTGATAGAGATCCAATTTTAACTTGCAATTTTTAGAAGGAAATATTTTCTTGTTTGGGCACTTAGTCGATTCGCAACTCCTCTTACCATCCTTAATTTCATGGGAAACTAAGATTGTGAGTAAATTTCTATAATGTTATCTTTGTTGCTTTGCATCTAATAAACAAATGCAATGAATCAATTGGTTTCTCTTAGTACAATGGTGGTACAACACATACTTCCATACTTCATAAAAATGTCACCTTTTATATGGAACTTTATGACTATCATCCTCCTTCCAACATCATCCTTGAAATAGGAATATAAGATTCAAGTAGTGGAGGATCACATAAAGCACCAACAATAGGTTCCCCAACTACGAAAATAGAGCTTGGTTATAGCACAAATTAGGATGAAACAACAAGAATATCAGGATCGCAATGAATGACAATTTTAAGAGGGTGGATTGAGTATTTTTAAGGATACAACCATACAAATAAATGTCCCTCAAGGAAAAAAAAAGGATAATAAATTAGGAACTAAGTAATATGGTCACTATAAGGTGTTGCAAAGAATTGTAAGTATGGATCACAAATTGGATTTTCCTCCATATTCACATGTACATCTATTCTTCCATGTGTTCTTCCTAGAAAAAGTAATTGGTAACAAGATCTGAGTACATACTATTCTACCAAATATTTGCAAAGAAGGTAAATTGGTACTAGAACCTTGAACAATCCTTGACACAAGAGCCAATAAATTGCAAAATTGAGCAACTTTTGAGTACCCCATCAAGCATGAATAACTTTATAATTGAAGAGGTTTCATGGAAAGATGGTTTACTAAGGTAGAAACATTCGAAATTAATCAAGTGTTGAGGAAAACACTTGTTTGAAGTTGAATGACACGTTAAGCCCTATATATTTTAACCTTACATTTCTATTGTTATATTAGTATTATCTTTATGGTAAAACTAGGATCTTAATTGTAATTATATGGCCGGGTAGAAGTGTAATTGTTCCCTTTGTTTCATATATATATATATAGTAAAGAGACATAGATTTTGTACCATATCATCTTTTCTTTTGTATTTGGTACATTGTATAAGAATGTTTCCCCCTTCAAGAACATTTTTATTCATCTCTTTTCTTCATTCCTATTGCATTGGATTACTCTCTATTTCCTATTTTATTCTCTTTGGGGAATTTGGCACATAATACAAAAAACATAAAAAATATATTGTAACGATAATATCTCTTGGGATATGTTTGTGATGTTGTGGACATGTCTTTATTTTTGGATAAATAAGATTGTTCCTTGTGTATTTCTATCTTATACAAGAAAGAATGAACATGCATTGGTATCCTATACATTTTAAGAATGTGCATGAATTAATAATGTGGCCATGTTTCTATTACAACAACTTCAAAATAACCCTTACAAACTCAATCAACTATGTATTCCCATATGGGGGAATCCAAATCAAGAACAAACATGGTAAATGGGGTAAACAAGGCCTTAGATGCCTAAATATGTTGAGGTGAGTAAATAAGTTCCTACATTGGAAAATGTATATGGAAAACTAAACATAGTGAAAGGGATAAATCTTGTAAAGATTATTTATCCTTTTCAATATCAAGCATTGTTAACAACACTTAGACACTATAACATGAGCCCTATGTGGGGAGTCCTTCACAACTTATTTGAATATGAATATCATTATTATTACCTGGGCATCATGGATGGGTGTTGTGTTTATGACCATAGTTAATATAATGAAATGAGAGCCTCTATCCCTAGACTTTGTTTTAGAGTCTCAAGCACCATGGAAAAGCCCTTGAACCTCCAATTATGACCTTCTTTCTTATCAATCACCTCCAATGATTCTATGCACACCATTACTAGGTTATTTATGCATTGGGAATGTGTCTACAAGTTAGGTAATATAATAGGAGGATATTTTAATGGGTCTTGTGCACTAAGTGACACTTGTCAAGATCAATTGTCTACTACCCACAAATATTATACAACTATAATTTTGAATGAGTCCTTGAATAACCACATGTATAGTATATCTATGGGTAGCATATGTAGGTTTTATGAGCTTGATATCGTATTCATTTTCTAAACATGTCCAACTGGGAAATGAAGGGTCTTAAGAATTAAATAAATCTCTTTTAGAGCTCTAGATCCATGGATAGGGGAGGCAAACACTTGTCACTAGGATATAAATTCCACTTCTCAAGATTAAAATTCATGAAAAACACTTAAAAATCACAACAAAAACCATACCTGTAGGGTATTTGGATTAGAGGGTGGATATGGATTCCTATAAGGTATTTTCACTCTAGGATGGTTACAAGGCCTTTGACATGGTTGAGGAAGTAAAACATGTACCTTGAGATATGGTTTAACATTATTGGGATCAAGAGCCTTGAATGTGTCTTAATACCAACACATTACTCCTTTGTAGGAGTTCTATGTTGAAATTCAAGTGGGATACATGTTCCATGGGTAGGTATTGAGCACCAAAAATAGGTCTTGACCATGTTGCATGGTCGGGCGTGTAAACAGGGAGTTTAATCTCTAATTTAACCTTCTGAGGCTCAAGTTCGATGAAAAAACTCTATAATATCAACATGTGATTTCAATAGAGAGTGTTTACCTTAAAATTTGGATATATGTGTGATTAAGATGTTTCAGTCACTATGGATGGGTCTCGAGACCTTAATCATAATCATTGTAGGGAAAAAAAACCATTAGTCCCTTGAAATTAGTTGGGGGAGGGAATAATTATATGCAATCCCTAAATATATCTTCTTAGGGCCAAGTGCCATTAATGAGTCCTAAAATATCCACATTTAACCTTTGTTAATTAACAATCACCTCCAAGGGTTCTACGCATGTCATCAATACGTTAGGCGTGCTCCAATAATGTGTCTATAGGTCTATCAACATTATAAGAGGATATTAGTGGTCCTTACACCTTAATTTCCACTTCTTGTGATTAATCACCATGAAAAATACCTACCAAACATAACAGAAACAATATCTTAGGGTTTTTTAGCATCAATGTTGTATATGGATGCCATTAGGATGTTTTGCACATTGAGAATGGGTCACAAGACCTTGATCTCGGTTGATAAAGGAAATGGAAAGAACCTAGAGATATTACTGAATCTTATCAAGCTCAATAGCATTGAATGAGTCCTTGTACCAATACATGAGTCCTTCATATGCATTCTATGAAGGAATTCAAGTGGAATGCATGTGTCATGGATATATTTTGAGATTTAAAAATAGTTATGTACCATGCCACATGGTAAACAATCTAAACAAGAGAATGAATCCCTAATTGAACCATTTTTATATCAAGCACCATGAACAAACCCCTAGACACATCAATAAGAGGCATCACCAAGGTTTATTTTTCCTAGGAATGTTAGTGGCATTAATACTCTTCATGCACCATGTATTGTGATGGTATGTAAAAAAATACTAGAACCATTGACATTAGTTGGGGGTGATATGCAATACCCTCAAGTCCTAAACAAATCCTCTCCTACACCATGAACATGTCCTCAAACCACTACATGACATTATGGAAGGTTTTTGTAACCTTCACCATCATCAAATAATGAAAACTAGTGTCTTTGGATCTTATTAAAGATTATTGAGATCAACATACTTGAATAGGGACTCAAACTAAAACATAAAATATTTAATGAGGGAATTGGGATCATAGATGGATTCATGCACTCTAAGTAGGTTTTATGCATTAGAACAATGTAAAAAAAAATTGGTTGTGTAATGTTTATGTTATTGATTTTTCTTTGTAATGATTCCAATTTGTGGACATGGTTTTGTAAGTGTAAGTTTTAAAAGAAAAAGAAATTTGTCATATGAAATCATAAACTCATAAATTATAATCCATTGGATAAATGTTCGTTGATGAATTTATTGGTATAAATCCCACCATCTAAGGTGCATCCTATGATAGAGTTTAGGCAAGGTAAAGAGGCAAGTAAAATTAAAATTATAGAAAAGAGGGGTAAAATCCTATTTTTAAAGCCATAGCTTGATCAAGGTGTTAAAACCATCGATTAAGGTTTTGGATGGATTTGTAAAAACCTGTATTGAGGGTTTAAGTGTAATTAAACTAAAATCTTGATCGAGTTCTTATGAAATTTAAAAAATTGAAAAAAAAACACACTAATTTTTTTTAGTTAAGGAGCTTGATCAAGCTTAAAATCTTCATCTAACTTATAAAAAGTGATCTATCTTTTTAAAAAGCTCAATCTAGAGATTTTAAAAAGATCGATAGCTAGCTTTTTAAAAAGTTTGATATAGCTTTTTGAAAATCTAGATCAAGCTTTTAAAAGCTAGGTCAAGGGTTAAAAAACCCCTCAATCAAGCTATCTAGATTTATCGAGGGTTTTTTCAACCCTCGATCAAGATTCTAAAAATAACTTGATTGATTTCTTCTGTAATCCCTCCATTGAGATTTCAAAAGCTCGATTGAGGGATCAACAAAAGCTCGATCAAGCTTGTTTTTTACCCTTATCATGCCCTTTGTTTGGTAAAAAGTGTTACCCATATTCATTTTCTAACACTCTATGGTTTGGGGATCCACACATAGTCATTAATACTAAAAACCATAAATTAATTCACAAGAACCATCCCAAGTGCACCTAACCTTGAAATAGCAACCACATTAAATCCATGGGACATGGATTCCTTGTGAAATTCCTATCTGGTGGCTAAGTATCCCAGGCATGGTGCATGATATATTGAGAAAGGGATGGTGCAAGCTAATTCTGGTCACTTATGTTGTGTTCGTTGCAATGGACTTCTGGAAAAACAAAAATTTGAACGTCAAAAAGCAATATTAGAGGTACCTACACAACTTTTTGGAATATGGTGTAAGAATATGAAATGTGGACAATCAGATTACCTTCCGGAATATATAACTTTTATTTATGTAAACTAAGCATAAATCCCAAAAAACTAGGTTCTTATAAGGTTGGTATGTTATATTTTTCCCAAAAAATAATGAATATGTTTGCGTTGGTCCACTTGTTTGGTATGCAAATAGTGCAATTTTGTGAAAAAATTATATAGAGTTGTAGATAACATGTGTGTCTAGTGCAGCATTATCTTTCCATATTCATTTATGTTATATTTTTTATTTTTCAAATTAAGGAAGTCAGTGATGCCCCAAAATGACAAGGTCGAGTGTTGGTGCAACACATCTTGGTCTTAACATAGTCAATGAACAATTTTTTTTTTTAGGATTTAGGTCTTTGTGTCTTCTTGTGCGGGTTCTTTTGCATTTTCTAAATAGGTAATCCAATCAAAAGTTATAGCCGAAGCAAATAGCCTACATTTTTTTTAGATTGGCGTTAGTCCATTTAAAATTAAATAAAAAATAGAAAAAAGATAATAGATTTAAATAAAAATTATATATTAAGAATCTATAGACAGAGTTACAAAACTGTGTGAATTTTCATTAACAGTGGACAAGCATGGCATATGGAAAATCATGCATGAAATAGGAGAAGTGGTACAAAACAAGTGTTTATGTCATAAGATAGTCCAAACCACTTGGTTGGGAAACCTGAACCTAAAACCAAAGCAGCCAAGTCATCCACCACGTTGGTTGGAAAAAAGGTGCCGCCAAAATTCTAAATTTAAATCATGCGCACACGTAGTTTAGAAAGCAACACCCACATGTACTTTGAAAAACAACGTGCACGCACTAGAAGCATGATCACTCTACTTTGTGTGCACGTGTTAAACACGCGTGCATGCATTTGTTAAGTAAACACTTTGTTTTGATTTTATTTTTAAGAATTTATAATGGAATGATGACGATGAACAATGATTATGATGAGGACTCAGAGGATGATGACAATGATGATCAAATGAGGATGATGACTATGATGATAATGAGGAGGATGATGACAATGATGATGATGAGGATGATGACTGTGATGATGAGGAGGAGAATGATGACAATGATGATGACTATGATGATGAAGATGATGAACAATGATGGTGATGATGATGATGATGAGGATGAGTATCACGATGACTATGAGTATGATCATGACGATGATTATGATGACGATGATTATGATGATGATGATGATGATGATTATTACGATGATGAGGATGATGATGTTAATGATGACGATGATGAGGAGGAAGAGGATGATAATGACTATGATGATGAACAATGATGGTGATGATGAGGATGAGGATGATGATGACTATGATGATGAACAATGATGGTGATGATGATGAAGATGATGATGAGGATGACGATGATGATGACGATGATGAGGAACAATGATGATGAGGATGATGAGGATGATGAATTTGATGATGATGACACTACAACAAAAACCTATGATTAGCATCTCTTTTAGCTTCCTTTTTAGCATCCACTATCATGTTTAGTGTAGTTTACATCATTTTTTGGACAAAGTGGACGCTTTTGCACGATATGGTGATTTTAATGGTGTTATTTGCGTCCATTTTTAAACACTGACACTATTTTGGATGCTAATTAGAATTCCAATTAATGTCCCAATTAGAGTCCCAATTAGCATCCCAATTAGCATCCTAATTAGTGTCCCAATTAGCGTCCCTTTTTAAAAGATTACGCTATTTTGGACGATAACTAGCATCCCAATTAATGTCCCAATTAGCGTCCAAATTATCATCCCAATTAACATCCCAATTGGCATCCCAATTAGTGTCCAAAAAAGAATCCCATATAATGCCCATAATAGCCTCCAAAAAAATGTCCTGAATAACATAGCGCCATATATTAATACATGGTTTGCGATAGGAATTGGGCCATGAATTTTGGCAGGAAAAACATCCAACATAGCGCAAAGTATAGAGGTAGGAATTGAGCCTAGAAAACATCCAACATAACGCTAGGTATAGTTCCAGGTATAGCGCCTAGAATAATGCTAGAAATTTTGAAAGGAACCATGCTAGGAATTGTGCTAGGTTTAGAGCATGGATTATGTTCGAAAACGCTCGAAATAATGTTAGATATATCAATGTCAATGTCAATGATCATGATTCATGTGATAGTACTTTTGGATCTTGATTTATCATACTGGCACCTAAATGATCGTAACCATGGCACTTTTGGATCTTGATTAATCCTAATGATGGGTAAATTACCTTAATGTCATCGAAATTTCTCTAATGGCATTTGAGTGTCCCAAAAAACATTTGATAGACCCTAATGACATATGATTGGAATTAACAACATGACGATGATGCATTACGATAATTATGATGGAGCGTATGGATGTGATTTGATAAGTATAAGACTATCATCCATTCTTGTGAGGTAGTAGGGATCCTTGCTCATTATTATCATAATTATATTGATGATGACTACGACGACAACAATGATGTTGATTTGTTTTATGATGATGATAACGATGTCGATGTCAACAATGATTATGCATGTGGTATCACTTTTGGATCCTAATTTATTGTAATGGCACCTAAATGTTTGTAACAACATCTAAAGAATCCTATTACCATCGAAATGGCTATAACGACATAAAAATGACCTTAACAATTACATGATATAAATACTAATGTCAATGAGTGATTAAGAACACTAATGACATATGAGTGACCATAATGACAATGATGACGATGATTTTGTTGATGATGTACTTAATGCTGTTGATGATGATGATAATGAGGATGATGATCAATATGATGCTGATGTACCATATGGAATTGATGATGATGATGATGATGACAACATCGATGTCCATGATGATGATGCATGTCATAATACTTTTGGATACTACAGGACTTGAGATATTGGAGTTAATAAAAAGTAATAGATTTTGTGAGGTGTTGACCATAAAAATATTGTTAGCCATTGGGTTTTACATTGAATGAGATGGCCATAGTATTTTCCCCACCCCCCATACACCTCTCTTGCAGAAATGTAGTACAATACCACCTATCATGGTGCAATACCACTGTGTTAGGTAGGATACTCTAGTTAGCATCCTCATTTTCCTTCTTGCAGCAAGTCGTTGAATGACAACCTGGATGAGAAGTTCATAGACTCCCCCTATCACAATGCTTCCTTTTTCTCCATGAATGAGTCTCTCTTAGTTACTTGAATCTAATGTGATGGCTATCCACAGAGATATTTCTATGGGTGAGTAGTGTTGGACTTCTATGCACTACATAGCACATCAACTCACCAAGATTCCCACAATGTCATCTCATCACTCATCATTTTTTTTTGTATGTGCATCAAGGTTGTTATGGGGATCTTTACATGACATCGATCATGGATGGATATTTTAATGGAAATATTTAAGTATTTTCAACAATGTTCATAATGTTTGGTTTCTTTTCATAAATGGACAAGCCAAGAGTTATAACTTCATGATTCAATCTCAGAATCTTAATTTGTGACAGAGTTTACACTCATCATTAGTTTTCTTCCATACACTACTCTTTAAAAATGTATCATGTAACTTTCTCTTCTTTAAGGAGTATTCAGTGCCATGAAAGAAATTTATTATCCATAAGTCCTTATTCCTTTAGATATTGACCAAGGTTTAACTAGGTTGATTGATACTATATTTCTTATTTCATAGCTTGCACCATAACTCCTTGGTCTGAGGTAACAATGGGCTTTGCTACAGGTTCATAAACTTGCTTTTGAGAAACAAATTTAGAAAGGACTTCATCAAACTGATGTGTGTTTGAATACCAATTGTTCCTTCGCAATCTTCAAACTGCTACTTTTACTCATCCTGGCACTTTTTCAATAAAATGGATCTTTATCTTTCATATTAGCCTTAAGTTTCCTCCGACTATCAAATAATTTTTGTAGTTAAAACTGCTTTTAAAATATTAGATCAAGAATGACTTTAACTCACAAAAATGATTGTTCATAATTTCCCTATCGAAACTATTTTATTTATTGTATGATAATTGAGATGAGCTTACGATTTTTAAATGAATGTATTGTTTTTGAACAATATGCATGGTACACATGTTCATTTCTTCTTAATTATTACATATTCATAGAGTTTGACCCCAAGCCTTCCAATAGATTTGTCAAGTAGTCCAATAACTCTCTGTCTCTTCCATTATTTTGTAGCCCTACTACCCTTTCCTCTTCATACCACCAAATCCACATGCCCCAAAACTCTTAGTGAAAATACATTCAATTACATTATATAACAATTTAAAACATTTATTTTCTCATACAAAAATTAAAGAATTAGCTAATTTAAATAATTGAATCATTTCTTATGATTATATATTATGATAATGCAACAAAATATATATGTAAACTATTTGGGTGTGAAGCAATAATGGATAGACATGCTCAAATAAGGAAAATAGGTTTGTCTATACATCATATAACTCAAGGCTGTACCATTTTTTGTACATGCTATACTATACTCATTAATGTGACACATTAATACCAACCATATAATTATGATAACATTATAACTCAAAGTTGTATCATTTTACATACATGCGAGTATAATGATCATCAATGTGACACGTTAATGCCAACCATATAGTTATGATAAAATTATAATACTAAAACAAAAATGTTTACCATTCTACCTAGTACCGTCAATTCATACAAACTATATTTATCCATATCGACCTTATAATTTTCTCTAAATTTCAGATTATAAATAGATTTGCAAAGCCACCCTAAGGCACCCTCCTTTGACATTTTGAGATTCCAAACATAACAAATAAAAATAGCAACATATATGAATACAAGTTTTTGTGAAAGTCGAACACCTTATTAAAAAAAATAAAAATAAAAAGCTAATATTACTAGCCTTGACTAAAAAACCATGCATTCACAGAAGCTGATATATTTACACCCGAAACCCATTTCCTATTGAAAATTTTGAGTGGTCACTGGTGGGGACATCATCATGGAGGGAACAACATCAGGGAAGTGAATCCAATTCCAACTATCTTCATGATATGGAAAGAAAATGAATATGGATTTGTTCACTTGGATGATATTTCGCCATCTTCAACTCTGATTGTTTGCTACTGGTATCATTAGTCAAACACACATGCTCATGCCTACCTTCTCACAACACTCTTTAATGAGGGACGTTTGAAGGAGACTTTGCACATTTTAAATATTACAAGAAACCATGTCCACAATTCTCACGCTTATGTTTCTCTCTTACAGGGTTACATTAAGAGAAAATCCTTACCAAAGGAAAATTAGTCCACTCTCATATCAATCAGACAAGATTCATGGCAGACACAGTTTTAGGCAATGCCCTTGTTGATGTGTATGTTAAGTGCGGGAATATAATGGATGCTCGCATAGTTTTCAATCAAATGCCTAAGCAAAATGTATGCTCTTGGACTATCACCTGCTTCTTCATCCACCCGAATCATCTGCTTCTTAATCTGCTTTAAATTTCTCTCCTTCTCTACCAAATAAAATAACTTTCTTTTACTAGGGGAATCGACAACTAGGGACTGGGATCGTACTTGCGTGACACAAGGTCCACGGATCCATTCTCGCTACTGCTATACCCCTAGGTGCCCCAAAACTGCCCGCAAGCATGGGACACAGATAAGGTTAGGTGTGTTTTGAACTTGTGCCCTCCTTTACAACATGTGACTTCATATCAAGAAAATCACCAATGAGCCACACCTGTGCAGGCTAAATAAAAATAACTTTGAAACAAGTGTCATCTTAAATAAATATGATAATTCTTTTTTATAATTTTTTTTGACATGTTACTATGAAACAAGTATCGTCTTAAATAACTAAGATAATTATTTTATTTTTATTTTTTTGGAATAGTCATGCACAATGAAACTTTAACCTTCATGATGTGTATATAACTTGCATTCTCACTACATAATGTAATCCCCCAAAAAAGTGTTTCATTTGTAGTTATAATCTTTTCCTTAATGATGAAAAAATGGATATTTGAAATTATCATTGCCTATCCTTATTAAAAAAAAATACTTCTATAATATCTTTGAATATGTGAATTCATCCATAAAAGCTTGAATGGAGAATGACTAAATATTATTCAAGAAATATGCATTTAATTTTCTTGCAATTTCCAAAATATAATATTCTTCAACTTTTCTATAAAATTAAAACAATTAGAAAAATTATCAATATTCTTTACAGAGGGTAGAGTTTCCCAATGAAACACGGTCCAAATAGCATTGTTTGAGGAAATTTTTCTATTTTAACCAACTCTCAATAATTGATATTATGGAAACACAAAATTTGTGTGTTAACCAAGTCTCCATTATTATTATTAATACTATGTAAATCCTTCATTCTCATATTCTTAAATGGGATTATTCTAATGTGTCTCTTGCTTTACTTACTTTGGATAAGAAGTAAATAATTTAATAATGTCACCAATCACAATGGTCTTATGACATTGCATTGATCTTTAAAAAAAGAGGACTTACAATATGAATTACAGCTGAGATACAAAATTGGGTTTTGAAACATTAAAGTAATGTTCATATGTTATATTTAGGCCATAAGGCATTTTCTATTTAAAGAGTGTTATGTTCTTTTACACCGTTAAAGAGTTATGGACCATTGGATGATCCTTGGATGACCATCCCGAGTTCTTACGTCATATATCCTTCTTTATATCATGACGTGTAGACATCTTGCTTTCCTTCAATGCACACCTACTTGACTGAGCTCATTCAATGTGCTCCTTCTCATACAGACATTGGTTTTCATGTGTGGAATCCTTATTGTTGATGTATTTGTAACTTTGAAATGTATCCATCTATGTATCTTATGTATTATAACCCGATGTTTATTCCGGGATGTATCTCTTATGTATTTGAGTCATGTTGTCTTGCCCCAATGTTCCGATCGGGAGGATAATAATGTAAACAAGTCATGTCAAGTCATAGTGGGTAACTCTCTGATTGTGTAAGAGTTAAAGTCCCCATAGTTCTGAGGGACTAGATTTATTAGACACTCATAGAGATGTTGGCTCTGGTAAGTAATTGTTAAGTGAGGCCGACATGATTGAGTGCACTTCAAGTGAACGAAAGAATATAAATAGAGAGTGAGCCTCTCTATTTATGAAACACATCACTCACTCACTCAAGTGTGGCGCATTAGTGAGGAAGGAAATATACTGGGACTAGACAAGAAGAAGACTACTGCTGTTTTAGGAGATCACTTACTGTTTTGGTGCTGATTCTATCTCTGAGGAAGTTGCGGGGTTTTCTCCTTTATGCTTTCCCTGAGAAAATCTCTTTGTGTCTCTTGTCTCTTATGATGTGCTTATGTTTTTATTGCTGTGCTTGTTATTCTCTCAGTGAAAAGATCCTAAGATCATAATGCTAGCTTAAATGATGAAAAACTAACATAGAATTAGAGCTAACCTGAAAAGAAGACATTGTGCAGCTGCAGGAACTAGGGCTTCCTAGTTTGTGGACCTTCCTCCACAGATTTTCAGCAAAAGTAAGGTGGAACAAATCTCCTCCTTAGGGCGCATATTTCTGTCGAAACAGAATCCAATTCTGAGGTTTTTCAGTTTTGGACCTGTCACTGGGGTCGAAAATTAGGGATTTTTATAGAAGAGGAATTTTTCAGTGAGCCCAGGTCTGGATTGATCTCCTCCCCAAAATCGAAGTTAGGGACAAATTTGAAGGCATTTGGGTGGATAGAACTTCGAAAAAGCAAAACCCTAATTTGCTCCTGAACCAGCTCTGCAGGATTTCAGCTCAAGTTTCAGATCCGACATGTTGAACCTGGTAAGATCTAAAATATTTTGTATTTCCATTTGAGGTTCTCATTTAAATATGTCTCATCATACCAAGCATGATGAAAATCTTGAGGGAGCTGAAAACTTCCGAGCTTGGAAGTATAGGATCTCCCTAGTCTTGGAAGAGAATGAATTAGACTCCTATATCAATGAGAGGTTCCAGTCCTAGAGGGAGATGAGGCTAAGGCCTTGCATAAGAATAATATGGTTATGGAAAAGAGGATCATTGCTGATTCTATCAAGGATCATCTCATACCACAGGTATCATCTCTTAAGACACCTAAATCTATGTTTGATGCCCTAACCAAATTGTTTGAAGGGAAGAACATTAACATGAAGATGACCTTGAGAAACCAATTGAAGAATGTGAAGATCCAGAATGCTGAGACTATTCAATCTTACTTTACAAGGGTTTCTCAGATCAAGGAACAATTAGAAGCTGTTGATGAACAAGTGGAAAATGCAGAGATTGTGATGACTAATTTGAATGGCCTTCCTAGGTCATGGGATGCTTTCATTCAAGGAATCTATGCTAGAAAGAAGTTAGTCAAATTCAGAAGACTATGGGAAGAATGTTCTCATGAAGGAGCACGGATAGCAACTCGAGAAGAGAAGATGGGAAGTGAAGACCAAGCTCTTACAACCCACTCCAAGAAAAGCAGAAGAAGACCCCATTACTCCAAAGGTAAGGATTCTCATCTCAGAAAAGACATATCAAAAATAAGATGTTATACATGTGATGAGATGGGACACAAAATATTGTCCTAAGAACAAGAGCCACTCTCATAAGAAGAAGGGGAACAAAAGAAGACATCATGCTCATGCTGCAGAGGATGATGAACCATCCATGAAGAGACCCAGATATGAAAGTGAAGATTCTTCAAGCGAGGATGAATATGTATTGATCTCCGCTCTCACGGGAACTGTTTCACATGGAAGCAGTGATTAGCTTATAGATAGTGGGGCTTCCAAACATATGACGGGATTCAAGGAATCCTTTGCAAGACTATCAGAACATGAATCACCTCACAAGGTGAAGCTAGGAGATGACTACCAATATCCAATAAACGGTAGTGGGGAATCTTCATATAAACTAGACTCTGGTAAGTCTCTTACAATGAAAGAAGTATTGTTTGTTCTAGGACTCAAGAAGAATCTCCTCTCCATTTCAGCATTGGATGCAAAAGGGATGTGAGTTGCTTTCATAGATGGTCAAGTCATTATGTGGCCAAAAGGAAAGACTATCGATGATGCGGTAGTGATTGGAGAACAAGAAGGAGGCTTGTACAAATTGAAGGGTCATCCAGAACAAGGCTTGATCCATGACATAGTAGAGCCAAATGAGCTTTGGCATAGAAGGCTTGCACACGTGCACTTCAGAGCACTACCTATTGTAAGCAAAGTTGTTGAAGGTATTCCAGAATTCCAAGAAAACATGATGGAGTTTGCAAAGGATGTGCGAAAGGGAAGAATACAAAGAAGACATTTCCCAGCAGCGAAAGCAAAGCCAAAGGTATTCTAGAAATCATCCACTCCGATGTATGCGGTCATATGTCATCAAACTCACTAAGCGGGTACGCATACTATGTTTCTTTTATTGATTATTTTTCTAGAAAGACATGGATTTACTTTATGAATAACAAAGAGGAAGTATTCAGCAAGTTCAAAGAATTCAAAGCCTTCATCGAAAACCATACTGAAAAGAAGATCAAGACCATTCGATCAGATAATGGTGGAGAATTCACATTGAATGAATTCGAAGAGCTATGCAAAGAATCAGGCATTAAGAGGGAGTTGTCCACTCCTTATAATCCACAACAGAATGGGATTGTGGAACGGAAGAATAGAACTATCATGGAAGCTACAAGAGCTCTGCTTCATGATCAAGATCTACCTATGAATCTTTGGGTGGAAGCTACCAGAACAGGGGTGTATGTACAGAACCATACTTCACATAGAGTAATAGAGAATAAGACTCATGAAGAAGTCTTCTCTGGAAAGAAACCAGAAGTCAGCCATCTCAGAATATTCGGTTGTCCCATGTACATACACATTTCGAAAGAGAAGAGAACAAAATTAGATCCTTCAGGAAAGAAGGGCATATTTGTGGGATACTCTGAAAGCTCAAAGTCTTATAGAATCTATTTTCTAGGATACAAGAAGATTGACATCAGCAGAGATGTGACATTTGATGAAGGTACAGCTGACAACAAATCTAGAAAGAGACCTGCTGAAGAACTTGAAGAAGCTAAAGCAGAAGTACCCAGAATTCATGATACAATCATGGACGAAGAAGCTCAAGAAGAAGATCGAGAGTTTGAGGAGCCACAAAGACCTGTAGATCCACCTCTAGAGAAGAATCCTCATAAGAGGAAACCTGCTTGTGTATGTGAACTTATCCAAGGTGTGGAAAGATATGGGGCTCCAGAAGAAAATTACAGAGAAAGAAAGAGAACCAGATCAAATTCTGGGTATGTAGCTTTACTATGTGATTTCATTAATAAAGAACCTTCCAGTTATGAAGAAGCAACATATTAGAAAGAATGGAAGGATGCTATGATCGAATAATATCAATAAATCATGAAAAATGACGTTTGGGATGTTGTCCCAAGACTAGAAGGGAAGTCAGTTGTAACTTCCAAATGGATCTACAAGATCAAGCATGCTGCAGATGGTAGCATTGAAAAATATAAGGCAAGATTTGTAGCTCGGGGTTTCTCTTAGAAAGAAGAAATAGACTATGAAGAAACCTTTGCACCTGTAGCAAGATACACTTCCATCAGAACGGTACTTGCTCTCGCTGCAGTGATGAAATGGAAGATACACCAGATGGATGTCAAGACTGTTTTCCTGAATGGTGTAGTAGAAGAGGAAGTGTATGTAGAACAGCCACTCGGTTTTGAGACACATGACAGAGAGTCTCATGTATGCAGATTGAAGAAAGACCTGTATGGTTTGAAACAGGAACCCAGGACCTGGTACAGCAGAATTGACAGCTTTCTATCTAGTTTGGGCTTTACCAAAAGTAAAGCAGACTCCAACCTTTACTACAAAGTTGAAGGTGGCAACCCAGTGATGCTCCTACTGTATGTAGATGATCTATTTGTGATAGGTTCAGATGGGTTGATTGCTGATATGAAGAGAAATCTTGTTGCTGAGTTCGAAATGAAGGATTTGAGGATGATGCATTACTTTCTAGGTATGGAGGTGTGGCAGAGTATAGATGGAATATTCCTTGGACAAGGGAAGTATGCAGTAGAGATCCTGAAGAGGTTTGGGATGATGGACTGCAAGGCATTGACCACACCTACGGCATCAAACCTGAATCTATTGAGTGATGCCTCATCAGAGTCGGTTGATGCTACAATGTATCGTCAGATGATCGGGTCATTGATGTACCTGACGAACATGAGACCAGACATTTGCTTTGCTGTGAACACCTTAAGCCAGTACTTGACAGATCCGAGAAGTGTTCACCTGACGGCTACAAAGCATATTCTGAGGTACCTGAAGGGTACAGTTCATTATGGGCTCAAGTATGATGCGAATCAAAAGATTAACCTGGAGGGTTATGTTCATTCAGATTGGGCAGGCAGTGCCATCGAAAGAAAGAGTACTTCAGGATGTTGCTTCAATATGGGATCAGGTGTGATCTCTTGGTTTAGTAGGAAGCAATCTTGTGAGGCACTGAGTACAGCTGAAATAGAGTATGTTGTAGCCTGTTCATCTAGTTGTGAGGCAGTATGGCTGAGGAAGCTACTGTCCGATTTGTTTGATCTCCAGTTAGATGCTACTTCTATATACTCTGACAACCAGAGCTGTGTAAAGTTGTCTGAGAATCTAGTATTCCATGACAAGTCAAATCATATTGAGATCAAGTATCACTATATCAGGGATATGGTGCAGAGAGGAGCAGTGAATCTCCAGTATGTTGCGACAGACGAACAGATAGCTGATGTGTTGACTAAGCCATTGGCTAAGGTGAAGTTTGAGTAATTCAAGGAGAAGCTTGGTGTTCTCCAGATTGAGGTTCCTCCCTAGAGAAAGTGATGTGTCTGTGCTATGCCATTCTGACATGGTGAGAGGATTGGTTTCTTCCATGATGAGATGTAAGTGCAGTGCCATTCCGACATGGTGAGAGGATCGGTTCCTTCCATGGTCGGATGTAAGGGCTGTGACATGGTGAGAGGATTGTTTCCTTCCATTGTCAGGATGCCACACCCAGCATGAAAAAGGGCTGGCTCTGTGATGCCTCATCTATTTTGAAAAAGGACTAGATCTGGGAAGACTCGTCTAGTTTGAAAAATGACTAGCTCTGTGTAGATGCCACATCTAGTATGAAAAAGGACCAGCTTTGTGATGCCTCATCTAGTTTGAAAAAGGACTAGCTCTGGGAAGACTCATCTAGTTTGAAAAAGGCCTAGCTCTGTGTAGATGCCACATCTATTATGAAAAAGGACCAGGTCTATGATGCCTCATCTAGTTTGAAAAAGGACTAGCTCTGGGAAGACTCATCTAGTTTGAAAAAGGACTAGCTCTGTGTAGATGCCACATCTGGTATGAAAAAGGACTAGCTCTGTGATGCCTCATCTAGTTTGAAAAAGGAATAGCTCTGGGAAGACTCATATAGTTTGAAAAAGGACTACCTCTATGTAGATGCCACATCTGGTATGAAAAAGGACTAGCTCTGTGATGCCTCATCTAGTTTGAAAAAGGACTAGCTCTGGGAAGACTCATCTAGTATGAAAAAGGACTAGCTCTGAGTAGCTGCATCATCTGGTATGAAAAAAGAGCAGCTCTGAGATGATACATCTAGTATGAAAAAGGACTGGCTCTGTAGAACTTCCTATGATGAGAAGAATCATGAGATAGCACCAGGGATGATCTAAATCGAGTGATGATCGAGATCTAGTAATGATGATCCAGCGGTGATGATCTAGATCGAGTGATGATCTAGATCCAGTTCAGTGATGTTGATCCATATCGGGAGATGATCGAGATCCAGTGATGATGTTCCATGATGATCCAGATTCAGAGATGATCCAGATTTAGTGATGATGTTCCATGATGATCCATATCGAGAGATGATCCAGATCAGTGAAGATGTTCCATGATGATCCAGATCAAGTGATGATCCAAATTTAGTGATGATTTTTCATGATGATCTAGATCAAGAGATGATCCAGATCCAGTGAAGATGACTTGAAGACTCAGAAGTCCTAAGATATAGATGACGAGATGATCCAGTTGATACAGAGAAGAAGACCAGTGCTGAAAATTGTGTCGAAAGAATACCTTCCTAGTTAAGAGGGAGTGTTGATGTATTTGTAACTTCGGAATGTATTCATCTATGTATCTTATGTATTGTAACTTGATGTTTATTCTGGGATGTATCTCTTATGTATTTGAGTCATGTTGTCTTGCCCCGATGTTCTGATCGGGAGGATAATAATGTAAACAAGTCATGTCCAGTCATAGTGGGTAACTCTCTGATTGTGTAAGAGTTAAAGTCCCCATAGTTCTAGGGCACTAGAGTTATTATACACTCATAGAGATGTCGTCTCTAGTAAGTAATTGTTAATTGAGGCCGACATGATTGAGTGCACTTCAAGTGAACGAAAGAATATAAATAGAGAGTGAGCCTCTCTATTTATGAAACACATCACTCACTCACTCAAGTGTGGCACATTAGTGACGAAGGAAATATACTGGGACTAGACAAGAAGAAGACTACTGTTGTTTTGGGAGATCACTTACTGTTTTGGTCCTGATTCTATCTCTGAGGAAGTTGTGGGGTTTTCTCCTTTATGGTTTCCCCGAGAAAAACTCTTTGTGTCTCTTGTCTCTTGTGATGTGCTTATGTTTTTATTGTTGTGCTTGTTATTCTCTCAGTGAAAAGATCCTAAGATCATAATGCTAGCTTAAATGATGAAAAACTGACACTTACTTCGAAACTTTTATAGATTTCAAAAATATTCATGAATCTTGTGTGTTGTTTCTTGAATTCCTCAGGCACCTCGACAGTGTCTGTGTTTTATCCTTTAATTGTCGATGGGATCTGTGTTGTTATTGATGTTGCATTACCCAGTTTCGTGGTTTCTATTCAATCAAACAATGGGGTGGCTTTTAGCATGGGGTAGTCACTCTGAAGGTATGATGCACTTCAGTCATTTTAGATTTAATTTAGGTCTTTCCAATATAGTCGTTTCTAGTGTCAATTGTTTCACGTTTTTAGGGTTGATTTTGTAGTTCTATGGGAAGATTTCAGTCATGCTCCAGCCAAGAAAGGGATTATTTTGTGAAAAGCTATGATTTTCTCTAGGATAAAGTTTAAAACCTGTTTGATTTACTCGCTGCATATAGCAATTGATTTTCTCAGGTAAACTCTCGGGGAGGCAATTTTTGTGTGTGCTACTTATTTAGGCAAAAAATTTACCCTGTATATGGCTAGCCATATAAACCATATATATGGTCTTATGCTGCTTTAATCTATGGGATTATGTCTCATTTTGCTTGCATATATGGTTTTATGTTTCTTTCAGTATGAATTGGATAATTTGTTTACAATGTGCATCGTGAAGTTTTTCCTACTTGAAACGCTACCTAAACCTGATTTTTAGGCAATGGTCCATTTTGTAATCAGGGATTATAGGAAATCCCATGATTTCCCCTAAATTTTTTAGATATGATTCTCGAATTGAGAATTACAGTTCATCTCCAGATTGGTTTTTGTCAAAGATAGTTTTTTTTGCAGTATGTGTGGCTCACTTTAAATTTATATCTAGTATGATGTCCTGCTTTAGAAAGGTAAATCCAGTTTTAATGTTGAAAGATAGAGGAATGAGGAATTTAAACATGGATGCGCCAACATGAAATGATATAGGGAAATCAATTGCTACCAGATTTAGTTTCAGTCATGGGAAGGACCAGTTTCAAATAAATTTCACTTTCTAAAAATAGAAAAAACTGGACCAGTTAATTAGCCTACAGAGAATTGAACTCACCACTCTCATAAACAACATAGGTATTTACATGACCAAGATAACTGCATAAGAAGTGGATAATATTTTGGAAAATCAATTAGACATCGCCATTAAGTCAAATAAAATGCAGGAGTGTATCACGCTGGAGAATCGAATGATGGATTACCACAAATTCTATAAATAGGAGAAGCTTAACAAAACAAAGACATTTTCCCATTTTTGCTAAAATCCTAGACGAAGCTAACCAAGTCTAGAAACCCTAGTCTTTGTTTATTTTGTTATCTCAATATTCTTATCCAATCACCTAAATTATCACCTATTGACATGTTTTCAGGAATCCATAGTACTAGATAGAGCTGAGATCATTACCTACTAGTTTAGTTGAAAATAATCCATTGGAAACCCCTGTAACATCATTTGAGAAAGTTCCGAGTTCATGAAATTCTGGATATTCTTCTTATTTAAATGGAATAGGGATCATTTTTTGTGTGTTCATTTTGAGTTGTGTTTAGATTATTTCAGTGTCACTTTATCTGGGCACTCTTATAATGCTCTCTTCATTATTGTTGCATATGCTTGTTATATAATTGGAGAAACTTATGCATGTAATAATTTCTTCTTATATCATTTTCTCTAGTTTCATCTGAGTAAATATTGGCCATAGATAGGGATAAGGAATCAGTCTACTTTGAATATTGGAAATGTCGCCAAATTGTTGGAATGATCAAATATATTGGAAATTATTGTTAAAATCAATAGTTATTCGACTGATATTTTCTTCTTAAAATACGCATAGTATAAAAAAAATTCTACGATTTAGGTTGGAATATCCAGATTTTGCTAGCATAATTTTACAAAGAATCTTGTAGGAATTTTCAAAATCCTGGTTACAATTGTTAAGTTTTGGAGTTTTGGGTGCCCTAGGGTTGTCTGAGGGTGCAAACTATGTTAAAATCAATAAACATAAATATCTCAGAGAGGGGCTCGGTGCTCAGTTGTATAGAGGTTGAAATAGGTCTTAAAAGGTAATTATGTCAAGATAGTCACATATATACTATTGGTGCATTATCCAAATTTAGACTAGTGACGCTTGCTCCATTCAGGAGGGGTATCAATTTGGTTACAACAGGACACACAAGACCAAATGCAGAAAATTGAGGTGAGGATGATAGATATCACTTGACAATGGAAGGTCAGGATGGAGCTTCAATTCATGTAGAGACAATATGCTTGGGTTGGAATCATGCAAAGTGATTGCCAATCACCTAGAGTAATAATGGTAGGTGGTGACAAGATCGCATGTACAAGGTTGGTATTATTGGAATACAATTGATGCACATGCAATTGTAGGAAAGGATAGATGCAAAGAAAGCACTATGGGCGGGGTTTAGATGAATCCTACATCTTGTGAAGAGATTAAAGGAGACTGACTAATAATTGAGGATGGATATATTTCATAAGAGGGCATACACATTTTGTAGGTCTACTAGTTTGAGTACATTGATTACCAAAATTTTTGCAACAACTTCAAATTATCTATCGTACGAGAATCTAAGGTTGTGTGTATTCTTTAGAGAGTGTAGTAACTCTAATCTCAAATAAGTGTGATGTGGAGAAGTAGATTCTATAATAGTAGCCAGTTTAGTTCTATTGAAAATTGTTCATTTACTATTTTTTCTCTTTTGAATGTGTAATTGGTTAGATAGTTAGATAATTTGTTTGCTTCCTGTGCACTTCCAAATAAGGGATTTTCTTCAAAACTATATTTTATTTGACACGAGCTGATGAAATTTTAGTTAACCCTAGTTCTACCTTTGTATGGTAATTACCATGTGGTACCAATTTAATGTCCTTCAGTTTTAAGGACCACATCCTTAAGCATAGCCTCAACTAAAGTGTTCTCACAAGAGGACAATTACTGACTTAATTCTTCCGCAACTGATGAACTATTGGAAGGATAAAGATGCATATATACTAAACAGAATTGAAGTAATAGGAAGCTTGTATGTAGGACATTTGAATTTAAAACCTAAGCTTGTCTATTTAGTAACTTTATTCTTTTGTACTAAACACATCAATTTGATATAGTCTAAGTCTAACAAAAAAAATTCATTGCAAAAGTTTTAGTATGGATTTGCTTGTTCAATGAGTGATTTTCTTCGGCTTACATATGAATACAATAAGCATGATAGCTTACTATTTTTGAAATGGTTATTCACTTCTAGCTTTATATAGGAATTCATAGAACCCAAATAAGCATAAGACTACAATGAGAAACCATTAATTTTACGAAAATTAATCCATGGGGACTCTTTAGTCATTATGCATAATTTTCCATATCTTGAGCAATTCAATGTAGAAGCTTCTAAATTTAACTGACTTGTTGTATCATGTATGAATGATTGTAAGTCTTTCAATTCCATAGCATTGATTCAGTTTCATAGCAGTGGTTGATTAGTGAGTTTGATGGGAAAATTTGGGGCTCCATTAAAGAAGCGAAAGTATGAACATTATTAAAATTATAGAATGTCCAACATAATGAAGATCCTTAAAATTTTAGTAACTCCAAAATTATGCAAAGTGATTAAGTTATGAAATATATAAAGGAAATGGTGTTCATTCTTAGTTTTCTTTATATCACAAATTTGTAAATTTCACTAAAAAATAAACATAAATTTCACAAGTCTTGATAATAATAGAATTCACTCATATTGTAGTTTTAATTTAGTTGTCAACATTAAATCCACATTCTCAGTCCTTGTTGAACAAGGACGTATTAAATTTATAATATTACATTTAATTTTTTATAAGAAATATTCTTGAATTACAAGAGCTAAATTTTCCTTCTGATTTGAAAGTTGTTTCCATAAAGCTATATAGAATGTTATTGAGAAGTTGATGAATTCTTAGGGATGTTGCTAAGAAATTAAATGTAATGTAGGAGCAAAGCAAGGTTGTATAATGATGTCCTCTTTTTATTAACTCTAGTCTTAAGTATAATATATTCAAGTGCTTTTCATTACTAGTATCTTATTTTTTCTAGTTAATATGATTTCTTCTTCTTAATGATTGCAATGTTATTTCAACATGAAATTATGTACTCATTAGAAATATATTAATTCCTATTGATAGCTAAGATCATTATTTGTTTCATGTTTTGTGACAGGTTTAATTACAAAATGTAAGTAATGCAGTTGAGAGATTTGGGAAATGCTTATGTTTGACAGTGTCCATTGCTTGGAATCCCCATGCCATTGCTATTCAACATTCCACATTTATTTTGGGCTTCAAATCCAATCTACCAATGTTCAATGTTGAAAAGGTAGGTAGTCTAGGTTGGTTAAAGTTCATGTCTCTCCTCTTTGTTAAATTAAGAATTTGTGTAAATGACAGTATAGTTCATTGATGATTTTATTTTAATTATACATATAATTGTCATATATTATGTTTTATGTTATTATTACCAATGTTTTAGCTACACATACACAAATCTCTTATACCATATAAAACATAATTTGACAAAAAAATATTATTCCAACTTTAACATGGCCCTTTATTGGATAGGGCACACCCTTTGAGACTTGAACCTGGTAATCATAGTAGAAAGCATCCCTTTGGTAAATTTTGTCAGGCTATATAATTCACTCGTCCCCAAATTTACTGACGCTTATGGAAGGGGGGAAATGGAGATCATGACAACTAATGTGTGGGCATGTGAAATGAGTTAGCTATCCTTATTGGATTTCCTAAGCCCTAGGGATTTCCTTATTTTAAATCAGGAACAACAGAACCCATAGTTTATGAGCAAGACCTAGAATTGAAACTATTGTTTGCTTGCAATACTTTTCTAAGGACCTGCTAACAATACTTTTTCTGCCGAATACTAAATTGGATATATTGTTCTGATTCTTGATAGTAAGTTAGAGATTTTATTTATCAATGAGCTATATTTATATAGGTTGAAGTAAGAAGTGTTTTTCCCTTGCTTCCTAAATCTGAAGTGAGAGCTAGATATGGCTTTCTAAATCTTAAATGAAAAATGGTTGGTTTTTTTCCTTCTACTTGTTACTTGCCTTAGAATTACAAGAAGAGATCCTCTTATCTCTTAAGCAATGGTTAATCTTAGTATATCCTCCTCCTCTTTGGCTTGAGAAATGATTTTTGTTGTGTATGTGTGTAACAAACAATATTTGACCTACAACTGGCTATCTTCTAATTTTCAGGTTAGTTGGAAACTTCTTGATAAAATATGATCTGAAAGGATAATAAAAAAGGGGATTCGAGATTTAATAAATAGAAGAAACTCCTCTATCCACTTAATTTATTGACTAGATCCTTTATTCTAGCTCCTTGTTAATAAAGGTGTGATGGAATTGATGAGAGTGATTTTCTGGTAAGTGATAGGTATAACTCCTGATTCAATACATTTCATAGCTAAAACATTTATTTATACATTACAATGACTCTTGGGATCACGTCCGAGAGTCTCTTCATCTTCCTACTATTTACATTAACGTATAATCCTGACGGATTATATTCCAACAATCCCCCCCTTAATCCGAAGGGGTGTTAGTAAGTCCGAGCATGTTTCTGAATCTTTCAAACTTTTCTCGTCCAAGTGCTTTGGTGAATATGTCTGCAACTTGATCATTTGTGGAACAATGTCGAAGATGGACTATCTTGGCCTCTACATGATGTCGAATCAAATGATACTTTGTGTTGATGTGCTTGGTTCGATCATGGAATCTAGGATTCTTAGCCATCTTGATTGCAGAAGTATTGTCGATCAATAATGGAGTGGAGTTCTGTTGTTTTTCTTGCAAATCTTCAAGTATCTTCCTGAGCCATACTATTTCTTTCGTTGCTTCAGCTGCAGCCACATATTCTGCTTCTGTTGTTGAATCTATCGGAACTGACTGTTTGTGTGATCTCCATGAGACAGTTGTTGATCCAAGACTCATAGTGTATCCAGAATTTGATACTCTTGTCTCCTTATCGCCATCAAAATCTGAATCTGAGTACCCAATAAGTTTGAAGTCATCCACTTTAGAGTACTTGAGTCCAAATTCTTGAGTCCCCTTCAAGTATCTTAGAACTCTTTTTGCAGCTGACCAGTGTCCTTCACAAGGTTTATGCATGAACCTTGAAAGTATGCCAACAACATAAGAAATATCTAGTCTAGTTGTTGTAAGGTAGATAAGAATTCCTACAAGTTGTCGATACTTGGTTGCATCCTCAAATTCTTTTCCTTCACTTGATGTGAGCTTCATTTTCTGTTCCATTGGAGTAGAGATAGGGTTGCATTCTGTCATGCAAAATTTGTTTAGTAGTTCTCCAACATATTTTTTCTGAGATAGGAATATGTACTTAGGATGTTGAGTGACTTCAATTCCTAAGTAATAGTGGAGATGTCCCATATCTGTCATTTCAAAGACATTTTTCAAATCTTTCTTTATGGATGCTATATAGCTCTCATTGTTCCCTTTCATCAAAAGATCATCTACATACACCACAAGATACACAACAGATCTTCCAACTTTCTTTATAAACAGTGTTGCATCATCAAGATCAAAATGTTCAAAATTTAACTTCAAAAGATGCTCAGTTAACTTTTCATACCATGCGTGAGGCGCTTGTTTTAGGCCATACAAGGATTTGACAAGCTTGCATACCTTTTGTTCTTTTCCTTTCACAACAAAGCCTTCTGGCTGAGACATGAAGACATTCTCTTTCAAGTCTCCATTCAATAAAGCAGTCTTCATATCCATCTGATGAACTTTCCACCCTTTCTGAGCAGCTAAAGAGAGTAAGGTACGGATGGTAGCCCATTTTGTTGTAGGAGAGAACATTTCTTCATAGTCAATTCCTTCCTTCTGTGCATAGCCTTTTGCTACAAGCCTCGCTTTGTGCTTGTTAAGTGAGCCATCTGATTTGTATTTGTTCTTGTAAACCCACTTGCAGCCAATTGGTTTGGTTCCAACTGGAGGGTCAACCAGCTTCCAAGTTCCATTCTTCATGAGTGCATCATACTCATTCTACATAGCTTATTTCCACTCAACCCGAGTAGAAGCTTCTTCAAAGGAAGTTGGTTCAAAGTTAGCAGATAAATTAAATTCACAATCAAATGATACATCCATGTCATCACCTGAATTATCTACTTCTCCTCCATGTATTTTCGAACTTCTTGTTCCCGTCTTTCCAACTTCATCTGGATGGACACTTTCAAGTGTCTTTGTGGCCCATTTATGAATCTTCCGTGATGGTCCTGGTTGATCAGTGGGTGGTGCTTCATCATTGATTGAGAGTCTTTCAATTCTCTCAATCACATCATCCAGTTGAACCTCTTGTTCAGGTGAAGTAGCAGGAACTTCTTCATGCGGGGGAGTTGGTGCTTCATATGGAAATTCCAAAGGTTGATCCAGAATAGGAATCCCCCCTTCAAGGTTTGGAATTTCATATTCATTTTCAGAATATTTCTTTGGATGAGGATATTTTTCCAAATGATCAAGCTCTCTCAATGGACTGGTCATTTTTATTAGTTTCAAGAAAAATGACATCTCTGGAAATAACAAACTTCTTTTTTACCTCATCATACAGATGGTATGCCTTGGAGTATTCTTCGTACCCCAGGAAAATACATTTTTTGCTTCGAGCACCAAGATTGTTTCTTTTCTCCTTTGGAATCAAGGCATAACAAGTGGAACCAAAAACTCTGAGATGCCTGACTGAAGGGAGATGGCCAAAACACATTTCATGTGGAGTCTTGTTATCAAGAACATTTGAGGGACTTTTGTTTCTCAAATAGGCTGCACATTTCACTGCATCACCCCAAAACATTAGTTTTACATTCTCAAAAAACATCATTGAGTGAACCATATTCATTATGGTTTTGTTCATTCTTTCTACTACACCATTTTGTTGAGGATTGTAGGGAACTGTAGTCTGATGTGCAATTCGATGTTGGCGAAGATAATCTTCAAAAGCATTTGAAGTGTATTCTTTCCCATTATCAGTACGAAGTGTACCAATTTTAGATTGTGCTTGTTTTTCTATCAATGCATGAAAGTCTTTGAATGTTTGAAATGCTTCTGATTTTGTCTTTAAACAGTAAATCCAGCACATTCTTGAGTAGTCATCAACAAAGGTCATAAAATACTTATTCCCATTTGCAGTTGGGCCACATAAATCAGAATGCACTAATTCTAATTTCCTACTTGCTCTGAAATTAGATTCATGGAATGGCAGCTTACTATGTTTCCCTAATATACATGCATCACATTTGCTCTTCTCTTTGGGAATGGTGGGCAAACCAAATACACCATTATTTCTCAACAAACGAAGACTGTTATAGTTTAGATGACCAAATCTTGCATGCCACAATAAACTTGATGACAAATTACTTTATCCATGCTGAGAGGTAGGCATAGTTCTGAACTCTTGCAGATGAACCCTTTAGCTTCAGCAGTTTCCCATCTTTGTATCCAGTCATGATGACTTGGTTGTCAGAGAAATTTCTGATTTCTATGATTCCATCAAACATGTGGATGGAATGGCCTTGCTGTCGAATCTCCACCAAGGACAGCAGGCTTCTCTGCAACTCTGGAAGATAAAGAACATTCTTCAACAAGAAATCAAGGAATCCAGGCATCTTTAGTCGAATGGTGCCCATTCCCTTTGGTTTAAGACTTGACTTATCTACAAAGTACACTATGCCATTTATTGTTTCATTAAGTTCTTCAAAATAGTCTTTTATAAAAGTCATGTGTGATGTTGCACCAGTATCAAGCAGCCAACAATCTTTGTAAGATGAAAGTGAAGTCATTTCATTAATTCCAAGATTACAATGTGCAACAATACAATGAGCAGACTCAGAAGATTTACTAGCATCTTGGTTTTTATTGTCATCTTTCTTCTGGTTATGTTTGTCTTTGATGGAGTCCCACGAAGCCCAACACTGATCTGATGTGTGCCCAGCCTTTCCACAACACTTGCACTGCAAATCTGATCTTTTGCTGAAGTTGTTTCTGCCCCCTCTGCCTCTGAATTTTCTTCTTCCTCTGCCTCTCTCTTTTCCAGAGAGAGAGACACCAACTACAGATGCTATAGATTGCATCTTCTGTGATGAATCTGCAACTAAAACAAAAGGAAGAAAGAGTAAAGGTGTAGGTCTAAGTCTCTTCCACCTTCCTCAAGCCAATGCCAAAGATAATCAGTCTTCAAAGTGGTCACAGAAAACAACGTGACTCTTCTCCTATAATGGTCACAGTTTAGAGCCTATGAGTGGACTCAAAATGCAGCTACTTTACAATCAAATTATGCAGTTGATTATTGTTTATTCTAGAGTGATATTACATATGAACTACATTTTAATTACATCAATAACTTGCAGCATAAGTTGCAGCACTCTACAGAGAAGAAATAACTCTGATGGAACAGAAGTTTACAACAATTCTTCAGTCGCAGCAACAAAAGAGTGCTCTCATTTCTCTCAAAGCCAATATAGCGTGGTTGCATATTAGGGTTAGGTATACTAGTCTTCTGAGCAACTACAGACTTGTATTCTTCAATACATAAATGCTTTTCACGTAGAGTGGCGCAGCATATACAATCATTCAATTCAGCTAGATCTTATAGCATAGACTTCCTCTAAGAGCTGGAAATCCAGTCTTCTACTAAAATAAAACAAAGTAAGTTTAATCAGGAAGTTTTCAACTCACGCAGCAGTCTAGGTGTTGACGGGCCGGATTGGCACAAGTGTCAACCAAGAGACAGCTCGATCCAAGAGTTTTCGAGATGCTCTCAGTCGTTTAAATAGCTGCCTCTGACGGGATTAAGGCCCTGTTACCTTCCTTAAGTTATTCCTAACTACAGGAGAAAAGAAAACTAAAGTTATTGTTTATCTACACTATCCCTATGAAGATTAATCAAGTTAATTAGTATATTACAAAATTAATCAGTCAAAGTGATCTACTTAATCAATCAATTTATAATACACGAATAAAAGTTAATCAAATATTAACAGACTTAATGAATTATAGAGATACAATATAAACACATGTACATAATTCATAACATCAAAAAATCACTTGACATTAATATAAATATAACGATCTGGTTCAAAAGATTTTCAAAAATAACTGAAAGGAAACAACTACTATTAATCTATTCTAAAAAATCCTATCCCGATCAAGAGCATAGAAAACATTAAACTGGAATCAAATTACCAATAATTCTACTGTGCTAACAATCCTGATAATATTCAGAAGAAATTTAGAACTTAAACAAGATCACACAGCGAACGAATATATCACATATATTTGGTAACAATATCAAATTGACTTTATGACATATATTAGCAAATCAAAACCAACGTAAGTCGACAGATTAAATATGATGTATTTGCATAATCCATTAAAGAAATCATGACAAACATAAATACTGTAGAAAAAGTGACAAGATCAAAAGATATCATAGACACATTCGCATAGCATAAATACTGTGAATATATATAAAAATATCACCAGTTAAAGTGTTGTAGCTGCTGACAAAAAATTGTCTGAAGTCACAGGAAAAATAACAGTGATCTTGTCATGTCCCTTTTCACCACTATCGACCCCCATTACTAGTACAAACATGTCTCTTTTAAATACCTCAAATCTCATATGGATACAATTCTACAAAAGTGGAAACTATCTAATCTAAATCTCAACCAATCTCATCAAAAATGACAAATGAAATATGTCATTTTAAATATACGTAATAATGTTTTGAAATTGGAGAGATTTCACCTGATAGTGCAAAATCGAAAACGACAAAAGCACTAATGATATATTGACACATGGGAAATAGGATTGCCAATAGATTTGTTCCCGATTATCTAGGGATCGTACCAAAAGTAAGCGGTCATCAAAATCCAAGCAAGAGCATCTACAACATTACCTGCGATACTACACAGAAAAGAAATATAATTAAAACACACACAAAAGTGAAATAAAATCAACTAAATAATGCAAAAATCAATACACACCAATACCTGAAACAAAATAACTTGATTATCACTTGATCATAACTTCAAACCTGAAATCTTCTTAAGCATACATATATATAGTAACGTGTGTGCCCAAAACATTATAATTGAACAGGAGCATTAAAAACCTGAATATTTACACCACTTGATGGATTTTGCGACTGACCCTTGAATTGCATTAGCATGACTTGAGCATTAAGCTCATGGACCTTCTCTTCGTTCTTATGACTCTCATTTTGGAGTTTCAATACTCTACGAATCAAACTATTCTTATGCTTCTTAAGACAGAGTAGACACTTATCACCTGAATCAACCTTCTCTTTCAGCCTCAAATTCTCGGCTCTGATAACATCATCACGTGTCACCATCTCTGTCAATTCTAGTTCCATCCTTTGAATTTTATCTAGCAGACAACTGACAAAGAGTGGATGAACAGTTTCACCAAGTCGATAAGAACCTGGTAAGTTTGCTTCTACAGACTTGTTCTTAACTGGAGAATCGATCACAGGATCAGCCTGAAGACCCTTATCAGACACATGAGTACTACTATCTGCATGGTTCGGGATAGACTCATGCTCAATGTCACAACCATCATCAGGTAAAACAAGGTTCTGCTCTTCGTCATCTAGAACAACGGTTTCAATATCAATGTTTTTATTCACAGAAGGTTTAATAGTGCTACCCTTAGCAACCATGCTTCTTGTAAATCTACCAATAATCTGAGCTTTTGGCCTTTTGCATTTCTGATTGTAGGTATTATCAACATTACGCTTTGGTGTAACCGGCGATATATTTGAAGACTTCCTCATGCGCTTAGAAGACAGAGGAATACCGGGACCACTCACAGGGGTAGGAACAGAGTCATTACAAATGTTGGGGCTCATACGGCCAGTAGGGTTTGACACAGGTTCGTGTAAAGGTGAAACCGAAACTCGAGCAGGCTCTTGATGCCTTACGCATTATTCAGGACAGTCAAAATGACAATGACAGAAAGCCGAGAAGCCATTCAACTCAATAAACTCATCCCATGATGGGTTTTGTTTTGACAATTCCCTCTCTATTAATATCCTCACTAGGCCGTGGTGAAACAAACTGTGACTAAGGTTCTTCGGACCCTTTTTAATGGCTAGGGACATTTTTGTCATACTCTTAACTAGATAATGAGGCAAATAAAGAGGAAAACCAAGAAACAAAGCCATTAACCGGAGATGATATACGTAAGCCGAGGAGAGACGACCTTCATAGGTCACATACCTGTGTATAATATCCAAGACTGGTCGCCAATCTTTCTTAAAGTATTTTCGGGACACACCGGTTCTGAACGATACGTCTTGACAGGGATTCTTCAACATTTGCCGCCACTCAGTCACCTCCATCTGCTTATAATTAAACCATCGTTCACATGTTAACGACAAACCAGTAGCAAGAGAAACTTAACACTCATCAACCCTAAATTGGAGATCAGCTACCTTAACCCGAGAGTCAGCCAGAGACAAAGCAAACAACCTCGTCACCTCCAGGTTCAAGTCCAAGAATTTGCAGATGAATGGCAACCATCCAACAGCTTTGACCTTGGTTAAAAGCTCAAGGTTTGAGTCAAAGAGTTTCATCTCACAAGGCTTGACTCTAACCATAGGAGCCATGGCTACCTGTGCAAATGCACGAAACCGCGCATAGAAAAGAAACCACAAGTCGAAACACAACAGTGAATTGGAAAGTGAACACTCAGGATGGAAACTGAGCAGGAAAAACAAGCAATGAAACCCAACCCTGTGATAAACAAAATGTGCCATGAGAAAACGTCGGCTACACCCTTGTAAACTCAGCATGAATGGAGGAATTATCATGTAGCAAGGCAATCAAAATAAGAAATGACGGCAAACAACTCCAGGTTGGACTTGAGTTGCCATTATTTATTCGGCGTTATTGACATGAAACCACTCATCGTATACAACATAGGTGTTGAACGAGAAGGGAGCCACGACATTGATTACGTACTGGCCATTCAATGTGATTGACAGAATCGAGTACAAATGCCATGATACCATATCACCCTTGCAGTAGGTAGATCGGAATTGGAGGCAACGACATGAATTAATCTGACGATAAGCAATAAACCTATGTCACCCTTACCATAGATTTGATTTAACCTTCGAAGGTGGCGAGCATGCGACATAATACAAACCATCAAACCAACACCAAACTTTGCAATATAGACCATATTATAAAAATCAACATTAAACAATTATGGTAATATTGAGTATGGTTCGGAGTCTAAAAGATTAACTTAGGATAATTCATATTTGCATAAATCATTAAGCCTTCGATGTTCTAGGACCTTGTCAAACTTACAATAAACCAATGACACATATCCATTAGTTAATATTCAAGTGAAGACTTATAACAAGCAAAGCTTATCCCTTAAATTGTAAAAAATAATCTCATCCAAAGTAATGATTTTAATGCAGTGATTTATGTCCATTAACCATAGTTCACAAAGATTGTAAAAAACATAGAATTTCATCGATTCAGTAGCTTGCGAAATGTCACCATTTGAGTAGATGTTGATCCTTTGGATTTAAAATGAGAAATTCGAACATTTCATCAAAACAAAATAAGATTTTGTTTGATGAAATATGTTTTTTTTGTAAGGCTGTTGAGTAGGGGCACAACAGATGGCGACTGACTGGGTGAAACAATTATCTCTGATTCTTAACCTGAAATCATGCAATCAAAGAAATTAGATCCTTCATGTATGCCATCATACAGAAATCAATATTTTAACATCTTCAACAGATTCAGGCATTTCTCGTTTCTAAAAAATTACCAGAAATTTACAGTTTTAATTATTTATTTGATAAAGATCAAGTTTCTCACAAAAATCAGTCCAAACGAAGTAAAACAGTAAGTGGCTTGGTTTTGAAGAATAAAATCTCAATACCATAAGCATGGCCCTGCTGCCAGCAGGCGTCCATAACCTTGACAGGTTTGCTTCAAATCCCAAGGAATGCCAGTATCCCATCCGCTAGTTATAGATATACAATTCTGGTTAGGTTGAACTATTACCATCATTTTCTCTATTTTTTTTTATATATACTTCTGAAGGCCATGATTCTGGCTTGGTGACCAGATAGTAACCATGTCAGTCACCAATTTGCACCATAGTAAATAAACTGGCTCGTAATGAGACCTTTTATCCCTCAAAGTTTTGCGTCCAAGGGCCATTGTCCAGGCTTGGTGACCAGAAATGACAATGTTACTGAATAGACCGGCTTGTTATGAGACCCTCTATCTGTCAGATTATTATGAAGATGTTAAAATCCAACCATGGCCAGAATGTAGTTATATTTAATCTACATCAAGATTGTCTTAGCAGATGGGGAGACAAGTCCAACTCTCTTTACAAGAAGGGATGGCGTAAAAGACTTAAATAGATAACCTCGACAAAAGCTGCCCTAATTCCTTTGGAAAAATCTTTGCAGAGACTCATATTACTGACTGATATTAACATGTTTTAAGAATTTCTGGTAAAATATAGAAATATTGAAACCTCTTCACTGTTCAAAACGTAAAACAGTATTGGCATATTGGCATTGGGGTTTGGGTTTACACCTGCCATGTTCCTTGGTGTTGGAGGTGGTGATGGTGGTGTTTGAACAATGTGAGGAGGTGAATGTGGTGGTGATGGTGGTTGACCAGACCCTCCTGTAGCAGGTGGTCTTGAAGAATATGAGGGTTGATTGGTGCCTGTTAAAGACTGCTGTAATTGAAGATAAGGGAAGACACCTAAAGGTTGCTCTTGTTCTTCAGGCGTAGACTCAGTATGGTGAGTGCGAGGGCGTCTGATCTGTGGATGAGGAATTTCAGTGGGTTGGATTCCAGTAATATTTGAATAGGCTCTCGTTAAAATCCTGCAAGATTCATTGATGGCCTGTTCGACCTGATCAAGTTCTTCAGATGGATGGGGACCGCTAGCATTGAACTGATGAATGAGATTTCAAACAGTATCGTTCAACGGGGTCTGTTCTAATTGTGAGGACTGGAATGTTTGCGGTTGAGATGTTGACTGTATCTGAGGGGTGGCCGCTAATTAATTTTGTGAACATGATTGTTTTCATCAGCCATTTGCTTAAGCTGGCCCTCCTGACATTTTCAAAGACGCATATGCCTTTGCTAGGAAATGTCAGGAGTGTCAAAGAGCAGGCAGTAGGCTTAAGAAAGCAGCATTACCTCTCCAGCTTGTTATTATTGAAGTCCCATTTCAGCAATGTGGTTTAGACATCATTGGACCAATCACACCAGCTTCTTCACAACAGCACAATTACATTCTGACAGCCACCGATTATTTCACTAGATGGGTTCAAGCCATCCCCTTGTGAGTGGTTAACTCAGAACATGTGATATCTTTCCTTGATTCTTTTATCGTCACCAGGTTTGGTGTTCCCGAATCTTTGATTTTTGACAATGCAACCTATTTTTCTTCTATAAAGTTAATGGAATATGCATTGGAAAAGGGCATAAAGTTAAAGTATTCAGCTAATTATTATCCTCAGGGTAACAGGTTAGATGAATCGTCCAATAAAAATTTAATCAAGATTCTGAAACGCACGGTGGTTAATCATCATAGAAATTGGCATAACACCTTATCAAATGCCTTATGGGCTCACAGAGTGACTCCTAAAGCTACCATAGGTAATTCCCCCTTTTTTTTGGTATACGGTAAGGAAGCTATTTTTCCTCCTCATTTGTTTTTACCCTCTCTGCAGCTTTCCCTGTCAGTACACGAGACATCATGTTATTCCATGGAACATCGAATCAATACCTTACTTAAACTAGAGGAAGATAGAGAGTTGGCTAGGAAAAAGTTTGACCAACACCAAAAGACTGTGAAACGCTGGTTTGATCATAGAAAATCAGCCAATAGAGATTTGGAAGTAGGTGACCTAGTTCTGAAATGGGACAAGGAACACGAAGACAGAGGAAAACATACTAAGTTCCAATGCCTGTGGCTGGGACCATTTATTATAACAGAAAAACTTGGTCCTAGCACGTTAAGGTTACAGACGCTGGAGGGGGACATCGAGAACCTTCCGGTAAATGGTCATCTCATCAAGAAATATTTCTGCTGATCCCCTTCAAGGGATTATCCTGTACATATCTTGTGTGGTGTGCTTGGTTTGTGAAATTCATTAGTGTGTTTATTTGACTTGCTTGCTTTGAATTTTTTCTCATTTTCATTTGTTGTTTTATTTGCATATTGTTGAGTCTGATCAATTTATCAAACTTCAAGCTGATGACTTTTATTGATCTATAAATCATGCACAAAGATCTTAATATCCTGAAAATTGTCATACTATTTTACATTTTGAACAGTGAACAGATTTCAATCTTTCTAGATTTTACCAAAAATTCTTAAAACATGTTAATATCAGTCAATAATATGAGTCTCTGCAAAGATTTTTCCAAAGGAATTAGGGCAGCTTTTGTCGAGGTTACCTATTTAAGTCTTTTACGCCATCCCTTCTCGTAAAGAGAGTTGTACTTGTCTCCCCATCTGCTAAGACAATCTCGCTGCAGATTAAATATAACTACATTCTGGGCATGGTTGGATTTGAAAATTTTCATAATAATATGAAGGATAGAGGGTCTCATAATGAGCCGGTCTCTTCAGGATCATAGGTTTGCATTCAGTAACATTGTCATTTTTGGTCACCAAGCCTGGACAATGGCCCTTGGACACAAAACTTTGAGGGATAAAAGGTCTCATTATGAGCCGGTTTATTTATTGTGGTGCAGATTGGTGACTGACATGGTTACTATCTGGTTACTAAGCCAGAATCATGGCCTTCGGAAGTATATATTAAAAAAAAAATAGATAAAATGATGGTAATAGTTCAACCTAACCAGAATTGTATATCTATAACTAGCGGATGGGATACTGGCATTCCTTGGGATTTGAAGCAACCCTGTCGAGGTTATGGACACCTGCTGGCAGCAGGGCCATGCTTATGGTATTGAGATTTTATTCTTCAAAACTAAGCCACTTACTATTTTACTTTGTTTGGACTGATTTTTGTGAGAAACTTGATCTTTATCAAATAAATAATTAAAACTGTAAATTTTTGGTAATTTTTTAGAAATGAGAAATGCCTGAATCTGTTCAAGATGTTAAAATATTGATTCTGTATGATGGCATACATGAAGGATCTAATTTCTTTGATTGCATGATTTCAGGTTAAGAATCAGAGATAAATGTTCCTCCCAGTCAGTCGCCATCTGTTGTGCCCATTCTCAACACTAGGGTAAATTTAGGGTTTTTTTGTATTTCAACCAACAAAAATGTTTTACCTCCCCTTAGCTGAATACAGGAGAGCTTCTTGTTCACTCACATTTAGGCCGAGTCTTTACATGTTCCACCAACAGTATGAGTCTTTACACGTTCCACCAACAGTATTCTGGCTGAGTCTTTGCAGTATTCTGGCTGATTCTTTACACGTTCCAGGCTGAATATTTACACATTCAGGCTAATATGGAGGAGAGCATCGAACATGGAGGAGGAGGTCAAGCCTCAACTCTCAAATCCAACAATTAAGTCTTCAACATAGACAACACCAACAATGCAACAATCTTCTCAACTTCCACGGTCCTTGATGGTCTGATACGCAACTTCAATTCGTAGAAGAGGAAACTCTTCACGCAGTAGTTCCTCCACAAAGTTGATGAAAGCATTAGTCTCCACGAATCTAACTGAGGGCATGAAAAGCTGAGCTGAATGACCAACACTGCAGAGAAAAGTACCATAGCAAAGACGGCCACAAAAGGTTTCCAGAAGTTTGTAAATTCAGTGATTGACAAACCATCTCCCTAATCCAATTCCGAGACAAGCTCGTAGTGGGAAGTAGCATGCAAAATATGACTTCAATCTCATTCATAGACTCATATATATTATTTCTCCGTTAAATCAAATACACATAACTCATAAGCCACATCAATAATTCATGCATAAAACTAGGGCAAAATTAGGTTTTATGTAGTCTCCAACGGTCACCAAAGTTTTACCTCCATGCACTTGAGAAAGGGAGTGTATTTCACCATCATTCTTCAGCATATCATAGCTTCTTGTCAACGCAGCTAACACGATCAACAACAATTTCCCTCACCGAAGCGTAGGACCTCCACGAGCTTAAAGAGAACAGTCTTCACGCAGTTGAAGAGAACAGTCTTCACATTCATGTCGATTTCACCCTTGCAGCACACAACCAGTATGTGTCCTTTCCACAATACGCGGCCACGATATATTCAATTCATCATGGATGTGAGGAAGGAGTGACTCACATCCCTCCAAGATAGACAACAGTCAAGACACAACTCCAAAAATGCAGGTGGAGGACACCTCAACACCACACAACACAATATACGATTCTCAATTCATAAATTAGGGTTTCACCTTACTCTAGATACAAGGATTGTTCACGCCATCGTGGGGAAGAGAATCAAGGTGTATAGAAGAGTGAGTTGGTCCTCAACACTATGGATGGATCTATAGCAGTAGAATGAGAGCACACACAATAACAGAATTGAAGGTAGCCACAAAAAAGTGCAGAGAATTGAAGGAGTAACGCCAGGAAAAATGTTACACTCCAAAGAGAGTAAGATGAGTAGAGGGCAGAGAAAATGAATGAAACAATAGTTTGGAAATGGAAAAGAAAGCAAGCACAAAAGGACCAAATGGATACATGAATGTTAGAGAAGCTAGCACATGAACAAATGCATGCAATCTACAGACTGAGGAAAGCCCAGGGTGCAGATAGAAGGAGAATGCAGACTGTACAGGTAGGAGTTATGGCAGGCACCCACTCTGATACCATTGATAGGTATAACTCCCGATTCAATTCATTTCATAGCTAAAACATTTATTTATACATTACAATGACTCTTGGGATCACATACGAGAGTCTCTTCATCTTCCTACTATTTACATTAACGTATAATCCTGACGGATTATATTCCAACAGTAAGGAAGGTATTAATGGTGTGAAAATTAAAGGTGGAGGACATATGTCATGTCAATAAGGGTAAATCCTCCTACTAATGTTGTTTCAAAATAAAACACAAGCATTCTACTAAACATAAAGTAAGTCCCAATCTCTATTTATACCCTCATCTCTATGTCTACATCTAAATATAAATATGGATTTCTAAATCTAAAGTGAGAGCTAGACTTCATTGGAGGGTTAAAAAGGAAGCTAACATTCTAAAAAATACTCATATTCAGCAATTGAACCTGTTAGGCACTTATAGCAGTCTCAACAACCTCAACATAGTCGATGATCGTCACAAGTTACCACAGTTCATGGCCCAGCCCTTATTTAGGTTTCCTCAACATAGTCAACAAAAACCTCAACGTGGTTAATGCGCTTAAGGGAAAGAGAAGATGATTTGATGTTCAAGCCCATGAAATGGAAAGAACCCATCCTTTTAAATTGTTTCATCACCTCTATGTCATCTCTAGAGAAGCTTCCAGCCATTGGAGACTTTGTATGATGTTTGAGGTGCTATTCTGGTATGTTCTGTGGATGATTTTCTAAAGATGATGCACACACCAATGGAAAGCTGTATTTCTAAAGAATGGTTTTTCAATACAAGTGGTCTAGCAGGATTATTATGAATAGATCTAAACCAAAATGTCAGAATTGAACATAACATTCTTTAAACTTCCCTAAAACTTGTTAGATTTTTATCATTCAAGCTAGCATTATGATCTTAGGATCTTTAACTAAGAGAATAAGATGCACAACATTAAAACACAAGAGACAAGACACACAAATAATTTTCCTTGGGGAAACCATTAAGGAGAAAACCCCGTAACTTCCTCAAAGATAGAATCAACACCAAAATAGAAAATCCCAAAACAGTAAGATGATATCCATAGTTTCTGTCTCTCTCTCTCACTCATGCGCCCCAATGAGTGAGTATAAGTGTTGTAGTGTGTGTGATAAATAGAGAGATTCACTCTCTATTTATATTCTTTCATTCACTTGAAGTGCACTCCAACATGTCGGCCTCACTTAACAATTACTTACTAGAGCCGACATCTCTAGGAGTGTTTAATAACCCTAGTGCCCCACAACTTTAGGGGACTTTTCCCTCTGTTCAACAATGAGGGTTAACCTTGACTTAGATGGTGGGGACTATTGCCCCAACTTACAATGACTCACCTAGGGTCGAATTCTCTAGGATAGTCTAATAACCCTAGGGCCCCACAACTATGGGGACTTTAACCCTTGACCAATAGCAAGGTTACCCACAATGACTGGACAAGACTTTCACATTATAGAAACTTCTCGATCGAAACATCGGGGCATGACATGACTCAAATACATCCTGGAATAAACATCGGGTTACAATACATAAGAAATATGGATGAATACATTCTGAAGTTACAAATACATCAACACTCCCTATTAACTAGGAAGGTATTCTCTTGACACAATTTATCAGCACAAGTCTTCTTCTCTGTATCATCTGAATCATCATCAAGTTCTCATCCTATTCATCTTCAAATCATCTTCATATTCAAGTCATCTTCATCTGGATCTGGATCATCACTTGATCTGGATCATCATCACTGGATCATCATCAAGTCTAGATCATCACTTGATCTGGATCATCACTACTGGATCATCAAGTCTAGATCATCACTTGATATGGATCATCAAGTCTAGATCATTACTTGATCTGGGTCATCACTGAAGCTGGATCATCATCACATCTCGATCGTTACTTGATCTGGATCATCATCATGTATGGATCATCACATCTGGATCACTTGATCTGGATCGTCATCAAGTCTGGATCAACACATCTGGATCACTTGATCTAGATCATCATCATATGCTATCTCATAATGGTGCTATCTGGATTCTTCTCGTCACAGGAAGTTCTACAAAGTCAATCATGTAGGCCTACCCTTCATGTAGGTCTTCATCAGTGCTTATATCTAACACTTAAGTCAGAATGGCCCACCCAGCTCTTACATATGACCTCATCTTGTCAGAAAGGCATGCCCAGCACTCACATCGTACCTCATCCTATTAGAAAGGCCCAGCACTCACACCTGAACTCATCAAGTCAGAAAGGATCAGCACTTATATCTGACCATGTGCAAGCACACTGCATCGAAAAGGATCTGCACTTACATCCGACCTCATCCTGTAAAAAAGGAACAGCACTTACAATCGACCATGCTCGAAAGCACTGCATTGAAAAGGATTAGCAGTTACAATCCAACCATGCATGAAGCACCGCATCGAAAAGGGCTCAGCACTTACAATCTGACCATGCACGAAGCACTACATCAGAAAGGGCTCAGCACTTACAATCTGACCATGCACGAAGCACCGCACCACAAAAGGCTCTACAATATGACCATGCACAAAGAATCACATCAGAAAGGGCATGCACTCACATCTGATCATGGAGGAACTAATCCTACCATCACATCAGAATGGCCCCCAGTCCCAGACTGAGATACCTAGTAACTGACCAAGCGCCTCCATTCCCATAATGGCAGTTGCCCTTACATCTGACCTACTCATCAGAATGGACAACACTCACATCTGACATGGGAGGAACCTAATCCTTTAGCCATGACACAATGGTTCAGCCCTTATATTTGATTAAGTGGGAACACATCCCTCTATCACATTAGAATGGATTCTCAGTCCTAAACTAAGTTTTCCTAGTAACTGACCAGGTGCCTCCATTCCTAGAATGGCAGTTGCCCTTACGTCTGTCCTACTTGATAGAATGGCCAACACTCATATATGACATGGAAGGAACAAATCCTGTCACCATGACAGAATGGCTCGGCCCTTATATCTGACCTACTCGTCAGAATGGCTATGGATCTTAGCACTCATATCTGACATTGAAGGAACCAATCCTCTCACCATGACAGAATGGCTCAGCCCTTATATATGACCATGGAAGGAACCAATCCTCTCACCATGTCAGAATGGATATTGGACTCATCACTTTCCCTTGGAGGAAACCTCAATCTGGAGAACACCAAGATTCTCCCTGAAGTACTCGAACTTCACCCTAGCCAATGGCTTCGTCAATACATTAGCTATCTGTTCCTCCGTCGCAACATACTGGAGCTTTAGTGCTCTCCTCTGCACCATACCCCTAATATAGTGATACTTGATCTCGATATGCTTTGACTTGTCATGGAACACTGAATTCTCTTACAACTTCACACAACTCTAGTTGTCACAAGTAGCATCCAACTGGAGATCAAATATATCAGACAGTAGCTTCCACAGCCATACTTCCTCACAACTAGTTGAACAAGCTGTGACATACTCTGCTTCAGCTGTACTCAGTGCCACATAGGATTGCTTCCTGCTAAACCAAGAGATCACACCTGATCCCATACTGAAGCAATATCCTGAAGTGCTCTTCCTATCAATGGAACTACCTGCTTAATACGAATCCACATAATCTTTTGATTCACCTCATACTTGAGCCCATAATCAACTGTAGCCTTCAGGTACCTTACTGCATGATTTGCAATGTGTTCACAGCAAAGCAAATATCTGGTCTTGTATTCATCAGGTACATCAAGGAACCAATCATCTGACGATACATCATAGCATCAACCATCTCTGATGAAGCAACACTCAATAGCTTCAAGTTTGATGCCAGGTGTAGTCACGCAGTCCATCATCCTCAACCTCTTTAGGATCTCTACTGCATACTTCCTTTGTCGACACCTCCATGCCTAGAAAATAGTGCATCGACACATAACAGGAGCATCATTGGTCTTCTTCCTTCAACCTTGAAGAAAAGGTTGGAATCCACTTTACTCTCAGTAAATCCTAGAGTCATCAGTAATCTATCCATCCCGCCATACCATGTCGAACCTCAAGATCTTCTATACTCCCTCTGAAGCAAAGCATCATACTCCCTCTATATTCTATACTCTATGCACTAAAGCATTCTATACTGGAGTGAGAAGTAGCTTCCTATGCTACTAATATTCTATGTATCCATATAGTGTATAGACTTTCATCTTCAACCTTGTAGCAAAGGTTAAGATCTTCATCAAGCTGGCTACAAATGTCTCTTTGTGGTTTATGCCTTCTTTTCGTGGGAAGCCTTATGCTATGAAACTTTCTTTGTACGATGTTGCCATATACTGCATGATGGAACTATGAACTTCCCTTCACGTATTGATGTTGTATCCTAGACATCATTCTTCTTGAATTGGTCTTCCCTTTTTTCTTGGTTACTTCTTCATAGCTGGAAGGTTTTGCATCAATGATGTCGCTGCATTCATCATATTATTCTTCATCTTAAACTATCGTCACTTGTTCTTTGGAACAAGTCCTCATTCTTCTTTGCTTGTAGGCGATTATGTATGTGATATTTCCTACAAGTCAAATGCATTTGTATGGTTAGAAATATTTCATAAGGAATATTTATACTAGCAAATTCTTATGTATAAATATATGATCATGCAATTACTTTAGCCAATACAACATTCATCCATATCTCATGAAACATTTCTAGATGCCTTCCATCTCTACCAGGACAACATTGAGATTATGCACTAATCCAATACGTCAGCAAAGAGGTTTCATTCTAGATAAGTAGCAATGGAGAGTTGTATAGCACCATGAGCTACTTACCCATCACATGCATATTGGTAGTATACTATCATTAATGCAAGCATCCTATCATGGATAATACATCAACTGAATATAAATAAATGAATAACAAAACAATATCATGAAATGACAATTGAATACTTATCTTTATTTGTTTCATGGGTAGACTCCTTCTTGAGCCTTCAGCTTCATCGTCTTCTTCATTCATGATAGCATCATTTCTTATCCAAATGCTAGATGGATAAGAATTTCTTCAAGAGTTCATTTCTTCATATTCCTCATTGCTTGAGGGATATTCTTTTGATGGTGAGAGCTTTATCTTCAGTTGCTCCCATCTTCTCTTCTCTTCTTATGAGTCGAGTTTCTTCTTCTTCCAAGAGTCTGCTGAAAGCAATCACTTCCTTCTAGCACACATTCCTCAAATGAATGAATCCCATGATCCTAGGATACCATTCAAGGTGGCTATCACCACTTCTACATTCTTCACTTCTTCTTTTACCACTTCAAGTTGTTCTTTGATTTGAGAGACCCTTGTAAAGTATGACTGTATGGTCTCTACATTCTGGATCTTCACTTCCTTCAACTGGTTTCCTAAGGTCATATTCTGATTTATGTTCTTCCCTTCAAATAGCTTGGTCAAGGAATCAAACATCATTGGTGTCTTTAGGGAAGACACTTGTGTTACAAGTTGATCCGTGACTGAATCAACCATGATCTTCTTAGCCTTGACCAAGTTCTTCCTGTGTAAGGCTTTCAGCCTCATCTCCCTCTGGAACTGGAACCTCTTTACTCATGTAGGTTTCCAATTCATTTCTTCAGGGAGATCATATACTTCCATGCTTGGAATTTGTCAACTTAAACAATCTTATCATCAATCTGATGTGATATATTACTTTGAAATGAGAACCTCAAATGAAAATAGCAAAGGATTAGATCTTATCGATTTGAGGTGTCCGTCCTAGTTCCGGAGCTGGCTGATCTAGGGTTTGTCACATAAACCCTAATTTTAAAATATTTGAATCTTTTAGATCTGATTGGATAGATAGATATATCTCTTCAAATGGAGCTATCCAATGTATTCCTTTTCTAAAAACAATGGAGGGAAGCTCCTGAAATAGGAAGCCCTAGTTTTCCAATTTCTTCTGTAGAAATGCCTGTTACTGTTTCTGTGATATCTCCAAAATTAATGCTCCTATGTGTCTAAAATTTTTTACCAAGGTAACCTCGCATGTCCCTGATCCAAAACAACAGGTTTTATCATAATTGGTTTCACCATTTGGGATTTATGATCCTTTTCCCCAGGTGACCTGTTACATGACTGTTCAGAACAACGAATTTGTACGGCATGCCATGTGTTAATGGTTCATCTTCTGAGTCTAACCTTCGGACCACGAAAGGTAAATTCCATTCAATTTCTGGAACATCTTCAAGAATTCCATTTGGACCTTTGTAGCCAAATATATTGCAATTATCCCCAGGTGTCCTGTTTAGGTATGAATTCTAGAAGAGGATGGAACCCTAACTTGTAGGGATCATATCTCCCAGAATATAGTGAATATGAGGATAAAATTTTGGAGACAGTGTTCATCAGGATTTTATATTTTTCCCTTGCAATTTTCAGCTCCTAAAAATCCCGCAGTCGCGGTATATAGCGAATGTACCAAAACATAGCAGTTTTAGTATTTAGGGTTTTTCTAGCTTAGGGTCAAACTAGGGTTTGACTTTACCGGAGTTTCACCCAAGCAAATTTCTTGATCCAGGTATATAAAATTCGATTTGGATTAGGAGAAAAATCCTATGCTGATCTCACTCAAAAATTCCTTTTCTGTAGAAATCCCTAATTTCCGCATCGAAAACTGAAAATGCTAGGAATCGATTTCCGCTTTGACATAAAGATGCATCCTTCAATGGAGAGTCATCCTAGCATACTTTTGTTGATGAATTGTGGAGAGAGACCCAAAAATTAAGAATCCCTAGCTTCTGTAGTTGCACAATGTCTTCTTCTCAGGTTAGCTCTAATACCATGTTATATTTTTATCATTGAAGCTAGCATTATGATCTTAGGATCTTTAACTGAGAGAATAACATGCACAGCAATAAAACACAAGAGACAAGAGATACAAATAATTTTCCTTGGGGAAACTCTAAAGGAGAAAACCCCACAACTTCCTCAAAGATAGAATCAGCACCAAAATAGAAAATCCCAAAACAGTAAGATTATATCCATAGCTTCTGTCTCTCTCTCTCACACTGAGAGAGATTCTCCTCTCTCACTCATGCGCCCCAATGAGTGAGTGTAAGTGTTGTAGTGTGTGTGATAAATAGAGAGACTCACTCTCTATTTATATTATTTTGTTCACTTGAAGTGCACTCCAACATGTCGGCCTCACTTAACAATTACTTACTAGAGCCAACATCTCTAGGAGTGTCTAATAAGCCTAGTGCCCCACAACTTGTGGGGAATTTTCCCTCTGCTCAATAATGAGGATTAACCTTGACTTAGATGGTGGTTAATATTTCCCCAACTTACAATTACTCACTTAGGGTGGACTTCTCTAGGATATTCTAATAACCCTAGAGCCCCACAACTATGGGGACTTTAACCCTTGACAAATAGGAGGGTTACCCACAATGACTTGACATGACTTTCACATTATAGAAACTTCCCAATCAAAAAATCGGGGAATCACATGACTCAAATACATCCCAGAATAAACATCAGGTTACAATACATAATAAATATGGATGAATACATTCTGAAGTTTCAAATACATCAACAAAACTCAGTAGAGATAGAACTATCATATCATAACTTGGAAGAGGGTTTCACTGCTATTAAAGAACAAGTTGTCACTGTCACATTTGGAGAGGCAACAACTTCAGTCAAGGGATTATTCAACTCATTGTTGCTTATTCCTTAAGTTCAATATGTAGAAGTATGGATTGCTTTGCTGAGAAGTTGTAGGACTGGTCAAGCCTTAGATACATCATGTGTCCACTTCTAAAAAGCCACATGGATTATCCTACTGTATTGCCACCTGTGGAGGGTTTCTTTCCATTATAGTTGAGGCATTTAGGGATATTAAATCCCTAAACCATATCATTTTCCCACTTCTAGAACAAACTATTGACTGTTTTTCAGTAGTTCTGGACATTTGGAGGATTCTTTATTAAATTATTACCTTTGGAAGTTTAGAGCTTGTTTTTGAGTGGACATCTTGGTTGGATGGTTTCCATGTGGAATACTTTTTGTGGAGAACTTCCTTGGAGAGGCCTTTGGAGGATAATTAAGGCCCTTTCCAATGGTTATTTCACCCTCATTTGATGGAGGCGCCCTTGTATTCAAGTTTGAGGCTTGATAGTCCAATTTCTTTTCTCTGGCTTCAAGGATGAGTATACTATTTACAAACCAACTTCAAAATCGTGTGTGTGCAAGCCAATCCCTTCTTTGCTGGTTCATTGGTATTCCACCTGAAAAAAGATTTATCCTTGAAATGTATACATAACTCTCCAACATTAAATAAATGCAATCCAAAACACACAATCACATAATGTAGAGACATAGACTCACATACTTTGCAGTCATGCTGAGAAAGGACACATAGTCACATAGTTCAGAGACACAGTCATACTTTACACAATCATGTTGAGAAAGGACACACAGTCACGTAGTGCAGAGACACACAGTCACATACACTGCATAGTCATGCTTTCACACTCATGCTAAGAAAGGACACATAGTCACATTAACTGTCACATAGTGCAGAGACACACAGTCACATACTTTGTGCAGTCATGCTTTAACAATCATGCTGAGAAAGGACACATAGTCACATTAACTGTCATTTTCTGAGCCATGGTTTGGAATGTGACCACTGAAAAATAACAAAAAATTTTTTCTATATATTGTAAAGAGACTGCTATGTTTTAGTTTGTGGGATTTTCTGTTGAAATTCCTTAACGCCAAATTTATCTATCAATGTAGGGAATAGTTGCGTGGAAAACCATGGAGAAATTAGATGCATGAATTAGACATGGTATGGTGGGATATAGAGAAAGAAGGAATTTTGTTATGGAAATCACCATTTCAACGGAAAAAATATTAAGAAAATGTACATAAGGGAAATCATTTAACATGCCAAATTGTTGGTCACAGTCTATGTCTTGATTTGAAGCTCTCAATATATGACTTCATCAGGCTAGAGGAAAAGATGATTATCCCACTCCAAATACACATGACTGACTGGACTTTTGATGCCACTTTATAAGGATATGAGAGATCCTTGTTGATGTAGCATAAGAGAGAAATGGTTCAAACTTCAGAGAAGTGGAGAGATATGAATATAAGTGGTATTGTCCATTGACGTCCAAGAGTTTCAATACAACAAAATCCATGATATCCACATGGGATTTGGGGTCTTTCATACAAAAACTCACCCATTTTGGGCCATTTTATGGTATTCAAATCATAACAAAACCCTAACTACTCTGATTGTGGGGAACTTTGAACTGCTCTATAATATTAAAATAATAAAGTTGAGCTACCCTTATCCATTAATGGTTATTGCAAATTGTCAATGAACAATTGATCTATGTAGGTGCCCACAATCTATAACAAAAATCTTACTTATAACTTGTAAGCATAGAGTTGATAGCTGGTCTGCACCCCTCTCCCAACTACAATCCTACCAACCAGAAATAGATTACGTGAATAACATAGGCTAAGATATGCATAGTTTCTTTCTATAATCTTCTATCATATTAACAAGGAAAATGAATTGTGCTTGTAAAGGGTGAGTTCCAAAATTTTAGAATTATAACCCGATGGATAATATGCTTACTCCAATATATCTAGAGAAAATGAATTGTATTAGTCTAGATCCGATTCTTGCAAGCAAGGCTTAGTTGCTAATATTTTGAACAATACAATTTTGTGAGTATAGTTTGTTGGATATACTCTAGGAGTGCACCTAGGAGTGTCGCTTCTATCTCAATTTGTTGCCTCACTAGGTCTAGAAAATCTGGGTCTGACATTGATGTCTGATTTATTATTTCAATCTTCTGACACCTTGGGTAAAGAGTAACATCTTTGAAAGGGAACTGAAAAAAGAAAATAGATATTGGTTAGCTACCTTAGTAGACTGTTTAGCATACACCTTTGTTTTTTATTATGCTTAAAAGTGCAAAGGTTGTTCAGTTATGTTGGCACTTGTTTCTAGTGACTTTTCTAAAATTTTAGGAAAGAATTCATAGGCCAAGTACCATAAGGGAAATTTTTCTATCCATTACAGGTCAAATCTATATTGGTTAGTAGAAATGGTTCAAATGAATATCCTCTTGTAGATTATAGTGTTGAGACTTGAGAGGTGGTAATAGACAATCTAGACTCCAAATAAGTACTAGTTGTGGAATATTTTGTATCTCTGAAATTGATCATAATGGTCCAGAGATGTCTTCTAGATTTTTGGCTCTAATTGGATTTTCTAGCATGTCAAGAGAGTCTAAAATCCAGATGAGCCATTGATATCAGTGATGTTTGGGTGTCAAAATATAGAGACGTACATTTATGTATCATTAATAATATTGGTATAGATTACACTGTACAAAAATCCTTACAATCTTGGAAGAAAAGTTTTGTCATAACTGGAATTATCATACTTAGGAGGCTCAACCTTTCCAATTTTATGGCTTAAAATTAGTTGTTTCATTTCCTCCTTTTATCAAGGTTCTTTTTTTTCTCTAAATAGCGTATAACTGAAGATGGTAGGTTCTTCCGAAAGATGCATCTATTGTCAGAATATTCTTCCATTTCAATAACCACCTTGTTTCTTAAATTTATCATGGGGGTAAATAGGAATGCATGTTGTGTTGTACACAACCTTTTAGCACTGAAAATTTTGGTTAAATTGTATCCTAGGTCTCCACCTCACTCATGGAATAGTACCGTCAAAACATGCATGATTGTCTCCATGGTTGCAACAACATCACTATACTTGGATTACTCTAAAGATAAATGAACAAATGAACATCCTAATGAGCAAATTTTCTAGTAAGAGTTTCATCCTCCAAATTCAAGATGTGCTAAAATGCAACATGAATTAGTGATTTACAAAATAAATATATTGGTTTTATGTTGTGATTTCTTAATTGCAAGCATGTTGAATCATGTAACAATATATCCCTTGTTGAGTATTAAAGGCCATGTTAATATCTAGCAGATTAAACTAATAGGGCATGACTATCAAACAGAAGTATATTGCTGAGAAAGTTTTTGATCTCTTAAAGGTATTTATTCTTTAATATCACCTATTTACTTTCCTATTTTATTCGTAGGAATCCATTTTGAGATAGTTATTAGTTTCTCTATGACATTTTAGACATATTTTATGTAAACTTTAGCTCATTTCACCTTTCCAGGTGTCAATATATTTTGTTTGGGTCTATTTTCCATGCAGTTTTCACACAAGTTAAATTATGTTATTATATTCCTTTTAACTCTATCCTGATTTTACTGTTGTGTTGTCTAAAAAGTAGCCAAAGCCAGAGGTTGGATAATTTTTTTCTATTTGTTAGTTGAATATTAACTCTTATTTGATATATTTATAATATTTTGTAAGAATTCTGATCATCGCTAAATTCAATGCAGCAATAGCATGCATAACATTTATGCATCATCTAAAATTACATGGATGCTTTAAGAGGCTGAGTAATAAATCTGAAAACTATGCTAATGGGATAAATGAACTGAGAAAGGGATTTGAAATTGAGATTTGAATTTATACAAACTTTAGTATTATCATATTAATATATAAATCTTTCATGTAAAAACCAAGCTAGGACCTATAAGTGGTGGTGTTCATTTCTCCATTTCATGCTTCTCTTTGATGCCTTTTCTCCATGTGTTAAATTTCATTTGACTATATTTAGCTTGATCATCTTATTGATGTAGTGTATTGGGAGTATGGAGAGATGTTCCTGTGCTTATACCATATGTTTATAGAGATGGTACAAGCATCAAATATTGTTGTCTGCCAGCCATTTCACATGGCTTTGTCTTTTATCTCCTCGATTCTTGTAGTTCCTTATGTCTGTATATCTCAACAATTTGAAAATTAATGAATCGTTTTTATGCACTAGGCGGTTACTCATTTCTTTCTGAACAAGTAAGACCACAGAGAACCCACTGTGACACTTGGACAGAGTCCCCCTCAATATTTGTTTACCACTTAAAATGTTAAATGTCTGTAGATTTTTTAGGCTAGCACTTGTATTCATGGTTGAACTTGCAAGTGTTCATACATTCATGTCCCACCTGAAATAGATATGCATACCCTTATGTGAAAATAAAAATGGAAGTATGACAGTTATGTCAAGGTCATGAAATAGATTTTGATTGAGGAACTGAATGGTAAATTGCAAAGTCACTTTTTTTCTTTTGTTAACGATTAATTTTTCTGTCAAATTTATTGTAGGTCATATTAGCAGATCCACCTCTGGATTATCCAGGATCCACTTTTTTGCAGTTCCATATATGCTTGGTATATGTTTCCAATTAGGAAGTGAAAGGATATACTTGATATCCTATTTTTAGTTGTCTGGAAATTCAAGCTGGTGGATCCTTAAAAAAATATTTTATTAAAGCACATTAAAAATCATTATATAAAAACATAAGAGAAAAAGTACAAGGGCCTAAAACCCCAACTTTTGCCTATAAATAGCCCATCCCCATCTTAAACACAATATCTCATAGGAGTTTGCTTTTATGAATTTGGAGCAAGATATTTTTCAAGGATCATAATTTGTGAATTTCCTATGTTTCTGGTTCTTTTCAATTTTTTTTTTTGGTTATATTTAATTTTTTTTGTCTCAGTTTACATGCAATTTAGATTGTAGGCAATTCTAGATTAGTTTCTACTAGATTGCTGGATTTAGTGTAATTTTTAGTTTAATTCTATTCTCAAATGGTCTTCTTTCAAGCCTTTTAAACTCATTTTAAAACCCCATGTTTTTCCTATAAATAGCCCCTCCCCATCTTAAACACAGTATCTCATAGGAGTTTTCTTTTATGAATTTGGAGCAAGATATTTTTTAGGGATCATAATTTGTGAATTTTCCATGTTTATGGTTCTTTTCAAAAAAAAAATTGGTTATATTTAAATTTTTTTGTCTCAGTTTACATGCAATTTAGATTGTAGGCAATTCTAGATTACTTTCTGCTAGATTTTTGGCTTTAGTGGAATTTTTAGTTTACTTCTATTCTTAAATGGTCTTCTTTCAAGCCTTTTAAACTCTTTTTTTTTATTAAAAAGGTTATGGATACTCCTGTCAGTGCCCTTGTTTGTATATGTGAATCCTTATAGTTTTTGCACCATCTTGTCAATGTCCTTATTTGTATAAGTGAATCCTTATAGTTTTGCCACTATTTTGGTAGCGATATGCCATGTCCATATTTATCTTCGGTTTTTAATGCCCATTTCCAATTTTGGGTTTGAATCACTATTGAATCTATTCAATATGTGAACTTACTCTCATGAATAAAGCTATAGTTGACTTGCATTCACTGTGTGTTTATTTTTTCACAGTTGTATTTGATTACTTGTGGTTAACATTGACCCTCCACTTCTAATTTTAAAGATGAATTAAATGCTCATATTCCCTCCATTTGTATATTTATTTCTCTTTTGGCATCTAATAGAGAGTACTTGAGTTGAAACTACTCTCTTTTATATTGTTTCCTTTTGAAAAACAGACTTTGTTTTCTCATTTGCTATTTGTGTATAGTGAACTCATGATTATGTACTAAAGTTTATTTCTGCTAAAATTTACCTGCACTACTACATCTAAATCTAAAATTTACCTGCACTACTACATCTAAATCTGGTCATGTCACGGTCTAACATAGGATGGATTATTGTGAATGATTATATATTTATAGTTGAAAGTCTGATTTGTGCATATGTATAGGCATATTGTCAACATCGGCCTCAACAGGTTGTAGATAACATGTTCAACCAAAGGGATTCACAGGATGGTTATAAGCAACAGACATAAGAACCATATCAACAACAAAATCAACAACAAGAATCTATGCTATAACCACAGTATCAGGATGGTAAAGGAATTCCTTTCTATATCTTGCACTTGTGTAACATGTGTAATGTCATTAGAGATTTTGCATTTTTCTTATTGCCAGTATTTTATTTTATGCAAAATATGGCTTATTTTCTTCCTTAATATCTAATGTCATTGAAGTGTTCACGCAATTTTATTTATTCATAAAATAGTGTCTTTGGTTCTTAATTAAATCCATGGCTTGACAAAATTCTCATCATCCATATGGACAATATTATGTACAACCAACTTAGAATTATGTACAATCACAATGACAACCTCAATAGGGCCATTGTAGGTATCTTTTTATTATTATAGAAAGTTATTTTTATGAATCCAGGATTGTGGTATATACACTTGAAGCCATTGATAAGTAGTTCTATGCTTATATTTGAATTTTGAATTCCTATAGTATTCTTAGAATACTTCTTACAATCAGTAGCAGGAGCACACCCAATAGAAATAGGTATTGCCAATGTTTTTGGCCATGATGTATTATGATATTGCAATCTGATGGATTGATTGTATGGTAGGAAGATACCTTGTTTTTTTATGGTAGCTTGCTACAATGGGAACAGAAATAAGTAAATATTTAACATTATGTTTTATGAAATCAGGTTTTACCCATATATTGCTATTTGAATACTTTTGTGATTGTATGAAGTATATACTACATTGTAGCTTTTGTTGGTCCATTTTCATTTGAAATTTTTTTGTTTGTCTCACACTAATTTTACTTGAAAATACAAAGCTCTATTAAACCAGAGTCTGTGAGCTCTTATTTCCCTTGTAAAGAGACACAACAGGGACAAATAAGGAGTTGCAGTCCCTGGAACTTAATCATTTTCTGTTGAAGTATGGAAGTAATTTTAGAATATAAATATTTATCAATAATTGTTACTATAACTATTTTGAGAAAGAGATATGGTGACAACAGATTTAAATTAAACATATTGACAAGTAAGAAGGATGAAAACAGTCCCAACAATAATTCTTGGTGCTTCTTATCCCTCAAACAACATCCTCTTTCAGATATGGGCATTATTTTACGCCATTCTCCCTTGTAGCAGTCATAAGAAAGCATAAAAAGATCAATGTTTGAGTCATGAGCAAGGATGTACTAGCAATGTAGAGGAGTTTAGGGTTATTATTCACAATAAATATGTGAACAATAGTGTTGAAGAGGTTCCATCAGATATGAGCCCAACTAATGCTCTTTTGAGCATACCTCAGCCCCTAATAGTCCTAAAATAACATCAAACCACAACCATGAATAGTTTTTACTCTTTAAGCACAGTTGGGGACTATTATGTCATCAAATAACCCTAAATAGCCTCAAATATTTGATGTTGGGTGTAATTCCTGGGCATCTTTCTGCCTGGAACAACTTTGTGGTAATTTTTGGGTAGTTTTGCTAACTTTTACACCCTTATAACAACAATGGTGAGCAACAAAAGGACCTTACGTTCAAATCTGGGCATGAATGGGGTAGATCCATGGTAAATCAGTAATTCTGGGTGGTTTACCAGCATTTTGGTTGAAGTTCAGACCCCATGCAACATCTAATTAGTGGTTTGGGCATGTTCTAACCCCAATCTACCTGTCAAACAACATTCTTGGCACTTTTTTGTCATGAAACAAGGTATAAAAGGACCTAAAGGCTAAAATACAAATCTAGGTAAATTTCAGAGCTCAAAAGGCAATGTTTGACAGTCAGGAGAGGGTAAACAACCATAAAAAACAGATTTGGGCACTTCTAAGTTAATTATGGGTAGATAATAGTTATTTTTGCAACCCTAATCATTAGCTTTTTGACAAAATTCATGCGTAAAACAGGTATAAACAGTCCTAAACATGAAATCTAGACAAACACTGACTTTCCTCATCCTTCTAGCAACCATGATTGTAGATCTGGGTGCATTTTCTTCCCTAGAACAACAGAATGCAACCCTGAACTTTGAATGTGGGCAGTCTTGATGTCATGGCAACAACAATTCTAAGTATATTTTTGTGCATCAAAAACTTAAAACAGTCCTTCCATCACACTCTATCAAACCTATGAATATGTTTTGATGGATCTAATGGTTGTGGTTTAACATTTCATCCCTTTAAGACTTGTCTTCTAGCAGCATCATCCCTTTGGAGGATTTTTCACATGCTTCCTACACTATTTTATGAAGAACGTTTTCGAATTTAGAGGTTGTTAAATCGACTGACATCTTAAACAATCACTTAAACAACAAATAATTTTACAAACTCCATCCAATACCCAGAAAGATAATCACAAGAGAATACAAAAATTTGGTTTCTGGTGTTATTTTTAAAATTTGATTGTGTAGGCAACATACAGTTCACTTGTACAACATTGTTCCTCCAAAAGAAAGGAAATGCAGAAAGGAGCAGATGAAAACATTCTTAAGGTATAGTCACTGAATCACCAAGTATTAGAGGGGAAGAGTTGGATTATTAAGGAAATGGAACTGCTACATTTGGACAATGCAACTCAGAAAAGATAGAAGGTGTTTATGCATGTGTCGTCTGAAATTTGTGCTCATGAAGTTGAGGAAATAGGTATGTTATCTAGTTATTTCTTCTCCATTCTGGATTGCTACCACATTTTCCTTATGGAATTAATTTGGATGCAACACTTTCCTTCACATGGAATATGGCAGTTCTAGCTAATGTAGAGTTGGGGCTTCATTGTCCATGTATATAAAATATGGTGTGTATAGTATGCTATCTGATTTGTTTTCAATTATCCTTATCCTAGTGTTTCAAATAATGCCTCTTTTTCCAAAGAAAAATATAAAAGACAGCCTCATCCTATACTCTATGGCCCCATGATTATGCTTATATCCAATGATGTTGGGGATCATGTAGATCTCCTAGTGCAAGCATTGCAACATCACCTTGCAGCATCACCCTAGGAAGCGAATAAATATTATGAATTGGCATCACAATATATTCTAACCATTTGTCATTCTAGATATTTATTACCTTGATGGAAGAAGGAACTTTCCTCATTCCATGGTGGATAGGATCCGTGTGAAGCACCAACTATTGGGTTGATCATCCTCTTTTGATTCTCCTTATTGCTCCACATATACATGGCTCTAGGATGATCATGCTTATCTACTATATACTTGGCATCCACACTAAATAATTGTTGTTGATAGGTCTCATATAGTGGTACACTTACGGTTTCTAGGGAATAGTGATTTTTGCAAACCCATTAAGCCAATTTATTGAGTTTTGTTCAAAATTTCTAGAAAAGGTTTATGGATTTCATAACCTACTTGATCATATATTGTGAACTTATATAATCTATCATCCTTTTCTGACCATTAGAGACTCAAAGTTGTGTATTTATCTTTTTTACCATTATAGAGGACTCTCTATGTTAGGTTTTCAAATTCTTAAAGTGTTCTAGCTCAATGGAAGAGTGCCTGTCTTACAAGTAGGAGGTTGGTGGTTTGATTCCTCCATGCCTTGATGATATTATAATATCGGTTAAAAACAACTAAATTAGTAAGTACAAAATCATAGATAAGTGACCAAACAAAATGACCAAAATTCGTATATAAAATTACTAAAAATGACTAAATTAGTGACAAAAAAATGATAAATGTGAAACTAGGAATTAGAAAGGATGCAACACGTGGTTCTAATGATGAATCCAAAAATGGTGTTGATATTGTAGCAAAATAAGACATGAAACTAGGCATTAAAAATAATGCAACACGTGGTGCTACTGATGAAACCAAACATGTGGTTGATATGGTAGAAAAATAAGACATTACTTTCGATGCAAAACATGGCGCTACATAGGAAGCAAAATATGGTACAAAAATAATGATAAATATTTGGCACCATTTTGGTAGCAAAACAAGATGCAAAAAAAAGCAAAAATTGGTGCAAATTTGGAAGCAAAAATTGACACATATTTGGAAGTAAAACATGGTGCAAAATGGGATGCTAAAGTGGTAGCAAAAATGGATGTAACATTGGATGCTAATTTGGATGCTAACATGGTGCTACTAAAGATGCAAATATGGGGCTAACAGGGATGTCATTTAAGAAGCAAAGGTGGACACTCGCTAGGAAGAAAAATATGACATAATTTAGGAAGCAAACCTTAATATTGTTTAGGAAGCAAAGTTGGACTCTATTGTGGAACAAAAAAAATAGATGCTATTTTGGATGTCATAAAGGATGCTATATAGGAAGAAAAAAATGACATTATTTGAGACGCTTTAATTTTTGTCCATCACGCATCCGATTTAGCGTCTACTTTGACCACTCAATGTAAAAAAAATTACACTAAAAAGGGATGCTAATTCCAGGATTTTTTGTAGTGTGATGATGATGAGGATGAGGATGATGATGACAATGATTATGAGGAGGAGGAGGAGGAGGAGGAGGAGGAGGAGGATGATGATGATGATGATGATGATGAGGAACAATTATGATGATGATGATGATGATAGGTTTAGTTGAAACTTTGCTTTGATTTTATTTTCCAGCATTTGCAATGGAATGATGATGATGAACAATGATGGTGATGATGAGGAGGATGATGAGAATGATGATGAGGAGGATGATGACTATGATGATGATGAACAATGATGGTGATGATGATGATGAGGAGGAGGAGGAGGATGATGATGAGGAGGAGGAGGAGGAGGAGGAGGATGGGGATGATGATGACGATGATGATGAACAATGTTGGTGATGATGATGATGATGAGGATGATGACAATGATGATGAGGATGATGATGACTATGATAATGAAGAGGATGAGGATGATGATGATGATGACGATGAAAATGATGGTGAACAATGATGGTGATGATGAGGATGAGGATAATGATGATGACGACAATGATGAGGAACAACAATGATGATGACGATAGGTTTAGTTGAATATTTGCTTTTATTTTATTCTCAAGCATTTGCAATGGAATGATGATGATGAACAATGATGATGAGGAGGAGGAGGATTATTACTTTGATGGTGATGAGGATGATGACTATGATAATGATGATGAGGATGAGGATGAGGATGATGATTATGATGAACAATGATGGTGATGATGATGATGAGGATGAGGATGAAGATGATGAGGATGATGAGGATGATGATGATGATGATGATGATGAAAATGATGAACAATGTTGGTGATGATGATGATGAGGACAATGACAATGATGATGATGATGATAATGACTATGATGATTATTAGGATGAGGATGATGGTGAATATAATGATGACAATGACAATGATGATGATGAATGATGGTGATGATGATGAGGAAGAGGGGGAGGAGGAGGATGATGACGACGTGTTGAGGCTTGGAAAATCAGAGGTAACAACAGTTAGGGATTCTCCCCAATAAATGTTCCCAACTAGCTCGTTACTGTTTGGTATGGGGAATCCATCCAGTTTACGGTCCAACTACCGTAGGTCAAGTAAAAAATTAAAATGTTTTACCGGTTACGTCCCGGTCCACCATGTATTTTTTTAGCTTTTGTGTTTAAGTTATGCCGTACTGAAAATGTAAATTGATAGATATAACAAGTGTCAGAATGTGATGCGCAAGTTATTACCTGTTGTCTTACCTATCTCGCATCTAAATCACAAACAATAAGAAACTAACTATTAATAACTAACCTATCCCTAGGGAGCAGAATTAACAATTAACAATGAGTAATGTACTTCTACACATGTATTATAAACAATTACAGATAGATGTTACTTATTTCAAAACACATGAACATTAATAAAAATATGAACAACAATATAGCTTATTGTTTATGACAACCTTCATTACTCAAAGTGGAAATTTCATAGAATAAACTAGAGTGCATTCATAACATGAACAGAAATTCAATGAGTTAGAAAGATCTCACAGTTAATGGACATAAGCTAAAAATTAAATAGTTCACATTAAACTAATCCATAGAAAATCATTTGAAACATTCCACGAAACTTTCTCGAACAGAAACTTGTAATTCTTTCTTGCAAAAGGAAGTAGATCTTCTTACAATATACTCTCAAAAACTACTTGGGAAATAAGTCCTTTCTACATCCAATCTCTCCTATATTTATACAAAAATAAAAACCTTTGGGCTGCCCCTCGATGACTTTTGGGCTTCCCCATCCTTTCAGTTCCAAAATTTGTCTTGTAGTATGTGCTCATAATTTCTATAATATATTACATTTTTAAATAAAAAAATTTAGAACACTTTATGAAGAGGAGCCCGCTTGGTCATTTATGAACTTTTTCCATGCCTGGGCCTCTGTTGCTATGCCCTTAAATCCAGAGGGTTCAAGAAAATGGATATTTATCTAATATTTGGCATCCTAGTTCTTGAACCCTTCTATCCTTGCTGGACTCAGATGCAGCTAATCTTCTAACAGATGAATACTCACAGTTGCATGTGCCACTACATTCTTTAAAATTCGCTCATCTAGATCCTTTAACTGTTGGATCTCCTTCAACAAATAGAGCCTTCTTATTTTATCTTTTCGACATATCTCTTTTGCAGCCATCACCATGTCATGAACATAGCACATTCTTAGACCATTTAGCATTTACCAAGTGAAACAATAATAAAAAAAATTGTATCAATATATTTACCTCTTCCATATGCATTCTAAAAAATGAACTATACACAATATTAATGCATGAAAAGAAACATGACAAGGTAAAAAAAAAATCATGTGGTTGTGCTTAAAACCCTATTTGTAAAGAAAATGACAACCCTGATAGAAAATATTCTTCATCTTAATCCGGGTCGCATCTGAACTAACTAAAATCCTCTGATGAAAGCATGAACCACATTGTCGCTACTGCTAATATTCAAAACAATAGACTCTATACTATGCTCCTTGTCGTGGAAAACCCTAACTAGAACAAAACATTGAAGACCTCTGTTATCCCATGAAAATAGGGTAAACACATACAAACAACAAGGACTGGAGAAAAAATGCGGGTTATGAACCTTTGGTGAAAAAGAGTCGACGGTAAAAAACCTTATCGGCGGGAAAAAACCCAATCAATAGTTGGAAACACTAGACATCGTTAGAATAGTCCTATTGACAGCCGCAACAATGAACAACAGACAAACTACGGGTCCCGCGAGACTATTAAGTCTGTCGACATTGGAGACTCTTAACGTTAAGTGTCGAAGCTTCAAAACTAAGCATTTTCTCAGTGTCGGTGATCGGAAGCTCTAAAAATTAAAGGTCGGTAGTTGAAAACACTAAATTTCAGGCATATAGTCTGATCAAGAACCACAATGGAAGTCAACAAACTACTACAGTTCTGCGAAAAAAACCTGTTGGCAATCGGAGGCTCTTGACGCTAAAGGCCGGAACTCCAAACCTCAATATTTCCACGATGTCAACAATGCAAATGAAAAGCCCTTCGAAACATCGACATTGTAGAGGACTAAACCTCTGACCATTGTCGAAAAATGTTCCGATAGCTATAAAGCAAAAAACCATCAACAATCAAAGGGTTTGAACAATAAAGACAGAAAAATAAAGGCGACGGATTTGGTGAGCAAAAGAACTGTCCATCGAAACGTTCACTATTTGCCCTCCGAAACGGTGGTGATGTAGAAGATTAATGCCCTAACTCATTCGTCAGTAAACTCCCGAAATGAAAGGAAATCATCAAGATTTAAGCTTTGAAAGATAAAACAAACTCCACAGATTTTATGCATTGGCTAGACAACAACAGTTTTAGATTATTCAAATCCCAAAATGAAAGAAAACAATTGGCATTACTTCTGACTTCAAAAGATCAAAATTTATAGCAGAGGAAAGACATATTTCAGGAAACCAAACAATTCTAGGCTAGATAAAAATAAAAGGAGGGTCCAAAAATTTTCAAAAATTTGGGAAAAGGTTACATCTACAACAATTGGCGACTACCTAGTGAACACAGAACTCTGGACAATTTCTTCTTTAAGTAAAAGGTTGTTTGACAATAAATACCAACATGTTGAATTCTTCTAGATGTGTGGATTTCCCAAATGGTATATGTATGTACTTTTAATCATTGATGATAATCCAATTTTGGGAAAATGGAAACCAAGATTTCAAAGTCTAGATAACTCTTTTGAGGCCAGGGATATGAATTTCATTTTTTACCTCTGTCTTCAGGTAGCTCCCAGCTTGGACACCACATGATTGTAACATATGGTAAACAGAAATATTCATTTGTTCCTCATTCCCATGCCATTTTGCACTTTTGTGCTTTTGGACTTTTTCCCTTTCTTTTGAGTCCTCCTTTTTTCCTTCTTTTTGAAGTTTTTATTTAGGCTCCTCTATCCATACTGTCATTTTGTGTGAGAGATGTATTTAATTTTCAGCTCACGGACGGAGAAGAACTTTGGCAATATTGTACTAATATAGTTTAGTACTTTTGTTTGATACATATTGCTTTTCTTAGGAGATTGTGACTCTTATTTGTCTTTTGGATTTCAATTCCTAGCATGGGATCATTTAAATATAATATACTGTTTACCATGTTTCCTCTCCATGGTTCTTTTACTTTCACCCCCTAAGACATTTTTAATGTGAGATGGATGAAGCCTTGAAATAGTATTCCATACCTTTTGATCTTGATTTATTTTACAAGGATTAAGTAGGACTTCAATGTGTTCATAGATATTTAGGAAAACTGCTGAACTAGAAGAAGTTCTTTCAAATAAATCAATAGTACACAGTCTCATAATCAAATATTTTAGTTAATCCAAAATTATGATGAACTCCGTGCAACCAAAAGTTGTTCTTTTTATTAAAAATAAACAAAATAAATAAATAAATCAAACGAATTCATTTATGTACAAGATAACCAAGAAAAAATCAAGAAAAATAAGGTTTGAGAACTAAACCATTAACTGGTAAGTTCCCTTCCCACCCCTGTAAGTCTTGCAACTTGTAAGTTGAGGGGCCAAGCTTTGATGCAATCTGAAAAGGGCCTACCCATAACTATTGAAACTTAGTGTGCTTTCCCTTTTCATCATGCGGGTGATCCCACTTAAGAACTAGACCTCCTACTTAGAATTCCTTGTTCAAATCTTCATTCTTATCAAACAAACGTTTCACTATTTTTTGTTGATGCTTAAATATTTCTTTGGCTTTGGAACTAGACTCTTTCGAATTCTAAAGATTATATATTATGATCTATAGGATTTCATTATGAGTACCTCTAGACTCCTGAGATATTATGGAAGAAGGTAACAAAATGTTGGGAGGAAGAATAACTTCTTTTCCATAAACAAGTGTGTATGGTGACACCCTAAGGAATTCTTGGGTGTGACTCTATCAGCCGAAAGAGAATTTGGTAATGCTAAATGTAATATCCTCGGTTCTGACCCCGGTTGCATTAAAAGATACATGATGTTAATGTTGTAATTAGTTGTGGTGTAGAGCTAAAGGAAAAAGCCCCACCATCGACTTGGTTGTGTTATGTTTCGGCAATTGGGATCGTTGCCAATGGTATATCATGCTATCCGGCACATGATAGTTTGACATCATATAAATATGCACATTGATTAAAATAAACCTACAGCCAGCTACGACGGTGCAACGTTAAGTGAAAAGGGCATGATTTCCTAAGTTTAAGGGGGGGGGAATGTTAAACCATGAGCCTATGGGGAAAAGCCATGTGTCAACCATTAAAATCCTTAATGTTAGTTGGGTAGTTAATGCTGGGTAGTGGTGGTTGCAGGTTTTCCCCTACGCACTCTCCACTAGCTGGTTCAGTCACCCGTGCAAACTGGGAGTGGTTTCCTCACATGCTTCTTGGTATCCCAACCATTTTTGTTTTGTCCACTCTCCCAATTGTCGGCCATTCATTTTCCTCATGTCGAGCTGAGTTAAAAGGATCCATGATCCAGTGATTAGGGTTCGTTCTCCCTTCTCTCATGGATTGCTAGTCTGTGGATCATTTCTTCCTCTAATCTTGGCAGAGAATTATTTTCCCTTTCTCCATTGTCAGACTGTGAGATGTTTTTTAGTGGTTTTCTTTTGTGGGATGTTTCCCTCCTATTCACATAGAAAATCTGTGTTTACTCTACCATTGTCGACTGTGAAAATGTGTCGTGGCTTCATCGTTGAGGAAGGACCATTGTTTTCCAATGTTGCTAGCTGTGTTTGGACTATGTAATGTCCTCTTACTTCATCAGGAAACGGGGCTGTTGTTCTTTCCCTGATTTTGTGGTTTCTATTATTTTCCCCATGTTTTTCATTTGCTGTGGTCTCATGTGTGTTCCTAAGCTGTTATAGGTTGTTGTTGAGTCGTTTTGGCCACAATAGGGTGAAGAACGACTCAAGGATCGATTTTCCACTATCCCAATTGTGAATAACTTGGTTTTGCTGCATGCATGCAGTGGTTGGTCTTCGAACTGTGTTGAGTGGGATTGAAGGCTAGGTATGCTTGAGAAACCTTGGTTTGGTGAGCCACACAGACACAGTTAGATGGCTGGCTTTCTTCTCCACAACCCCGGAAGAGCACTGGCAAGGGAAGTCAGGGCCTGAGGGACTATGAAGTAGAGAAGGGACTAATTCCTGGTGTCGGGTGTGTGTGGGTGTCTTAGAGGTTAGGCTAGCTCTAGTGTAGGCGTCCTTAGCTCTTCCATGAGCTCACCAGCTTAGCATTTATCTTCTCTCAGCTCCTTGATAACCTAATAAGCCCTACTGTGTAGGCTTGGATGATTTGTGTACCTTGGCTATGTGTAATCATGCTTAGTCCCTTATTCCTTGGGGAATGATGCCCATCTTGGGGGTGGCAGTGTTGCTGAGAGATTGATGACCACGCTGGCCTATGGTTGGGTGGAACATTGCAGCGATGTAGTTGGTTGCGGGGCAAGTTCTTCATGAGATAAGTATCCTTGTCTATTTCATTTCTGCAATTATATTTGATGGAAAATGAACTATGATGAACATGTTGAATGCCTGGATGTATGTTTTCTTCCGCTGTGTATGTGAATGATTATGCTTCTTAGCATGTTTTAAGTTTTAAGAATTTTATTTCAGCATTTTATGTATGTTCATGTTTATGGGGCTAGTTTACCGTATGTCTGATGGTTTGGTAGCATCCTCTTCACCGGTTGGAGGGTCGAGGACATTGCAGTATGGTATCATAGCTCATGGTTGAAGCATGGGCCTGAATGGGCTGCATAGATGCAGCGACAGAGCCATCATTATAGCATTGGGACTTAGAAGGCCATGAAAGATCAGCCAGTAGAGGTAGGTTGCCTTCTGCCCAATAGAGATCACAGATTTATGAAAAAAAAATTTCATAAAATTTTTCTAAGTGCCAGAATTGTTGGCTCATCGAAAAACTTAGTGAGACATTCTTCCAATGCAGCGGATCAGTTAGTTGGAATATCCTTTGACGTAGCAGAACGCGTAGTCTGAAGACCACCCAACACGGAGAAAAGACAAAGGAAAGAAAAATTTTCTAAGTCCGATCATCGGTGATCTACGGAAGTTAGTGATTTCATCGTCGATGATTAGACGGTGGGAGCACCGAAACATCGGCAGAGATCCTGTGAAGGCTGCCGAAATGCCAGCTCGCTTAGTCGATACCATCGACGAAATTTAGATTATGAACCGGCTAATGCGGGCGGTGAAAAACTGAAGTGATAAGACCATCGACGATCAACGATGATTAAAGGATTGGATCATCGATGATTAGTTGACGGTGTAGCTGAAACGTTGGAAAATAGATAGTGAAGGCACCGATGTGTTGGAAAAGAATAGGAGACAGTTGATCCAATGAAGTGGTGGAAAGAAGGCTAAAGAAGAAATTTCGGAAAAATTTTCTAAGTATGGGAATCGTTAGTCATCGGCGAAACTTAGTGGATGCGAGAGCCGCAGTTTTGGCGAGGATCAATTGAAGACTGCCGAAACACCAGCTCAATATAGTTGAGTAAACATCTGATATTGACCTTTGGCGTTGGCAAAAATCTAGTCGTTTGGACCGTCGATTCCGTCGGTGAAAGTTAGTTGTTGGGTTCGTCGACATAGAAGGAAGAAGAAAATTTTTGAAATTTGGTTTAGTGTTGAAAACCATCGGCCATCGGTGAAATTTAGACGATGATACCACCGATGGACATCATCAAAGATTTATATAGGATGAAGCTACCGAGGTCTAGTGAAGTGGATCAATGAAACTTAGTTGAAGGAAGAGCCGATGCAACAAAGAAAATTCAAATTTTTTCTAAGTGTTGAATCCATCGGCAATCGGCAAACGTTAGTTGTATTGGTCGTCGATGAACATCGAAAGAGGTTAGTGGTTCACACACCCGCCATTGCGGAAGTATAGAGCACTAATATTCCAATAGATAAAGGTTTCGACTGCCGATTCCATGATAGTTGTACTTTAGATCGTCGATCAGAATATTATAGTTAATGAGACCGTCGATCAGAAAAGTTAAGGCCCGTGGAACCGCCATTACGGAAATATATGGGACTAAATGTCCAATACCACGGCGAGATGTCATTTCGACCGTCGATAGGATTGTGACCCGTAGAAACCTTAGAAGGATCGTTGGTCGTCGTTGCGGCAACATAGAAAACTAGCCACCCGATGCACAGAGCACCCGACCATCAATGCAGCGGTTAGTTGATTTTCTCGTCAATGCGGTAAGACTTAAGGGTCCCAATCACTGATGAATTTTGGAGTGATATATCACTACAAACCCAATACGGCGGATGAAATTAGACAAGCAGATTGTCAAAAAAAACCAGAGTATTAGACCACTATAGGCCCGATACAGCGGAAGGAAATAGATGAACAGGCCTCCGATGAGCGTGGAGAAAACTAGAGCTTTTGATTGCCGCAATGTCAGAAATTTAGTTGGAAAAGGGTCCGATTGGGCCAAAGAAAATTTTGGGTCTTTCAAAGTGGAATTTTTCTCAGCAAATTCCAGCTAGTGTTCCAGTGGGTTTTGCAGTGAATTCTCATTGGATTTTTCAGCAGGAAGAAAACCCTAGGTGGCTGAAGTTCACGTTTCAGACCAAAATTCAATTGTGTGTTTTGCCATTATTTTTTAAATGGTGTGGTTTTCACACCCGAGATCAGAATGAAGCATGTGGATAGGCATTGGAAAGCTTATCCAGTAGGGAACAACGGAGAGTCACAAGAATTTGAATACAAAGTAGCGAATTTCTATTGATTTCTTGGAAAATAAAAGTGTTGCTGTCAATATGGACAAATCCAGGAATTGCATGCCTAGAGGTAGCAAGACCATGAAGTCAAACCAGTTATTGTGTGGAAGAGGAGTTCCATGCAAAGATGAGGGACTTGAAAATGGAAATTTCCTTAGACCCTATATTACTAATTATGATTACAAGTTTTATACATGAAATGTATGAGGATATGCCTTGCATGCATCGGATATTACATGTTGGTAAGAATAGTGAGAATTATACATTCATAATGAGCCACTAATGATAATTATTGCATTGGTGTTGGCATTAGTGGAAAAAACAACGACAACCTGGACATGGCTGAATATGTTGCTAATGCTGATGAAAGTGACTAGCAACCTTATGGAGAAAGGGATAAGGAAACATGTCCAAAATCAAAAGTTGGTGAGCAAATTCTGCAATCTCCTGCAAAGGACCAACCAAATTGGTAATGTCAAGGGTGTAAGTAGGATCCATGAGGGTAAAAGTTTAATTATGACAATTGCATGGAGTGGTAAAAGCAAGAGGTCTCATACCATGTGTGTATTTGAATTTTATACTGCATTCATAGAGAAAGGTGTCATGCCTGTATTATGTTGTTATGAGCTTAGTAGCCCAAGGAAAGTAAGCACCGATGATCTTAATTATAGTCATGCATCCTATATGAAGTAGTCATGGTGAGGCCATGCATGGTATGTTTCAATGCATAGTATTCCTGAGTCAATGCAAGGTATCATTGAGTGGGTATGTATTAAAAGATTTTATAAATCTTGTAGTTATTCATTGAATGGATGCATATGAAAAGTATGAGTAAATTTTGTAGATATGCATACATAACTATGGGTGCAAATGTTGCGATGCAATGCATGAATTCATAGAGATAGTGCATGAGTTATTAAGAATAACTAATGGCTGAAATGATGAATTGATGACAATTATGGAACCATTTCAAGAGTTGTTATGAATGCAGGATAGTAAGTGCATGAAGAGGGTATTCATGATTGATTGACTGCTAGAAATGCTCTATGGAAAGGGCAAGGTGGTACAATGATATGCTTGTGAAGTAAGAAGTATCTAAACCATTCATTAAATTGCAAAAATGATGTGACTATACCTTGCAGTTTCAGTATGATAATGATTGTGTGAAGTAAATGAGTTTTGGTAATATTGATGTGCTAACAGCTAGAAGTACTTGAATTCTATAATTCTGAAAAATGCTTTAGTGATTGTTGCAGCAATGGAAAAAGGTTATATGCATCAAGACTTACCAAGTGTTTGGGTGATTGAAGTTCAGGTTTCAGGTAGATTGTTTGGGGCATGCCAATGTGAGTAAGACCATGACAAAGGTCGCAATCTACCATGTGAAAGAGCCAAATTTCATGAGAAGAGTCTCATGGTTGTGAAACTAGTTTGTATGCGTAATGAGTTGTCAAATTTGAATTTGTGAATTTCGGATTTGAGAAATTGCTGACAACTACTAATCACTATTGGCTTGCATAGAATTGTGTGAGGAGAACGCATTGTAAGTGGGTATTCATGTTATCCTAGTAAGCATAAAATTATAATGGGAATAGTGGTGCTTCTTACAAGAGACCCACAAATGAGGATCACCTCATTGCCAAGAAAATAAATTTCTGTAGTAGAAAGAGTTGCAAATTATTATTGAATTTAATTACTAATGTCATTGCTTGGTTATGGAACAATCAATTTGGATTGTATTATCAGGTAATGATTGACTGTTTGGATACTTGATGAATGTGCTAGGGATACACATTGCAGAAAGACCATGTGTGATGCCCTGAAGGAGCCAAACTTTATGGGGAGGTTTTCCCCTATCTTGGAAAGGGGTTTCGGGTGAAACTCCATTGGACATTTTGGAAATTTCTCATATGCACTACATGTTTGGTAAGAAACATGAGTGAGATGGTATGGATTATGTCGGTAAGACATGTGTGAATATGAAATGTGAAAAGGAGTTGGGATGGAAAACCGAGGGACTATCAACTCAGAGAAGGGAGCCCCCATTCCTCCTTAACAAAGGAATATTGCCTCGGTAAATGGATAAGTGTTTTGTGACCCTAGCTAATAATATGCATGTCAATTATTAAAATTCGATATGTAGATCATGTTTTGATTTTATTTCCATTATGACAGATTTCTTGAGTATGAATAGGGCCTACATGGTTCACATCGGAAAGGGGTGCACACTTTCTCGATGTCGGGTCATGAAAGGGTTTTTAAATATTGATTACACCCTAGGAAGTGGACACACTCCTGGTGTCTCAATACTTGATAGTGAATGATATGAAATGTGATTATAGTTTTAGAACAATAATGCTAATGAGTTGCTTATATTGTGTGTGTTGTCAGGCTAAATAGATGCAGTCTGGTGTTGCACACTAAATGGACTATGGCTTGGGCTCATCCTACCTCCTTTTGAAGAGCACAGAGAAGGAGACATTCCCAAGGGACTAAAGAGCAGAGAAGGGGGTGGTTTCTTGTGTTGTATGGGGTAGTGGATTTAGAGCTCACTGTTGGAAATGAAACCTGGAAGATGGTAATGATAAAGTTTCCTTCCCAGTCGGCATAAAGATGTACTGGAAGGAGATGTTGGGCTAGTATATGCCTGGGGATCCATAGTAGATCTTGGACCTGGAAATGGTCGTTTATTGTTGATATAAGTGCATGTGTTATTGTTGATGGCAGGATAAACCCAACTACATTGAATTGGCTGATTGGTTGTTGATATAAGTGCATTGTTGATATAAGTGTATTGTTGATATAAGTGTAGGTGATTTGTTGATGGTCTGATCAACCCAACTGAAGGTTGGCTTGACTATGTAATTATTTGATGTTGTGGAAATTGTGGAAACGTTACAGTGTTGGATGGACTACCTTTAGTCTGATAATCCCAACTGTTAGCTGGCTTGGCTGAGTAGCCTGATAAACCTAGCAGTGTATTGGCTTGATTGGCTACAACTTGATAAACCCAATTGTATATTGGCTTGGCTGGATGGTCTGATAAACCCAACTATGGGTTGGCTTGACTGTGCCTGATATATATAAAAGGATGTTGTGAAGTAGCCTACGTGCTGACCTAACATCCAAGTCCATAGGTGATCCCAAGGCTTGCAAGGCGAAGCAAGATCCTATGGACTAGAGAGGAAACACACAATACATATAAGTATTGGATTATTTTGGAATTTCTTGATTCTGAATATACATGTGTATATGAATTGGTTATGGTGTTTTAAGCTCTTGTTTATAAAAAAAAAACTGATGTGAATAAACTAAACATGTGAATTTATTGAATGTTTGAATATAGGTATCGCTGGAAGCGAGGACTATGAAAGCATCCTAGGGGTGGATGTGGACATGTGGTTGTCTTGAAGAGCTCAGAATGAGCAGTGATGAAAAAGGTGCTAGTGATACTGTGAAGTTCCTAGTAGCCAAGACAAACACCATGTGGGGAGGATCCATGGTTGAGAGGTCTAAAATAGACCGGAGACCATAAGTGTCATGACCAAGAGGGATTGGTATAGAATTCACGGTGAAGTGAAAGAGGCTAAGAGCATGAAAACCACAGCAATGGTGTGGGTTCTAGGATGGACCAAGACAAAGAGGGGAAAAACTCTTGCCGCTCTCTCTTTCCTTTTTTATTATACTTATGAATTGTGAAAACAAAATATTGTTGAATGCATGTATGGATGAAAATAGAATGTGTCTATTTGCTTAAAATAATTATGAATGATGGAATAGTTAATTCTCTACCCAAGAATGGACATGAATGAGCTCATGTGCATGTTGGGAAGGCATGAAAAATATGAAAGTATCCTTGATGAGACTTGGACTGTCATGCCAATTGGGCAATTAATTGACTGATTTTTATATTATGCTTGGTCTGACAAAATTTCAATGATGCATTTCACAGGAGAGAAAAGTGAAATCCAGTGATGCAAATTGATCATGGCAGCTAACCAAAAGCTGTTGGATTTGGCTGGAAGTCTCCTTCAAACAATTGCCATGACCCAAGAAAATATTGGAGAGATACTCAAGATACAGAAAAGTTCCTAGACTTGGGGATGAGCAGTAAGATGAGAACCAGCAAGAGAAGCTCGTGGAAGCCGAGGTGCTTGGTCCTGAAAGTTCAAGTAAATAATTGACTGTGGGACAAATCTACAAAATTTTGAAATTTTGATGTGAAAATGGTATATACATTCCTACGTATTGGAACAACATGGACAGTGTTATTCCAAGGGGGAGGGGATTGTAATATCTTCGATTCTGACCCCGGTTGCATTAAAAGATACATGATGTATATGTTGTAATTAATTGTGGTGTGGAGCTGAGGGAAAAATCCCCACCATCGATTTGGTTGTGTTATGTTTCGGCAATTGGGATCGTTGCCGATGGTATATTGTGTTATCCAGTACATGACATTTTGGCATCATGTAAATATGCACATTAATTAAAATAAACCTACAACTAGCTATGACGGCGCAATGTTAAATGAAAAGGGCATGATTTCTTAAGTTTAAGGGGGGGGAATGTTAAACCATGAGCCTATGGGGAAAATCCATGTGTCAGCCATTAAAATCCTTGATGTTAGTTGGGCAGTTAATGCTGGGTAGTGGTGGTGGCAGGTTTTCCCCCATGCACTCTCCACTAGCTGGTTTAGTCACCCGCATGGACTAGGAGTGGTTTCCTCATGCGCTGCTTAGTATCGCAACCATTTTAGTTCTGTACACTCTCCCCATCGCCGACCATTCATTTTCCTCATGCTGAGCTGAGTTAAAAGGATCCACGATCCATTGATTGGGGGTTTGTTCTCCCTTCTCTCACAGATTGCTGGTATGTGGATCAGTTCTTCCTCCAATCTTGGTAGAGAATTGTTTTCCCTTTCTCCATTGTCAGACTATGAGATGTTTTTCGGTGGTTTTCCTTTGTGGGATGTTTCCCTCCTATTCATGCAGAGAATCTGTGTTTACTCCACCATTGCCGACTGTGAAAATGTGTCGTGGCTTCATCGTTGAGGAAGGACCATTGTTTTCCAATGTTGCTAGATGTGTCTGGACTATGTAATGTCATGTTACTTCATCGGGAACCGGGGCTATTGTTCTTTCCCTGATTTTGTGGTTGCTATTGTTTTCCCTACGTTGTTCACTTGATGTGGTCTCATGTGCGTTCTTGAGCTTCTATAGGTTGTTGTTGAGTTGTTTTGGCCACGATAGGGAGAAGAATGACTTAGGGATTGATTTTCCCCTGTCCCAGCCACGAATAGCTTGGTTTTGTTGCATGTATGCAGTGGTTGGTCTTTGGACTATGTGGAGTGGGATTGAAGGCTGGATATGCTTGGGAAACTTGGGTTTGGGGAGCCACACAAACAGAGTTAGATGGCTGGCTTTCTCCTCCACAACCCCGAAAGAGCACTGACAAGGAGAATCAGGGCCTGAGGGACTGTGAAATAGAGAAGGGACTGATTCCTGGTGTCGGGTGTGTGTGGGTGTCTTAGAGGTCATACTAGATCTGGTGTAGGCATCCTTAGCTCTTCCATGAGCTCACCAGCTTAGCATATAGCTTCTCCCAGCATTTTGATAACCTGGTAAGCCCTACTATGTGGGCTTGGCTGATTTGTGTACCTTGGCTATGTGTAAGCCTACTTAGTCCCTTATTCCCTGGGGAATCACGCCCAGCTAGGGGGTGGCAGTGTTGCTGAGAGATTGATGAGAATGTTGGCCTATGGTTGGGTGGAACGTTGCAACGATGTAGCTGGTTGCGGGGAAAGTTCTTCATGAGATAAGTATCCTTGTCTATTTCATCTCTGCAATTATATTTTATGGCTAATGAGCTATGATGAACATGTTGAAATCATGGATGTATGTTTGCTTCCACTGTGTATGTGAATTATTATGGATCTTAACATGTTTTATGTTTTAAGAATTTTATTTCAGCATTTTATGTATGTTCATGTTCATGGGGCTAGTTGCCCATATGTTTGATGGTTTGGTAGCGTCCTCTTCACCGGTCAGAGGGTTGGGGACGTTACACTAAATGCCAACTTCTTTGATTTTCTATCACAGATTTCTTTAGGATCCTAATAAGATTTTTATTTGTGGATTATTCCAAACCATTTCCTTATGGGTAATAGTTTGTAGAATAATGCAACTTGATTCCTCTTTCATTAGCAAATGCAGTTAATCTAATAGAATAAAAGTAAGTAGAATTATAAAAAACTAGGGAAATTGGAACCCCAAACCTGGTCATTATGTGATCTTGTAAGAAATCCATGACTACATATTCATTCACTTTGCAAAATGGAATGGCCTTGACCCATCTGGTGAAGTAGTTAGTTGCTGTCAAAATGTATTTGTGCTGCAAGGAAGAATTTGGGTTTATCTCTCCACAAATATCAATCCCCCATTGTTCGAATGGTTCTATTATAATCATTGGTTTTAATGGCCCTGCTACTTTAGCTTGTCTTCCACCACCTCTTTGACAAACATCACACTTTCTGACATGAGCATGAGCATCTTTAAAAAGTGTAGGCCAGTAATACCTGGCTCTAAGAATCTTATGGGCTATTGTATCTCCGGAAAAATGACCTCTAGCAGGCCCATCATGTAAGTCTGTTATGACCTTCTTTGCATCTTCTTGCTCTAAGCATCTGAGAAAAACTCCATCATAATTCCTTCTGAATAATACTCCATCAATAACTTGATATGAGGCTAATTTTGTTTGGAATTCCAATGTTCTGGTAAATATCCTTCTTGAAGGTAATGAATTCGGTCTTAGTACTAGGAATCTGGAGCTATGAATATAGGACATACATCCACCATATGTAATTCAACTTCATTGTCCCAATTGTTTTCTTCATTGTCTTTACTGTAACATACCCAACCCTCCGACCGGTGAAGAGGACACTACCATACCACTAACCATCCGGGAAACTAGCCCCATGAACATGTACATACATATAAACTAAAGAAAAATGCTTGGAAGTAAAAACATGCAAAGATGCATAATTATTTAACATAAAGTGGAAGAAAAACCATACATTCTAGCATTCAACATGTTCATCATCATTCATTAAACATCAAACATGGTTGCAGAAGTGAAATAGACAAGAATACTTATCTTATGAGGAATTCATCCCGCAACCAGCTATGTCACTGCAACATTCCGCCTAGCCATAGGCCATTGTACTCCTTAATATCTTAGCAACACTCTCACCCCCGAGCTGGGCATGATTCCCCAAGGAATAAGGAACAAGCAGGCTTACACATGGCCAAGGATACACAAATCACCCAAGCCAACATAGCTAGGTTTATCACGCCATCAAGGATCTGGGAAAAGTTGAATGCTAAAGCTGGTGGGCTCATTGAAGAGCTAAGGACACCTACACCAGAACTATCCTGACTTCTAGGACACCCACACACACCCAACACAAGGAAATCAGTCCCTTCTCTGCTACACAATCCCTCATGCCCTGACCTCCCTTCTAGTGTTATTCAGGGGTTGTGGAGAAGAAATCCAACCCTCTAGCTTGGTCTGTGTGGCTCCCAAACACATGAGGTTTATCAAGCATACTCCAACCTGCATTCCCCCTCCAACATAGTCCGAAGACCAACCACTGCATACACATCGCAAAACCCAGCCATTCACAAATTTGACTATGAAAATAGATCCTTGAGTCATTCTTGGCCCTGTTGTGGCCAAAATGACTCAATAATAACCCACAGTAGCTCAAAAATGTAAATGAGGCCACAACAAATGAAAAAAGTGGGGAAAACAACAACCCAATCTCAACATTGAAGCAATGGGAAGACACAAAGATCCCATGGAGAGAGAAATTCAGACTCTCAGCATGGACATGAGAAAAACATATACGTAGACCACCAAAACAGTAAGGAAAACACACACCCACAGCAGAAATCGTCAATGGCTCATCCACAAGGAAATTGTGGGTGACAGAGAAACGGCTCCCCAACTCGCTATGTGAGTAAAATGATGTAGAATCATGTGCGTGAGGATGAAGAGAGAATGTCTCTGCATGAGAATGGGAAATTCCCCATCCTGTGCATGAGAATGAGCAAAAAAATCAATGGAGAGTGGGAGAGTGGAAGAATCCCCTCATGTTTTCCCTACCCACGTGAAGGAATGAGCCTACTGGTGGAGTGTGCGTGTGGGCAAGGACAGACAGTCCTACCACCCACCACTTCCCAGCCATAGTTGCCCCCAACTAACAACAAAAGTTTTAAATGGGTAGTTGAAACTTGGATTTTCCCCATTGCGTCAAGATTCAATAATTCACCCTCCCTATCCTTAGGAAAATCATGCCCTTTCTAATATGGTTGCATTGACATAGCTGGTTGGGGTTCATTTTAGTTAAAGTACATATTTACATGATGCCAAGACTGTAATGGGCCGTATATCATGATATACCATCGGCAATGATTCGAATTGCCGAAACATAACACAACCAAATCAATGGTGGGGCTTTTGCCTTTAGTTCCACACCACGATTAATTACAATATATATACATCATATACATTTAATGCAACGGGGTCAAAACTGGGGTGTTACATTTACCTTCAGCCATTAGTTTGCACAATCCTTTCCCTTTTACTATATATGCTAGTTTGAACTCAAGATCATATTCTTGTAAAGTTGTTACCCAATTTCCTCTTCTTTCTCCTAATTGCTTTTGTACGAAAAGAGATCTTACAAATGGGTGTGGAACTATTACCTTAGTATGATTCTTAAGTATGTATGGCCTGAATTGCTTTACTGCTTTAAAAACTACATAATCTTGTTTATCAACAATGAGATAATTCAATTCAGCTCCCTACAGACCACTGCTCATAAATGATATGGGGTACTCATCTCCCCCATCTTCCTTCTGTGTAAGCACTGCTACCAATGAATCATTGGATGCAAAAGTGTACAAAATAAAATATTTTTCTAAATTTGGACTTTTGAGAGATGGTGCATGAGAAATAGATGTTTTTTATCTTACTGAATGCATTCTTTTCCACATCAATGCATTTAAATTGTACACTTTGTTTAACCATCTGCTGCAAAGGTTTGACAATTTGAGCAAAATCTGGTACAAACCTTCGCACAAAATTAATTGTCCCCATGAATGATTGCATACTTTTCTTGTTATGGGGTGAAGGGATCTGTTCTATGGCTTTAATCCTTTCTGGGTATATGGAGATCCCTTTCTTAGAAACAACGTGACCCAGTGGCTTTCCTTCTATGACCGCAAACACCCATTTCTTAGGATTAAGTGAAATACCATATTTTCGACAACGCTCGAAAATTTGTTTCTGATGGAATGATGTTCCTCTCTCTTTTTTGAAAATATCATGACATCATTGAGATATACCACAACACTACGGCCAATCAGACCGTGGAAATCTATATCCATGGCCCTCTAGAAAGTAGCTCCAGCATTTATGAGTCCAAAGGGAATTCTCCTATAAGCAAAATTTCCCCACTTGGTTCTGAATGTGGTCTTTAGCATGTCCTCTTCAACTACTAATACTTGATTATAGCCAAAGAATCCATATAATAATGAAAATAATTCAGAACCTAATAGCATCTGCAATATTTTCTCCATGGGTGGGACTGGATAGTTATCTTTATCTGATGCATGATTAATGTTTCTGAAATCTACGCAGAGCCTGATTTCTCCGGATTTTCTTCTTAATGGCACCAAATTCGAAACCCATTCTCAATGTCTGATTTTGAATATAATTTTAGCATCCAACAATTTTTTCACTTCACTTTGAATGAAAGGTTCTAGCTTTGGATGCATCTTCCTCAAAGGCTGTTGGTAAGGCCCGACTCCAGCTCTAATCAGGATGACATGTTGTATAATCTTTGTGTAATACATTTTAAGATCTCCTAATGTCCATGCAAACACATATTTGTACTGTTTGAATAGACTAATGAACTTACTCCTTTCTCCTGGAGAACAACACTTTCCCAAGTTTACATATCTAGGTTCAGCTTCATTCCCCAAATTTATTATTTCAAATTGCAAGGATGAGCTATGAGTCTTGACATTCACCAGATTTATGAACTTGTTGTTTAAGTCAAACATTCATTCCAAGGTTCTGACTCCCTTAGGAATAAAATTCCCAAATTTTAATTCTTCTTGATGTTGTTCATCATCTATTATTGCTCCTTTAAAAGTCTCATCATTCATCAAGCATTCCAAAATTTGTTTATCATTGTAAAAAACCCATAGATTGGTGATCATATCTGGAACAAAAGGCCTAAAAAGTAATTCAATAGAGAATCTATTATTAGAAGGTACTACCCTTGCAGCTGAGGTAGCTAGTAAATTAGTTGTTGCATTATTTAATTTAGGAATGGATACAATATTGAATGCATGAAAGTTTATAAGAAAATCACAAACTTCATTTTGATAGGATTTTAAATGTGGTGAAATACAGTGTATCTTATTTCAAATTTGCTTAACAACAATTTCAGAGTCTCCATATACTTTCATATTTTTCACTTTCAGTTCTATTGCCTTTTTCAATCCTTGAACTAGTGATTCATATTCGGCTATATTATTTGTACATTCGAACTCTAATCTATAAGAAAGAAAATGCTTATTTTTTTTTGGATCAATCAGGACACAGCTAGATCCTTTCCAATGTTTTAGATCCATCAAAATACAGGGCCCAAAAACTATCTACTTCTACTGAAATTGAATTAAAAACTACATCTGAAACTAAATCTACTATTTTACAGTCAACCTCATCAGCTCGTAAAAATCGAAGGAGATCGGGCTGGGTGTCAGATATATTGTTGGATTCTTCAGCTTGGTAATTTCCCAGTTCTAATTCAATGAAGTAATTTCCCAACACAGAATTCACTGGTTCGATTTTTCCCTCCAATTGATTAACATTGTACTTCATCTGAGGCTCTCTTAATATTTTTATCTGATTGGGACTTCCCTTATGAGGAAACCACAGATGTGACCAATCTGATGCAAAGTATCTGTCTATCCTTGCTGACCAGTCTCGACTCAAAACAAGTCCATAAACATCAGGTATGTCTGCTACTACAATATCGATGTACTGACATACCTTCTCATTTGTAGATAAGCAAATCAGAACATCTTCCATTTCCCCGATTACTTTCACAGTTGTCCTGTCCAACTGAAGAACCTACTAGGTAGATGGTTTAGGTTGTCCATTGATTTTCTTGCAGATTGAAAGTGGCATAACATTGATTGATTCCCTTGATTCTACTAAATAGTTGTGCACATTATAGTTGAAAATCTCAAAAGTTAGGAGAAATGGTAGGGTTTTAAACTTAGACTTACCTCCCACACTTGCTTCACCAATTTCTTCTTCAGGTTGGTTGTCAGTGGGAATATCTTCTTTTGATACTTCAAGTGATTTTAACAATTTTTCTTTCTGTTTAGGTACATTACACATTTCAAACAATGATATATTTGCCTTATCCTTTTTAATGTCTTCCACAATATCATACCTCATCTTAGGCGCTTTGAGATTCTTCTTGACATTATCAACCTTGTCTTCAATAGGCTTAGCAGGCATGTTAATTTTCTTAGGATCTTGACTTGAAATGGTAAATTCAAGTATTTTATCAGTTGTAGTGTTCTTCTATATCTTCTTCACATTTTCTTGAAGTTTCTTAATCTTAGGAAGTATCGTCTTGTCTTCTTTTAACAAAACTTGACTTCTTGTTGTCACATTGTTTTTTGATGTTTCCTCTTGTGTCAGAGAACCTTCCTCTTCTATATCAAACATTGAGACACAATCCCATAAAACTAAAGTATCCTCCTCTTGTTTTTTTGTGGATTTATTGTCCTTTTCTTACTCCTTATAATTTTTTGTTAATTTGGAGTCCAATAACTGATTCATTACCAACATCATAGAATTTATCCATTGGGGGGAATTCTTCTCAGAATGAGGCTGCTGATGAAAAGTGCAAAAATTATCCAGGCCTACATTAGTTAAATTCATTACTGCAGGACTGTGTGGAGGTGGTTTAGGTTGATTGTTGTCCTCCCTCCTTTTATAGTAAAGCTTATATGATTTGTGAGCTTCTTTTTCTTTTTGTAAATCTATTACACTATTGGATAGCTTCTGCATCATCTTCAACATCCCTTCAAAATCCTGCTACCACTCATCCTTAGGCTTAGTCTGTAATAAAGGTTTCTTACCTCCAAAAGTATTTTCTTCCCACTGCACAGGATAATTTTCTATGATCTCCAGCTCAGCCTCTACCTTCTCAGCTTCTTCATCGGTTTCTGATAATGTAGATTTGATTGATATTTTGGAAAACATGGCCAAGTTAGGCCCTAGAGCTGAAGTATAGTATTCAATCATATTTTTTTCAGATGGCTTATCCGCTGCAGTAAAATTTTTAAGATAAGCAACAAATCTTAGAGTGAAATTATGCACTTTTTCTTTCATTTTTTTCTTTAAAGTGCATAACTATTTCATTAAAGCTGCATGAGTTTTCTGGAGTGCATATTTACTTCTAAATATTCTCTCAAATGTGTCCCAGTCTATGATTAAATTTTCAGGAAGGGAAAAATACCATGAGGCGACTATTCCTTTCAGGGTGTGTGGAAACAATCTACAAACCACATCTTCATGCTCTCTTGCTTGTAGTCCTTCTATAGCCAAGTAAAAACTTTGCAATGATCATCTGCCAAAATTTTTTCACTTGGGTCAAACTTAGGAAACATTTTGTCAAAATCTTGAGGCAAATCATGCGAGGGAGGTGTCATATTTAAAGGTGACCTAGCCCTCCAAGCAGGTGATGGAGGTGGTGGGTTTGCATTTGCATCAGCCATAATCCTGAGTGGAGAATGAGGTTGTGACTGAATAGGGGTATGGAAAGGTGAACAGTAAGGTGAACCTGGGTCCAATCAATTCAAAGGTTGGTCAACTTCCTGTAAGGATGCTTCTACCAGTTCTTCAATATCTTCTACCAAAACTGAATCTGCTAACTTAGGGTGATCTTTCTTCTAATATTCTCTTCTGGGTAAGACAGGAATAATCGGTAATCCTCTGATCTTCTTCACATATGCCCTAGTAATTCTTCTCAGATCATCAACTACTTTGTTATTGACAGAATAAATATACTTCATATCTTCAGGAGTTGTATTGTGAAACAAACTACTTTCAGAACTATCACCAATGGAATAATTTCGAGGAAATAGGTTTCCTTGGCCAGCCATGCACTGGTGGCCCTCCTTCTAGCGCCAAAAACTATTGAGGCCTAGAAAATCGCAGGTAACAATAGTTAGGTATTCTCCCCAATAAATGTTCCCAACTATCCCGTTACTGTTTGGTATGGGGAATCTGTCCAGTTTACGGTCCGGCTACCGTAGGTCAAGTAACAAATTAAAAAGTTTTACTGGTTACGACTCAGTCCATCGTGTATTTATTTAGTTTTTTGTGTTTAAGTTATGATGTGAAAGTTCCTATCTAAAAATGAAAATTGATAGAGATAATGAGGAGTGTCACAATGTGATGTGCAGGTTCTTACCTCTCGTCTTACCTCTCTCGCATCTAAATCACAAACAGCAATAAAATAACTATTACTAACTAACCTATCCCTAGGGAGCAGAATTAACAGTTAACAATGAGTAATGTATTTCTACACATGTATTATGAACAATTACAGATAGTTGTTACTTATTTTAGAACACATGAACATTAATAAAAATATGAACAACAAGATAGCTTATTGTTTATGACAACCTTCATTAATCACAATGGAAATTTCATAGAATAAACTAGAGTGCATTCATAACATGAATAGAATTTCAATGAGTTAGAACGATCTCACAGTTAATGGACATAAGCTGAAAACAAAATAGTTCACATTCAACTGATCCATAGCAAAGCATTTGAAACATTCCACCAAACTTTCTCCAGTAGAAACTTGTAATTCTTTATTGCAAAAGGAAGTAGTTCTTCTTACAATATACTCTCAAAAATTGCTTGGGAAAGAATTCCTTTCTACATCTAAGCTCTCCTATATTTATACAAAAAGCAAAACCTTTGGGCTGCCCCTCGATGACTTTTGGGTTTCCCCAACATTTCGGTTCCAAAATTTGTCTTCTAGTATGTGCTCATAATTTATATAATATATTACATTTTTTAATCAAAACTTTTAGAACACTTTATGAAGAGGGGCCCGCTTGGTCATTTATGAACTTCTTCTATGCATGGGCCTCTACTGCTATGCCCTCAAATACAGAGGGTTCAAGAAAATGGATATTTATCTCATATTTGGTAGCCTCGTTCCTCATCCCTTATACCCTCGTTGGAATCAGACGCATCTGAGCTTCTAACAAATGAATACTCACAACTGCATGTGCCACTGCATTGTTTAAAATTCGCTCATCTAGATCCTTTAACTGCAGGATCTCCTTCAACAATTGGAACCTTCTTCTTTTATATTTTAGACATCTCTCTTTTGCAGCCATCACCCTGTCATGAACATAGCATGTTCTTAGACCATTTAGCTTTTACCAAGTGAAACAATAATAAAAAAAATTGTATCAATCTATTTACCTCTTCCATATGCATTCTGAAAAATGAACTATACAAAGTATTAATGCATGAAAAGAAACATGACAAGGTAAAAAGAAAATCCCGCGGTTGTGCTTAAAACCCTATCTGTAACCAAAATGACAACCCTGATAGAAGAGATTCTTCATCTTAATCTGGGTCGCATCTGAACTAACTCAAAATCCTCCAATGAAAGCATGATCCACATGGACGCTACTGCTAATCTCCAAAACACTAGACTCTATACTATGCTCCTCGTCGTTGAAAACCCTAACTGGACCAAAACATTGAAGACCTCCACCATTCCACGAAAATAGGGTAAACACATACAAACAACAAGGACTAGATAAAAAACGCGGGTTATGAACCTTTGGTCAAAAAGAGTCGGCAGGAAAAAACCTTATCGGTGAGAAAAAACCCTATCGACGGTTGGAAGCACTAGACATTAGGACAATAGTCCTATTGACAGCCACAATGGTGGACAACAAACAAACTATGACTCCTGCGAGACTATTAATTCTGTCAATGTTAGAGACTCTTAATGGTAAGTGTCATAGCTTCAAAACTAAGTGTTTCCATAGTGTCGATGATCAAAATCTCTAAAAGCGAAAGGTCGGCAGTTGAAAACACTAAATGTCGGGCATATAGTCTGATCGATAGCCAGAATGATGGACAACAAACTACTACGGTTCTGCGACAAAAACCCATCGACGATCAGAGGCTCTTGAGGCTAAAGGCTGGAACTCCAAACCTCAACGTTTCCACAATGTCTCCAATGCAAAGGAAAAGCCCTCCAAAATGTCAGCGTCGTAGAGGAATAAACGTCCAATCGTTGTCAAAAAACGTTTCGATAGCAATAAAACACAAAATCATCAACAATCAAAGGTTTTGAACAAAATACAGAAAAATAAAGGCCATGGATTTGGTGAGAGAAAGAATTATCTGTCGAAACATTCACTATTTGCCCTCCGAAATGGAAACGACGTAGAAGATTAATGCCCTGACTAACTCATCAATAAAATCCCAAAACGAAAGGAAATCATCAAGATTTAAGATCTGAAATATAAAACAAACTCCATAGCTTTTATGCATTGGCTAGACATTGACAGTTTTAGATTATTCAAATATCAAAACGAAAGAAAACAGTTGGCCTTACTTCTAACTTCAAAAGATCAAAATTTATAGCAGAGGAAAGATAGATTTCAGGAAACCAAACAATCCCAGGCTAGATAAAAATAAAAGGAGGGTCCCAAAATTTTCAAAAATTTGGGAAAAGGTTGCAGCTGCAACACGACGATGATGAGGAACAATGATGACGATGATGATAGGTTTAGTTGAAACATTTCTTTGATTTTATTTTCAAGCATTTGCAATGGAACGATGATGATGAACAATGATGATGATGAGGATGATGACTATGATGAGGATGATGATGATGATGATGATGATGATGATGACGATGAGGATGATGATGAACAATGATGGTGATGATGATGATGATGATGATGAGGATGAGGATGATGAGGATGATGAGGATGATGATGTTGATGATGAACAATGTTGGTGATGATGATGATGAGGATGATGACAATGATGATGATGAAGATGATGACTATGATGATAATGAGGATGATGATGATGATGACGATAACAATGATGATGAACAATGATGGTGATGATGAGGAGGAGGACGAGGAGGACGAGGACAAGGATGCTGATGACAATGATGATAGGTTTAGTTGAAACTTTGCTTTGATTTTATTTTCAAGCATTTGCAATGGAATGATGAGGATTAACAATGATGGTGATACTGAGGAGGATGATGACAATGATGATGATGAGGATGATGACAATGATGATTATGATGATGATGATGATGATGAAGATGACGACGATGATGATGATGATGACCAATGATAGTGATGATGAACAATGATGGTGATGATGATGATGATGATGATGATGAGGATGATGAGGATGATGATGATGATGATGATGATTAGGATGATGACAATGATGATGATGAGGATGATGAATATGATGATGAGGAGGAGGAGGAGGATGACGACGATGATGATGATGACTATTACAATGATGATGAACAGTGATGGTGATGATGATGATGATGATGAGGATGAGGATGAGGATGAGGATGACGTTGATGATAATAGGTTTAGTTGGAACTTTTATTTGATTTTATTTTCAATCATTTTCAAAGATGATGATGACCATGATGATGATGATGAACATTGAGGATGATGAGGAGGAGGAGGATGAGGATTATGATGAGGATGAGGATGAGGATGACGATGATGACAATGATGATGAAAAATGATGGTGATGATAATGATGATGATGATGATATTGAGGAACAATGATGATGATGATAGGTTCAATGTTGGAGGCCTCCCTTTCCCTCCACTATCCATAGGGAAGGATCCTAAGAACTCATAATGGCACCCATGGGCCTAAGAAGAAATTAGTGGTGAAGACTATATTGTAAAAATAATCAAAGCAATCATGAATATGAATTCATTGTTGAATAATGTTAGTCATTAAATGAAATAAACATTAGTGAGTAAATGCTCTAAATGTTAGGAAATGGCGCACACGCGTTTCATTTTGTGTGCATGGTCTTATACACGCATGTGTGTGCTTAAATACACATGCATTCACCTGTTAGTAGGTAAAAAAATAGAGATCTAGATTCCTGGGATTGCTACCAATTTTCATGGGTTTTCTTTTGTTGTTTGTGCATTTTGTGCTCTTGAACTGTGCAATTTGGCTCATAATCCATCACCACTATTTGATCTATTGGATAAAAGCTCACTCTTGGATTCTAACAAACATATTCATTGGTATTGGAAGTAAGTGGAAAGATTCACACTAAAAGTTTTCAATGCAAGAAGAGATCATTTTGAATAGGTATGGTGAATTTTAAATAATTGTTTTAATTCACAAGATTTTACATCATTTCATTGATTTATGTTTTATGATATGCCTACAACAATATATCTCTCATAGACAACATTTAATTTCACAAGAATAAATCCCAACTTCACATCTAAATAAGTCTCATATTCTCCATACAAGATGAAGTATGCAATGTTAACTAATTTACATTTGCACATGAATATATTTTGATTTCACACAATGATGGCATATATGAATTTATCTCTTGAGACTCTTCAATTTAAAAAAAAACTTTAAAGTAATCATGGGAGAGGGTCCATATTGAATAGTTCACCAAGCTGTCCATATTCTCTATACAAGATGAAGTATGCAATGTAGACCAATAATCATTTGAACATGAATATATTTTGATTTCCCACAACGATGGCATAGATGAGGTTCTCTATTGAGACTCTTCAATTTGTATAAAAACCTTGGAAGCAATCATGGGAGAGGGTCCATATTGAATAGTTCACCAACTTTTCCATGCTCTCCTCTTCATGCTAGATTTATCATAACATTCCTTTGGGATTGATAGGGATGCCTCTACCTCAATGATTTCTCATTTTTTCGATGGATTTGCAACCTCCTCATTTCAATCATCTTCTTTTGACTTCCAATACTTTTTGAACACAAAGGAATTCATAATCCTATAGCTATAATACGTACAAACTTGAGTATCTTTACTTGACTCAAATAGAGTATAGAAATAAAACTTTGGTTCGAACGTAGAGAGAAAAATTTAATCAACGTTTATGTATCAATGCCAATAATTACCATACTAACATATCTATAATTTAGTTAATTATGTTGGAACACATCATGTATATTGCATAATGGAACTAATACCTTATTTGTTGCTTATTATGCATGGGTAGACCTCATAGTTTTGATAAAGAAAATTTTGGATATGGGAAACTCACGTAACAGAGCAAGAAAAACTAGAAGGAATATTCCCATTGAAAAGGAAAATGAGGTAAGAGAAAAGGCCAGGTTGGAAATGGAGAGAGTGAGACATGGTCCAGAAATTTCCACTGATAGTGTGATCGATCCTAATGGAGTTGATGACATAACAACCTCTACTTGAGAACCACGGGTGAATTGGTTGTGTCCAATAGACTGAACTCAAGTTCCAACATCAACACAGTCTCCAACCAATAATCCATCAATGAGTCATGTTGAAGCTATTGAAGACATAGGTGTATTGAGAAACGCCAAGTATGAAGCATTGGACCTAGGAGAAATGATTAATTTGCAATCTCTCCAAGAATACCACAACCATGTCGAGCACGCTCCCAATATGGACCGACATGTGAATGAAGCACCACAACAAAGAAGCCCTGGGATCTATAACTCATATCCACCTTCCCTACGTCGACTGTCTGTTGCAAGAAAAAGGACTCCTAGATGTATCCATGTGGATGAAAGTTGTCTGTCAGTCCTTGAAGGTAAGTTCCCCAAATGCAATATTGATTGGCAACGTAACAAATTAATGAAGGAATATTTTGAATCCAAAGGCGATGCAGGTAAATGTCAATTATTACTATGTTTGTTAAAGTCAAATTGTTTATTTGTTGTTAGGAGAATTCTAGGAATAAAGATGGTTAGAAGTTCATAGGCTAACAATCATATTATTAGAAATCTCCAATCTACTTTTAATGCGATTGGGAAGACGTCCCGTAATAAAGATCTTTGTGCAGCTCGTCGTGTGTTATCAGAATTAGTTGTAAGAAATTCCACATGACAACATCGCCTCCTTTCACACACTTCTCATATACTTAAATTAAATAGAAAAACTGCTTGGAAGTACTCTGTTATAAGAGAAAATATGCAGACTCTAGGTGGAAAAGATTGTTAGGCTTTTGTCAGCAGGTTGCGTCACTGAGATATGAAGCTAATTGATGCTGTTAAGGAATTAGTACAAACATTCTGGCATGATCATACCATACCTTCATATAATCAAAGAGATGTGCTAAAGCTGAGAAAAGGTTATACTGAACATGAACCCTACATCAAACACTTCCTTGACACAACACAGACTGAACTCTATGAGAGATTTAGGAATTAGCGCACATAATTGAACCTGGGCCAAAGGTCCTTTGAGAAATGTAAACTATGGTACTTTCGTATATGCATTGATCGAAACACATGCTATTGTAGATACCAGGAATAATATGAATATTTTTATGACACGTATAAACATATATTTTGTGATTTGCATACTAACCTTCAACATGGATGCAATGAATCCGTAATACCACCAAATGCATCAAGAGATTTTATTGTCACCATCATGTGTCCAAGGCATGAAGGACAAAAATACTATGGAAAATCATGTCTATATGGGAATTGTTCCAGGTGTAGTGGGGTTTCTCTTTTGAACCATTGCATTCATGGAAGTGATGAGCATCAATTTGGAAATCTAAGCATGGAGATGCAGAGCTTCCGGTATGTAACCTATCAATCAGATAGTACAAAGGAAAGTAAAAATATTGCATTGGTGAAGTCAAAGGTGCAAATGATTATTGCATGTTTTCCCACTTACATGTTCAGTTTCTACATATACATTCCTTAAAGGTCACATTCTAATATGACCCTTGTTTTAATGGAAATTGGTACGGGTATGTGATTTTTTGATGGAGTTATACAAGAAAACTGAGCAGTATGTTCAACATGTGCATGTAGCATGTTGGAAGGATGAGAAGTATAGAAAATGTAGGGACAACTTTCCCATTGGGACCATATTGTCAATTATGGATTTTGGAGAAAACTACACCCTTTAGCAACAAAATGAAATTCATAGTCAATACTACCATTCTGGCCATGTCAGCATCATGGTACATATTACGTAAAGGCATGGCCCTGAGAGCAGCATTAACAATAGGATAATACAGAAGAAGACAAAGTTTTACATAAGTGATGACAAATGCCATGATCTACATTATGTGCAACACTATATTTGAATTTTCCATGATCAGATAGAGGGAGATATACATATAGATCAGCATTGGATATGGTCAGATGGTTGTGTGGGCCCGTTCAAAAATTCCCAAGTCTTCCAATGGATGAGTATGTTTCATAAGACTTATAATGTGCTACATGTATGGAACTAATTTGAGATCGGGCACATCAAAGGTGAGCATCACGAGGCCGGTTCATGCATCAAGACTTCACTACGAAGGGAGGAGATGAGATTTTCCAAAAACCTCCATATCAGATATGTAGAATCCATAGTTCAATGGTGCTCTGCAACAATGTCAGACTGAACTAAAGTGGTAGGAAGGCTAGTCAATAAATTTTTGCCTGTGGTTGACACAGATCGATCATATTCCTATAGTTGTGGCATAGTATAAGGAACACATGGATTTTATTCAGTTCAAATCTCAAACAACCCCCTATTTGAAATATGGACACAGTTACTTCCTTGCTTTTGTAGCCCTTGTAGCAGTGGTGAATGGGATGAATGCAAATGCATGGATTGGGTTGATGATTGGGATCATGTGTCACTTGTATTAGACCCATGTGTAGTCGATGAAATAACCCACTTAGAGGAGGGTCAGTCAGCGATTTCGACAGAATATGACCACATCTCAGATCTTATACAACTAGGACACATATATGCAGCTGTTTCCCCGAAAGAAAATGAATGGGGCACGCATTATTGGTTGGCATGATGCATTCGAGGTAAGCAAATCCTAAACAGATCATTGATTCATGATGAAGGCAATGAATTTCATATTGGCTCGATGGTGGTTGAGGGTGAATATCTCACACTAGATGGAAAATCAATAATAACTAGTGGGCATGTATTCATGGACTACAGACCAGGTTCTGTGGTCTATCACTTCACAAAATTGATTGTTGGCACAAACATCCATCTACAGACAATGTCAATGAAGAACTCAACCATGGTATGCTAATTCTGTCCTCATTTAGAGCACGAGAGATTAATGGAGGCAATTAGAAACATAGAGGATCTAGCTAGCTATATTGAATGAGATTGGGTAATTGCACTTACACTCCACTTGGATGCCAGTTCCATGAGTGATTGAAATTGATAGCTACTATCAAAAGACAAGATGATCATGATAACTTACTCCGCTTTCTATGTGAACTCTGCAAAAGCCTTTCCCTTTCCATCTATATCGATGCCATGTCTTAATATATAGCATGTATAAATACTTATTACCAAGTATGATTTGTTTTATGCACCATCATGGTAATAAGTATTTATGCATGCTATATATTCATACAAGACATCGATATAGATGGAAAGGGAAAGGATTTTCCAGATTTCACATAGAAAGTGGAGTAAGTTATCATGATCGTCTTGTCTTTTAAGAGTAGCTGTCAATTTCAATCACTCATGGAACTGGCATCCATATTTTGATGTGTTAGCTTGCACAAGCACACCATTCTCTACAATTGACTATTTTGACTAGAGACAATTGACTATTTCTTCCATCCCTTTCACACTACTTGTTAGCCACTAAAGCTATGCAAGAATACAAATTTTCATCATTTGCATTCTCAATTCCTTCTTTTATTTTTAATTAGAGATTGAATTATTTGAATGAAACTTTCAAGTGAAAATATTTGATGCATGTATATTCACAATATACACCCTTCACTGGTTTAATTTTTGACCCATGTTTCTCTTACCTTTACTGCATGAGTTTAAAATATATGCCTAGCGTCATTGCTATGATAAACAATACAAGATCAATCCATAGTAGGTTTTTGGGTTTCCATTTAATATTGGAAAAAACTTCTAATGTGGCCCAAGAGGCTTAAGCATGTGAGTAATAAAAATGTTGGTCAAAAGTGATATATTATTGCAGCTAACTAAAACATGCTTATTTTTGTGGTCTTCCATTAGGATTGTATTGCATCTTTTCAGGTTTAAAGTTTTTCCAAAATTGGAGGGAGGACATATTGTTAGGAAACCAACATCATGTCCTTCACAGGTTTGCTAACTCCACAATTTATATTGTTATCTACATGACCTTCCTGGTAAACCACTATGTTTGCAGCTTTCTCTCCAATTTGTGTTGCATCGGGCTACTAATAAAAAATAATTACTCTAATAGTGTTAAATGGTATTTGACTTGTGCATTATGCTTTCATCTCTAAATTTTAATTGCTATTCGAGTAAGTTTTTGTCCTTCTTCTATTTGAGTCAATAATTAGAATTGAATGAGAAAGCAGAAGGTATAACACAGAGAAAGGTCAAATATTTTTTCTATCATATACCATAGCTAAATACACCCATTTTAAGTATTCTAGGATAACTTGGATTATGTCTTTTCAAGTAAAATTTCTTCTATCTTTTCTTGGAGAAATATAGTTCATGCCCAATATTTGTTGTGTTGGACCCAAATTATTCATTGAAAATTGACTTCCCAAGTCCTTCTTCAACCTTTTAATAATGGTCTTACCATCCCCAACAATTAGCATGTCATCCTAGACTGAGAGTGACCAAGTGTCCGTGAAGGACATTTTCATGTGACTTGCACCTTGACATAACTCGGCAACCGGAGGTCGGATCGATGAGCCATCAACTCCATTGGTCTTCTGGCATGCCATTACCTCTAGCGGTCCCTCTCCACCATGTTTTCATGGCCCAGTAACTCCATTTTGCATCAGTTTCATAAACTAGGGTTTTGATCAATTTCCTTCAATGCAACTCTCGCATTGGTGTGTCAACTCTGCAGAACCCTCCATCCTGCTAGTCTTGGTGATGTTCCCATGTAGGAATTGGCCATACAGACCTGTCGGAACCAACGACATGTAATATTTCTGCTCCATTTGGTTTTTCACTCCCGGACCGAGAGTGACCAAGTGTTCCTGAATGACATTTTCATGCTACTTGCAACTCAACATAACTCGACAACCGAAGGTCATATTGAAGATCCGTCAAATCTGTTGGTATATTGGCATACCATTACCTCTAGAGGGCTCTCTCCATCATTTTTTCATGGTCCAGTGACTCCATTGTTCATCGGTTTTGTAGAATAGGGTTTTGCTCGATTTCCTTCAATGCAACTCTCACACTAGTGGATCAACTATGCAAAACCCTCCACTGTTCTAGTCTTGGTGGTGTTCCCATGTCAGCATTTTCCATACACACCTGTTGAATCCAATCGCATGCAATCTTGCTGCTCCATTTGTTTTTTCGCTCCCAGACTGAGAGTGACCAAGTGTCCTTAAATGACATTTTCATGCAACTTGCAAGTTGACATAACTCAACAACCAGAGGTTGGATCGACTATTTGTTGACTCTGTTGGTCTCCTGGCATGCCATTACCTCTAGAGGTCCCTCTCCACCATGTTTTCATGGCCCAGTGACTCCATTATGCATCAGTTTTGTAAACTAGGTTTTTACTCAGTTTCCTTCAATGCAACTCTCACATTGGTGGGTCAAATCTGCAAAAACCTCCTATGTGCCAGTATTGGTGGTGTCCCCATGTTAGCATTGGCCACAAACACCTGTCAAAGCCAACGACATGCAATATTGATGCTTCGTTTGGTTTTCCACTCCTAGATCGAGAGTGACCAAGTGTCCCTGAACGACATTTTCATGTGACTTACAACTTGACATAAATCGACAAAAGGAGGTCGAATCAATGAACCGTCAACTCTGTTGGTCTCCTGGCATGCCATTACCTCTAGTGGGCCTTCTCCACTGTATTTTCATGGCCCAATGACTCCTTTGTGCATCAGTTTCGTAAAATAGGGTTTTGCTCAGTTTCCTTCAATGCAACTCTGGCATTGGTGGGTCAAATCTGCAAAACCCTCCATCGTGCCAGTATTGGTGGTGTTCACATGTTGGAATTGGCCACACACACATGTCGGATCCAACAACATCCAATATTGTTTCTCCATTTGGTTTTTCACTCCCGGACCGAGAGTGACCAAGTGTCCATGAACGACATTTTCGTGCGACTTGCAACTCGACATAACTCGATAGCCGCAGGTTGGATTGATGAGCCGTCGACTCCGTTGGTCTCCTCGCATGCCATTAGCTCTAGTGGGACCTCTCAACCATGTTTTCATGGCCCAATGACTCCATTGTGCATCAGTTTCATAAACTAGGTTTTTTCTCATTAGATTTATTGATGTTGTAATTTGTTGTAATAAGAGGTTCTAGATATGTTATATGCTTGGAGAAAGTGCCCTAAAGGGATGTATCTTCATGGTGTTAATGTACACTTGGACCAGGGTTTATTTTTTTTGGTTTCCTTGTCATATTAGGATGAAGATAAGGGAAATATTGGACCATAGTGACCACCTTCACAGACATATTGAGGAGAAAAAATGAGCATTGTAACCACCTTGGCACACATATTGAGGCTAAGTATTAGAGAATTGTTAACACCCAAAAATGGTTAACTACCTCATCTACCCCACTACATGGCTCATTTGTCCATTTTCCTACCATATTTCCCTGAAAATCCCACTAAAAAGCCTCCAAAAGGCCTAAAATGCCTCCAAAAGGCCAAAAAACCCCTTTTTCCTCCAAAAATGTCCAAAATTCCTCTAAAATAGCAAAACTCCTGAA